>CM045743.1:28046439-28083939 GCA_024760905.1 Plotosus lineatus | reverse complement strand
TTACGCTCCTGTACTGAAATGTTTTACTGTGGTATTTCTTTTTGTTTTCACCGCCACCGCGATATTTTCGAGCATTTACTATTCTCTACGATTGAATTGGACCCCAGCCACAAATTACACCTCATAAACAGGTTTGAGAAATAGTCAGAGCGTCTGAGATGAAGTCACGTGTACCAGCTGTGGTGCACGGTTTTCATGCACAATTTTTAAGAAATACAGTAGGCCCTTGACCATTCGCGGTTCAGCGCTCGCACCCCCGCAGACTCATGGCTTGTCGACAAACCCGGAAGTAACTGGCACGTGATTCAAATTTAGCCAGGGGCTGAGAGCTTTTGTTTCTCCCTCTTGCCGATTGCTTGCAGATGATGTGTACAGTCATCCCTTGAATTTCGCGGATAATATAGACTAGACCTGGCCGCGATAATCGAAAAACCGCGAAGTAGGATCACCCCTCTCGTTTCTACCATACGTATATGTTTTCGCGTCTATACAATATCAAGAAGTGTATATTAAACGTTGCACAGTTATATGCATATGTAAATACTGTAATGTATTAATATTTAAATAGAATTTATATACAAATACTTTAAGTACTGTACTCACCTCTGACAATGGATGTTCTTCAGTTGATCTTAATCTTAGTCTTTTTTGATGTAACGCATCATTTATGCCGTAATGACGCGCTACATGGGCATACGTATTACCCGCCATCAGCATATCTAGCAACTTCACTTTTTGGGTCACTGTCATCATATTTCGCTTTTTCTTGGGCTCATTGGATGCTTTAGATGGTGCAGGACGTTCACAAACACTATAAGGTCACAAAATCACAAAAATTCCCGCGGGAATGCGCGAGGCTACAGCGTCACATGTCTAAGCCAATCAGCTTGTGAGATTGAGTTGAGTGGGCGGTCCCTGCCTGAACTGGGACTGAAGGAGGGGCACTTTAGTCTGTCGTTTGTAAACAATGGACGCAGCTTGCCTTGTGTCCCTGCCTTCCGCTTGCGTACATGCGAGTTTCAGGGCGAATTTTGAATTTTTTATGAATATTTTTTGATTTTGGATACTTATGGAAAATATCGCGATGCACTGAGGCCGCAAACTTCAAGTCACAAAGTGGCAAGGGATGGCTGTACACCTCTTTTTTTCTCCTTCACACGCGTCATCAATGTGATTGCTTGAATTGTGAATTCATGTTTTTTAGTGTTTTTCATGATTATTTAAGCCCTATGATGTCACTCAAATGCCCTGCATTTTCTCTAGCTTATGGTAAGGACCCTAAGCAATTTATTTATTAATAAATATTATCACAGTGCAAAATTAAAAAGTTTTTACTTCATCATTACTACGTGTTATGATATTATTACTGTATTAATAAGTAAGACTGTCTATAGAATGTGTTTAACTGGCATATTTTAGCGCATGTCATATCATACATAGGGTTTTAAAACCACGTCAATAACTCGCGGATTTTCTTGATTCGCAGGAAGTGCCGGAACCGAACCATCGCGAAAAACGGGGGCCTACTGTATGCCTTTTATCATATTTGTTTTGAGTAAGTTGCGTTTTGGGATCTGCTGTACTTCGTTGGTGATCTCCATGTGATCGCTGATCGCTTGCCTACTTTGACAAACATTGCTCGATGCGAGCAGGATAGTTCATGAATGTCGTGTTGCATCCATGACTGCGTTTGGTGAGATCTTTCAGCTGACAGTCTATTGACGCTGTGGGTGTGTGCGTGTGTGAGAGAGAGAGAGAGAGATGCTAAACGCCCTGCGGCCCAGGATGAACAGCCTTCATCAGATAAATATCGATGGATGTGCCTCTTCCCCTTTTCCTTCCAGCCCGACTCTCCTTGTCACAGGCGCTAAATCTATTTAATTAAAGCAGATAACGAACCTCAGTCTGTGACATGACGCTGATATGCTGGGGCAGAAACAAGACAGATGAAATCAAGCTCTTTCACCAAGTCAATAAGAGCAACTAGTCAGCCCACATCCTTCAGATGACCCACGCCGACGTCCTTCTCCCACCTGTTTAGATCATCGAGTCTTTTTCCCCTGTAGGGCTCTGTGTATGTGAGTATGTACATGGGATGTTACAGTTTTTGTGTCTGGTCAGTTTCACTGGAAAAGTGATTAATATCTCTACTCGGACTCTTTCTACACCAAAGGCATGGTCACTTCTTCCACTTGAAAGAAGCATCCAGAATATTTTGTGAGAGGACCACAGCTTTGGAGGTTCTGGTTTTCATCCAAGCCCCTCCCCCATGAATGTGTTAGATGGGCACCCAACTCTAACCTAAGTATCATATAAAATACTACAAACCATGATTGTGTGGAAATGTTTTAATGTCATTCAGAGCCTCATAAGATAAACCATTCGTTTGAATTAGCCACGCCCTTTCTTTTGAGAAGATCAGTATATAATCCATCTCCACCCCCCTGAGTGCATGTGCACGTTTGTGCTGATCTCCTTCTCCGCTCCCTGAGGTGGAAGGCCCTGCTATCCTCCTGCCATCTGTTCCCACACACACTCACCGGGTGCTCACCGCTGCGCTCTGATGATGTCACTTCTCCCCCTTTGCTTGGCCCTGAATGTGTGCGTGTGTGTGTGTGTATGTGTGTGTGCATGTGTGCGCGCGCACTTGGAGGGGCTGTACGAGTGTCTCATTGAGGTGTCGGGGTCTAATGGCGCCTCTCCGGTGACCCCCACAGGGATGGGCGGGGAATAGAGACCCCTGCTGCCCTCCATCTGGGCATGCGGGCACACACACACACACACACACACACACACACAGGAATCTTCATCAGTGCCACCAACTCTGCTACTGTGGTGTTGAGTTATTCATATATTCATATAGACATTGCATTCACTTCCTGCTGAGCCTGGGATGAGCACAATTCAGACTGAAGGGTGTGTGTGTGTGTGTGTGTGTGTGTGTGTGTGTGTGTGTGTGTGTATACATGCAAAGGAAGGAGCATGGCACTTCCTGTAAAGCACAAACACAGAACTGTGTAACTGTAGTTTGTCTTTTATGTGTTATTTGCGAGTGTTGGTGCTGGAAGTGAATGCTCCCACACACAGTAATCGCATCGCCGGCAGCTCAGCAGGTGTTGACACTTTCTTCCCTTAGGTTTCCCAGCCTTATATGTAGCACTGTGTGTTATCACAGAAAGACTGGGTTTAGTCATTTTAATTCCAACATGACTAAGATCATAACTGTGTACATGAGCAGTAACATTTGTGTACATACATGCCTGTGCATCTTTTGTGCATTGTGGAGCCCCACCCACTCCCTGGGTCAGCTTAGTATTGTGAAAGTTTGGCTTTGTAGCACCCAATGATTGGCTGGATCATGGCACTTCCTGTAAAGCCTGACTACTGACCTCTCTCAGTAAACACATGAATAGTAGTAATCACACACAGGTGAAACTCAACACCTCACCCGCTGGTTCTTCCCGACTTCTTTCGCTGCTCACTGCTACGGTCCTCTATTTGTATTTGCAAGCCAAGTGGATATCTATTATTGGTTGGTGTGATTTTGATTGGCAGGCGAACAAATAATGCTAGGGTTTTTAAAGAAAAAGCGGAGCTAGTAATGCCGTCTTCGGCTCCCTGGTTCATGTCTCTTGGTGGAAGCGCGTGTTGGTATATGTATATTCAGTTTGCTGGTGAGGACTGGCAAATGACCAAATAGGAAGAAAATGAATTAAAATCCAAAAAGTCTTGTTGGCACATGCAGTTAATTTCTCAGGATGTGCACAACCAGCATGCTGAGGCACTCCAGGATGCAGATCCATGACAGCCATCTTGGGTATTGATTTGTAAATTAATTATGGTTCCAGCCTAACACGGCATTGCTGGCATCTACCCAGTGCTCTGTGTGTTACGGTATGTGGGACCAAGTCTTCAGAAACCGAGTCTACCTTTGAGCGGAAACTGCATTTGCATATTTTGTGATTAAGGAAGCATCCATCCAGCTGATCAGGCAAGCAGGAGAGCATCACGTTGCTTTTGGCTTGGTAAAGAAAAGAGACTGTCTTATTTCCACGCTGGAGTGCTTGCAACAACTTAAAAGGGATTACCAGTGTTCTCCAAGACAAATGCTGCTGGAGACTCGGGCAGATGTGCAATGTAGAGGGTTATTACAGTTTTAAGAGTGTGTACTGTGTTTGAGGATGGATTAGTTGACGTATTGCACAGCACCGCACCAAACTGAACAGCAGGCGTGCAAAATTGAATCGTGTAAGTGGAGTGAATATACTGCAGACAGATGTGAGGATGTTCCTGATGGGAGGAATGTTGGTTAAGGCTGAGTACAAAACAGTCCCAAAGGCACCAGATTAAAAAAATCTCCTGGTACTAGAATGGTAGAGTACTAGTACTAAATCTAAACCTGCTGTGAAAATCACGGTAGCGCAAAACAGCCACTTGGATTTACGTTACTAGTGATCGGCAGTACTGGGTGTAAAGACGTATTATTACATCCTGATCTCTGGATCATTACAGTGATGGAACATTTATAGCTGTAGTTTACTATATTTTGTATTTAAATGTCATGGAAACTTAGTTGGTTATGTGGAATGTGTTGGCTTGATGATAACCCTGGTCGATGGGGTGCGGAATGAGAAAGCAAAAGATGAAGTGAGCGGAGCTGTTCTTTTTATTAATGGTTGCTATTCAGCTCTATTCCTCTCGGTGCGCTTATGTGTATACACTGAAAACAAATTTAAACTCAAATAACTCCACCTAGGACTGAGGCATATCCAGCCAGCTCTGTTACTCTCTAGCAGCTCAGTGAGATAATCACAAAAAACTACTCACAGATGAGACAGACTGCCATTTAATAAATGCTCATTTTCCACCACATTCTAGCCACACCCATTATTTACATGTCATGTCGCCGACATCGCTGAGGGGTTGAGGGTCATGGATGCGTACACCAGAACTCTCTACAGCTTCCTCCGTCTGCTGCTGTGTATCCATATCGCTTGTCAGGGATCGAGTTAAGTTGGTGTGTCTGAATCCCCGTCAAGGCTCACACCCAGGGGCAATTTCGAATTAGGCTTATGTGCATGTATTCGGCCTGTGGGAGGAAACTTGAGCACCTTCAGTAAACCTGCACAAGCATAGAAAGAACATGTATAATATTGGTTACTGGATTGTGGGTAAAAACCCTGATTCAGAACTGGTGTGTGTGTGTGTGTGTGTGTGTGTGTGTGTGTGTGTGTGTGTGTGTGTGTGTTTTCAACTCTATGCTTCCATCCAAGCGTGCTGGTCAGGGTTCTTCTAAGGTGTATGTTGTTTAGCTTCAGCGCCTTCGAGAGCATCCCCACTGCTCCTGTTTTACCATAGTGACAGCCCATAATTGTCCTGAGCAACTGTAATGCTGCAGACGTCGTCACACAGGGGTGTTTACTTTATGCCCCACCCCACTCCCACCCCACACATGCACATTCCCAGAGCAGCATGAAGAAAGTGACATTAATGTCTTTTTTTTTTTTTTTTTTAACGACAAAGTCCATCATCGTGAAATTAATATATATTTTTTTTAATGGTCTGTAAGCATCAACTTCAGACATATTGAATCCACCGTTTCTTCTTCTCTGCTTCCATTTCTTCACAGTCTTCTTTCTAATTTCTCCCAATGTAAGCAAAGCAAAAAAAACAAAACAAAACAAAAACCAAAGAATAGGAAGCCCATACCCCCCCGTCGTCCTCCAGAACACTTTTCAGGTAGCAATATTCCTATCCTGTAATGTATGGAAGGTTTAAAACAGCCTTTTTTGTGGCACGTCCAGGCAGCAAGACCTACACCGTTCACTGGAAGTTAAAATTCAGCTGTAGTTTAAAAGAAATAACAATAAAAGGGTGAAGGCTCACTTTGTGAAAAATGCAGGAGAAAGTGTGTCATTCTCTGTCTTTTGTGATTTTTTTGATTCCTCGTCCAGATTCTTTCCATGTGACCCGAAGGTTTCTCCGGAGCAGAACCTTGCATGTGGGTGTCTCTCTTCTGAAAAAGTGCTCGCACTCTTTTCGACAGTGATGAAGCTGGATTTACTGCTGTTCTGTCAGTAATAGCTCGCCCGAATCGACACGTAGGAACAGTTTACGTCGCTCTTGGAGCCATGTGTGTGAGCGATGGCGACTTGCCAGCACCTTCCCGCTGACTTTAATGAAGCACTCTCCTCCAGGAACAGGACACCTCGACCTGTTTGCCAGGGCAGTTAACGAATAGTAAGACTCTCCCACTGAGCCAAAGCACAAGCAGCGTGTACAGCGGGGCTCCACCACTGAGCCACTGGCCACGCTGAAGAATTTCCAGACATGCACTGACATTTCTACAAAGTGCGTAAATGACCTCTGTGCAAATGACACAAGTTTAATCAACCCTTGGTGTGGCGTGTTCTATTGCCTTTTCGTCATCTTCTGAGATACCTTGAGACTGGCATGATTATATTCATTATTCAAGATGGTGTCCTTTCAGTTACATTTATTAATCAATAGATAAATAGACATTAGATGAATTGGGGCCAAGGCACGTGGTCTATTCCAAAGAGATCTCTTCTGACATTTCCTGTTATCTTTGGCCATGTTGGGGCCATATTAAGGCACTTTGGCGTACTTCAGAAAACCACCACAGCTTCTGACTGCCAGCTCCAAATCTGATAATTGCTAACTGTACCAAACTGTATTTGTGTTTTTCAAGAATAAAATGAATAAATGATAACCATTGGTGATCTTTAAGGGTAGGCTGCATAGCCGTCAGCGTGTTTCTGCCCTGCGATGGCCTGACGAGCTGTCCAGGGTGTACCCTGCCTTCACCCAGAGTCGGCTGAGATGGGTGCCAACTTCTCGGAGACCCTGGTTAGGAGTAAGCGGTTCAGAAACCGAATGAATGAATAATGAATAAATGATGTCTGAGTGCTCTGGACTGACTGAAAGAGGACGTCTAGACTGTCTAGCTTTTCTGATATCCGTCAGATTTTCTGAAGCTAAATCTGATTATTGGAAATGGAACAGTCAACGTTCTCGCATAAACAGTAGAGCATGTCTTCCTGAAATGACAAGCTGCAAAAGCAAAAAGACGGAAATAGAGCGAGTAGGGAAAGGAAAGCCAGGGAGGTGCGTTCAGCTCTCTGCTCCGCTGATGAGCAAAAGGCTGTGAAAAAGGCTTGATGGGTAGAGACACATGGAGAGTGATGGAGGAGATCCAGAGTCAACACAGGTAACACACACCCTGTAATTATTTCAATCACAATACGGTTCTATATGCCTGCATTCTGAATTGAAGGTGGGGGCGGGGGTGGGAGTGGGGGATAAATAACTAAAACTAGCTGAAGAAAAAGTGTGGAAGATCTAGAGTGTCAGCGTCCATGACAGCTGACTGTTTACGCCACAATTACCAAGATGCAGTTCAATCAAAGTGATGCAGTTCTTGTTCCGGTACACTTATGCAAAAGAAAGCCAGTGTGGTTTTATTTTCATTTCTGCCGCACATTTCTGTTATCATGGAAGTCAGATAGATCATTTAATCCACAAAGTATTTAAATGAGCGTGTCTTAACGGCGAGATCTGCGTGTCTTGTCATGTGCTTTTGTCCTGTCGAAGATAGAAAGTCTTTAATATAATTGATATAATATGCCAAGAGCAACAATAAGGTATAACATCTAATCACATTAAGTAGCTATCACAGAGCTGTAATTAAACTGCTGGAGACAAGTGATTACCAAGTCTGATAGACATGGGGAAAATATAATTGCAGCATTATGCAGATACTAATATCCCTTGCCCTTAATTGCTGGGTTTATCTTAATATTTATTACCTCCCCTTTTCCACACCATCATGGTAGAGACCTCATGTTGGATGCTTCATGGTGGAGACTCAAGCATCTGGATTGTGTGGTGCTTAAAGATCTATTTCTTTTGGTTCAACGCTGCGATGCTACTGGACATCATTGGTTTTGAGTGCACCAGGCTGAGGTCATGGGTTCGGCAGTCTTGTGTTTGATCGCGGTGTGCTCATACAGATGCTCCCCGACCTACTTTGATTCATTTAACGTTTTTTCGATTTTACGCCCCCCCCCAAAAAAAAAAAAAAAATTTAAAATTTTGAGTTTAGCGTGCTCTCTTGTACTACGAGACGTACTTATGTAGTACGTTGACGGAATGACGCAATGATGTAATGACGCTGTGTCCATTGTTTGCAAATGACAGACGTCCCCCTCTTTCTTCCCAGTTCAGTAGTGTATATTACCCTTGTGTTAAGACGTCGTCTCTGTTATCTTTGTGTTTACACTGTTTTGCGGACTTTTGTAACCCTAAGCAAATATGGTTGGTCAGAAGCGTAAGCCTACTAGCATGGGTGCAAGTTTTCCGGCATATGCCAGAATTTCCGGTTTTCCCAAGACTGAATTAACTATCTGCTCGGAACGGCGCAATCTACCATGCATACTCAGTTAAGCAAAGAGAGTTGTGAAATGAATGAAAACCCGAATCAAGAAAACAAAGAGAACTCTCTGCTCTGCTGGTGATTCACATCAGTGCAGGCTGAGTACTAAATGAGTATTCAACGGCGCCCTTGCTCACTTGAAAGTCCGGAAAACCCACGCTTTGTCTCAAGCACAAGCAATTGAACTACTTTCGGTGGAGCGCCTCACGTATTGTCAGAGTTGATTGACTGTTTTAAGCTTCATGTTAAGTGACTCGGCTCAGCTTCATGTAAAGTGACCATCCGTCGACCATCGGAACCATTTACAAGCGGAAAGATCGCATCATAGACAATATTAAAGGTCATATTTGATACTGTATTTGATATTTGATGAGTGAATTTGATTAAAATTTATCAATTTGAAATTATTTTGCTTGAATTTAATTTATTTGAAATTAATGTTGATATTATTTGATATATTTGATATTATTTTACAATGTTATGTTTATAATAATTGATTTAGGGGTGTTTTATGACATACGGTAATGGTATTTATGGATGAAAAATACAGTATGAACGTCATACGTCACTGGAACATACAGTAACAACTTATGTTTTTTTTTTTCAACTTACGTCCGGCCATCTGGAACCAAACAAAAACATAAGTTGGGGAGCGTCTGTAATTCTCTAATTTAATAGTGCATCGCATCAACACCGTAGAACCAGATTTGAAGCAAACGGATCACCTTCTAGTCTTAAACCACTGGATGCTATACTAAACACTTAACACACTGAGCCAGCCTGAGACACACAAAGTGGTCACCAGCTCACCAGACTTTTGGATCAACTGCTGTAGGAGAAGCTGGATCATGCGTGAGTCTACCCTCTGTACTTTTAGCTCTCATCGGAAGGGTGCTTGTAATTTTCTGGCCACATAGTGTCCAGGACGAGGTAAACTTCTAGTCACTTCACAGTACGGACACCAAGAGCTCCAGCGTGATAATCTACTTGGTAAGAGCATCAAAAGCCCCCCTAGAGGAGCTGAATCAAGCCAGAGTCCATCCTCTGTTCTGTCGACTTGACAGAAACCGGAACTTGTAATTTCCACGCAGCATTCAGACCACCTACTATCTAAAGTAACCACCGCTGGCATTATACAGTCAACCTGTGCTCGTGAATTTCTGTGAAACACTGTACTGTTGATCCCTGTAACAAGATCATGATTATCCGCCATCTTGTGTTGCAAGTTGAATCCAAGTCAAATGCTTGGAGCGTGTTCCTGAGTCCAAAGATGGTCCCAGTGACTGGCTACCTGGTTCCCACTTAACTAACGTCGTTGTTTGCCTTACAACACGAAGATGTTTTGTTCAATGTCTGATTCGATTCCCAATCCTCATGCCTATTTTCTCACTTTCCATTTCCTCCTTTTCTTTGCTGAGGGAACCCCTGGACTCCTTAAAGCCAGCGCAGTGTGACCCTGAGTGAATGCGCTACGTATTTATGGCTCTTTGGGTTTTTATTGAGTTTTAGTGTCCCATAATGGAGCAGCGCTGCTTAGGAAAGTTCCCAGAAACAGCTGTCAGAATTGAAATATGAATATTTCATGCCATGCCAGCTGGAGCATTTAGTGGCGATCAATAAAGGGCATGGATCGCAGCAGGAAATGTATTTTTCCCAGCGTGATCTTCACATCGCACCATCGTTTATTTTTTTTCAGTTTCTCCATTAATTAATTTGTCCTCCTCACCCACAGGGTGCCTTTTCCTCAGAGTGCCTGTTACCTCACCACTGCACGTTTCTGAGTCTGTGGTCCACTGACCCATGCTCGCCCTTTTAAAGATTGTCACAGGTGGAGTTGGGTGGGGTTTTTTTTTTTTTTTTTTTACAAATTTTGTTCATTGATTAATGACTTTATAGATCGATGTACTCATCACAGCTTGGCATCAAAGTTTTGTTGCGCATGCTTGGATGCCCACAGGGCACTGTGTGTCAGCTCCCATGATGCTCCTCTATTGCCTCTGGTACTCTAAGGAAAGTCCAGCAGCGAAGTTTGATTGGATACACATGGGGGTTTCAATCAAGCAGATTCTTTCTCAATCTGCTGTTAAAGCTGGACAGGCGGAGCTCAGCAGACGCTCAGCAGCCTCCTCCTGCAGGCGTGAAGAGAGGTGACAGAACCTCACACACACACACACACACACACACACACACACACACACACACACACACACACACACATGAGCAAAATGCTGCAAAGCTGTGCCTGGGCAAGGCCTGATTTAAAGACTCTCTGGGCAGCAGAGTTATACCTGTGCTAGACTTTTTGTCTGAGACGAAGCTTTCGGGTGAACTTAAATTGTCCTTGGGGATGTTTCTGTTTTTATGGCATTAGTTCTTTTTTTCAATCAAAATTGAATAGACTCGCTATTTACTGACCCATTTCTGTTTATACCACTCCAGCACCACACAGCTGGACAGGTTGCATTTGAAGCATGCGTGAGTGCGATTCAACGAAAACCCGCAGCAGTCGAGCCGTCTTGTGGGGCTGCCCTTCAAGAGATGGGCTAATTGATTTTTATCACCAGATTGCTCATCTTATTAAAAGGCCTAATCGGTGTGCACGGCCACTGACTACAACCGGAGCACAGTATTTATTCTCCTAATGCTCTTACCTCACCAGGAAAAGCAATTACTGCTCTCGCCCAGACGCAGCCTTCTAATGGAGATTAGGAATCCATCATTGGGCTTGACGCCGGTTTTTGAGTAATCCTGGTCATGCCCCACCGAACCTTACAAAACAAGCAGCAGTCCACTTCTGTCACCAGCCTGTATGGGAAGAGCAATGGATTGTGGGGGTTGGAGTTCAGAAGGAGCAGCAGGTTGAATCTTGGGGCTTTGTTTTCATGGCTCAGATGGCAGCATTGATCGACAAAAAGCCCTGCGAAAAAGACGAATGGGAAGAAGGCGAGCACGTTTTTCATGGTTGAAAAAGATCTTCAGCCCAATCCGTTGGGTATTAGGTGCCAAGCTCCTGCAATTAGACCCTGAGATTTGCTGGGATATTGGCTAAGAGCTCACTCAGGTTTGCAGACATCTTAATACAACCTAATAGAACCGTAAAGATCCCCCCCCCCCCCCCCCCCCCCAAAGCCCAGGGAGGATTTTCACCTGAGCACATCGGGGTTTGCTGGCCAGATGTGTAGCTAATCTTTCTGTTTCAGTGCAAGTTGCCTAAGCAGGAGGTCATCATCCTGTGCGGAACCAGCAGAACCAGCAAAAGTCTGTTGGCAAATTGAAGAGAAAAATGCTGTCGCAAGATCCAGATTCACACCGGGATGAAAGATAATCTCTAATTCAGTGTCTAGCTTTATTCTTATCGTTTTCAATCAACATTGCTTCTGTAGGAGATCTTCTGTTGGAGCTTTTTGCGATGGACCTCAAGGTTTTATGCAGATAATTTACCTTTGGGCAGGTCAGCATAAAAGAGAAACACTTACTTTACTCAGATGAATATACCGTGAACAGCAACCAAACGTGATCATGTGAAAGAATTATTTTTAGTATGTAAAATGTATTTGAGCATTGGGACACCCCACCCCCACTCCCACCCCACCCCCAGTCAAAAAGAACACAGTATTGGAGCCAAAGCAAGGAGATGTAGAGCTGAGGAAGGCAGAAGGCAGCCAATACAGAGAGAGCGAGAGAGAGAGAGCGAGAGAGAGAGAGAGAGAAGTGTGTCGGTAGATTACAGATGACACGAGTCTCTTGCACTTTTTCTTCCTCACTTCTCCTCTTCTGCGACTGATCCCAGCTGATCAAAGCCTCCGTCTGCACCTCTTTGAAATATATGAATCACTTGTAGTGAAAGAAAGAAAGAAAGAAAAAAACCTGCTTACTTTCATTAAGAACTGCGATTTTCAGCAATATACAAAGCGTGCATGGAGAATAGAAGGAACTTTGCTGTTTTTTTTTTTCCCATGCACCACCATTCATGGCTGTTTACCCTATTTATACCCAGCATGTTCGCTTATTGCTCGCTTTTCTTCAAACAGGCAAGCTTTCAATCCATTAAACGGGCTGCGGGAATCTCATTATTCAATGCTCCGTTGCTGCTGCTTTGAGCTCTGTTTTCTGTAGCTCATGCCTGTTTACCGTAACTCATGAAATGTTGATTTTGTTTTTATTTATTTATTTATTTCATTTGTTTTTTGTGTGTGTTTGTGTTTTTTTGTTTTTTTTTTGAGAGCAATTGCTGAAGAACATTCCTCTGTGATAAAGTGAAAATTAGTCAGGAGAATTGCCCGCGATGACCTATCGGTTTAGCGCGGCCGTTGCTCGTTAGTTTTGGTTTTAGTGTTATTTGGCTCGTGTGTGTGGGTTTTCTTTCTGGTGAAAATGAAAACATCTCGCTTGTAGTCGTGCACACTTCCCTTCCTCGGTGCTCAGCGCTCATGGTGCACCAAAGGGCAAACAGGTGATGGAGGAAGTGAGGGGGGGAAACCAGTAGTACGAACATTTTTAATCGTGGAAACAACGTCAAACTAACAGTCTTAATACCGAAGTCTGACTGGAACAAGACAAGGGCGAGAGTTGGGTTTTGTGGATAAAGTTACTTATATTTTTGTGGGTGGCTGGTAAAACTCAACCGTTTCTAACTCTGAGGCTTGGAACGGTTCTCTAACAGGAGGAATGATGGGGTGTTCAAATACTCCCTTGTGTGTTTGTGCCAGAAGTGATGGGAAGAAAGAAATGCAAACCATAGTGCTTTAAGAAAAGGGTCAAAAGAGGCGGAACCAGGTGGCCTTCACGCAGTAGTATTTGGAAAGTGTGAAGTGGTGAGATGATGACAGCATTTAGCCCGATGACTCACGGCCTGTGGTTTGTGGTTACGGTGTGCGGTGAGCTGCCTGTTGGCCCCAGTGGTTTTAGAGTCCGCTACACACCAGCATTCTTGATGACACCGCCTTGACTGAGTGGCACTGGGCAGATTTAAAAGGTGGCATATGGTTTTACTTAACCGCGGATGCAGTCCTGAGCTGCAGAGAAAGTGCAATTTTCAAATCCAACCCATTGTTCCTTTGCTATTTCATTACATGGAAGCCGTACAACGACACCCCGTTGCTAGCCATTACAGGAACGACTTGTTTTTCCAATTAGTTGATAAGATGCGTTTTCGTCTGCCTGAGTTTTTCTCCCCTTTTTTTTTTTTTTTTTTTTCTGCCAAATCTGACGGGCACCAGCTCTTTCGGATTCTGGCAGGGGGTTAATTGAGTCACAGCGGCAATCAGACCTTCTGAAACTCACCGCAGCTGAAAGTTTTCCTGTCACCTTGAAATCCCCCAGTCATGGGGAAACCACAGGAAAACTCCCCCCTGAGTATTGACTGGGCCACTCTGCTATAAAGGAGGTCTAACGAGAGCCTGTTCCTGTCCACAGGGGGCTGGTAGGGGTAGATCTGCAAGGTCAGCTGCATGAAGAGCCTTTTTCTACATATGACTGATGACTGATTGTGCTTTCGCTGAACGCTAGGGCTGCCGGGGTTGATTTAATTGATCTGAATTAAACTTAAGTCAGGAGACGAATAGAGACAACTTGGGGAAGGGGGCAAAATCTATACCGCTGATCTATAAGGCCTATTAGGCCGTTCGATTTGGGTCACACTGCTTATTTTGCCGAGATAGCTGCGATTGCACTTCTGTCCAGGCAGGGAGACTCGCACAGGCACCTTTCATTTCCAATTTCTTGTTGTCCATGACTTGCTTTAAAAATCAAAACGGAACTGAAGGTGATGCTGAAATTCAGAGCAGCAATGAATATTTAGTTCTCTTTTGTATTTTTGTTTTGTCCTTCCGCTTCAGAAATCAGAACCCTTGGGTCCTGAGATCTGATGTTGCCCTCACCTTCAAAATTGATGTCATGTGGAGCCATGCATTTACCTTCAGCTTTACCGGAACAAAGCAGCACTGATATCTGTGTGACTGTATGATGTGTGTGTGTGTGTGTGTGTGTGTAGCCTTCCCATTGTTGATGGAGACAAAAACATCCAACCTCAAGCCAAAATCTCATCAGAGATCATGTTTCCGAGGCTGTTGTCCGGATTCTGAAAAATACTGGCTTGTAAATCTTTACGGTAAACAAAAGCAACTGATTGGATTTTTCATGTATTTCTTTCGCATTGAGTAGCAACACAGAGAAACCCGGCATTCTTGGCTCTGCTCACTACCTTGTACAAAAACTCTGCGTTGTTAGAGTGGAGCAATAATAATTTGAAAATGGTAGTAGGGTGGACTTTTGGTGGTTTGATGGTTTGGACATGTACAAAGGAGGGATAGTGAGTACAGACTCTCCCCGACTTATGTTTTTAATTGGTTCCGGACGGCCGAATGTAAGTTGAAAGTGAACGTAAGTTGTTACTGTGACGTGTGACGGATGACGCTCATACTCTACTATACATCCATAAATACCATTACTATATCTCATAAAACACCCCTAAATCAATTATTATAAACATAACATTGTAAAATAATATTAAATATATCAAATAATATCAACATTAATTAAAAAAAAATTAAATTCAAGCAAAATAATTTCAAATGGATAAATTTTAATCAAATTCAATCATCAAATATCAAATACAGTATCAAATATAACCTTTAACATTCTCTATGATGCGATCTTTCCACTTGTAAATTCAGTTCATTTTCTGTAACCGCTTAATCCTAATTAGGGTCGCGGGGAAGCTGGCGCCCATCCCAGCCAACTTCGGGCGAGGGCAGAGTACACCCTGGACAGCTCGCCAGGCCATCGCAGGGCAGAAACACGCCAACGGCTTTGCAGCCTACTCTTGTCGAAAGTCAGCAATGGTTCTTTTACATACCTCTCACCATAGACAGTGAGAGACATGGCCGGCCTTTGATAACCCAGTTAGCTGCACCGGGGAGGACAGTGACAACCTTGTGGCGAGTGGGACTCGAACCCCCAACCTTTGGATCAGCGATCCAGCGCACTAGACCACCACTGCCCTGCACTGCTTGTAAATCAAAACTAAAAACTGAAAGTGGTGCACTTGCTGTGCATGAAACGAAGCGCGGGTTATACGGACTTCCGGTCTTTCTAGTGAGCAAGGCGCCGGTGAACTCGTTTAGTACTCAGCCTGCACTGATATGAATCAGAGCGGAGAGTTCTTTCTTTTCTGGATTCAGGTTTTCATTCATTTTACAACTCTCTTTGCTTAACTGAGCATGCATAGCAGATTGCGCCAATCTGAGCAGATAATTAATTCAGTCTTGGGAAAACCAGAAATTCTGGCATATGCCGGAAAACTTGCACCCATGCTAGTAGGCTTACGCTTCTGACCAACCATCTTTGCTCAGGGTTACAAAAGTCCGCAAAACAGTGTAAACACAAAGATCACAGAGACGATGTCTTAACACAAGGGTAACACCCACGACTGAACTGGGAAGAAGGAGGGGCACGTCTGTCGTTTGCAAACAATGGATGCAGCATCATTACGTCAGCGTACTACATACAGCGTACGTCTCAACTCAAAATTTGACTTTTTTTTTTTTTTTTTTTTTTTTTTTTGGGGGGGGACAACGTAAAATGGATGAATGTAAGTCGGGAAGTGTTTGTATATTGGTAGTAGGATGCTGAGGTTGAAACTACCAGGCAGGAGGCCTAGAGGAAGACCAAAGAGGAGATTTATGGATGTGGTGAAGGAGGACATGAAGGTAGTTGGTGTAAGAGAAGATGATGCAGAGGATAGGGTGAGATGGAGGCAGGTTATTCGCTGTGGCGACCCCTGAAGGCAACAGCCGAAAGGAAAAGAAGAAGTAGGGCAGACTTTTCTGACCACATATTTGAACTTGGAGGTGTGCATGTCTTTCAGGCCTTTGCTCGTGTTTGACTTTATCAGAACTATTGGACCAAAAAGAATGCTTTAAATAATGCTGTGATTAGGTAATATTGTGTAAGGTTGCCTCAACGAAAAGCTCCTCCTGTAGATGAAATAATAGACTCGGAAATTGGATGCAAATTGTATTTTTATCCGTCACTTTCTAATCCAGCTGTGCCTGTGACATTAGAGGGAAATAAACCGAGGCTCATGAGCATGAGCTGCAACATAGTGCTCCGATGCATGCACCTGTATTAACTTCTCTTGTCCGTTCCCGGTCTGCTAGTCCTCCTGCACAGTGACGTGTCATACACTGCATGTCCTTCATTACTAGCTCGCGGCGCAAAAGAGTGACGAAAGGGTGAACTATTTAGCAAACGTGCATCTTAGATCTGAGCCACTGCTCTGACCAAAGTCTCTCAATAATCACCGAGATAAACGCAAACATGCCACCGAATGATCCTGGAATCGGACCTGGGTGCATGAACGGACGAGTGGATGGGTGCAGGGATGGATGGATGGATGGATGAGTGAGTCAAGTGGCAGATGAGTGGCTGAATTTAATGATGGGTGAAGAAACATGATTGGATGGGTGGGTGCATGGAGGATTAGATAGATAAGGGGTTTGTGGATAGATGGTCGGATTAGCGTGTGGATGGGTGGTAGAAGGATGGATGAGCGGCATGGATTACTGGATGGATGAAGGGTGGATAGGTGGAGGGTGGGTGGAAGGATCAATGCGGATATGGCTGTGTGCATGAATAGATGAGTGGATACCGCTCGGATTTAATCTGTGTAGAATGCTGTATAAATTATTATAATGTTGTAAAGTGTTCTGGTTGCTTTGGTAGTTCAGGGCTCAGCGCTTGGTTGAGTGCATGTTTCCGATGGTTTTGAGTCATAACGGCGCTTTGCTGTAAATTGATTAACATTAATTACTGGACGCATTCTTTTTGTACTCAATTAAGGCCCATTCTCAGAGGCAGTAAGGTCTTGCGTGCACACACACACACACACACACACACACACACACACACACACACACACACACACACATTCTCTCTCTCTCTCTCGCTCTCTCTCTCTCTCTCTCTCTCTCTCTCCCCTCTCCCTCCCTTATTCTCTTCCTCCCTCCCTCTCTCTGGTCTAAATCCCAGCCATTGGAGACTCTGGGTAAATAAAAGCCCATTTTATAAAAGCCAAGCTCATGTAATGGTATCACTAACATGTTTGTCATAGCATCTGTTAGTGTGCTTTGTTAAGACTGCCTTAGTACACACACACACACACACACACACACACACACACACACTACCCATTATGTGTACACACACACACACACATACACACACACACAAACACACACACACACACACACACACACACACACTGTCCATTATGTGTACACACACAGACCCAAACATCTTGGCATAAAGTCTTCATCATGGAGTAAAGTGGAGACTTTGTGCAGAGCTTCTACTCTTTCATTTCCTATTAACGTTTCACTCTCTCTCACACATTCTATTTCCCCAAAGTCTCCTCTGAGGGCTCAGAGGCCACATCACAATTAACACCGTTTCTGCCATTCAACAACGACCACAAAAAAAAAAAAAAACCCTGTTCTCCTTTTTCCTTCCTTATTTTTCCTTTTCATTTTAATTTTTTTCCTTTTCCATTTTTCTTTTTCTTTTGCATTGCCTTACTTCCTTTCTTCATCCCAGCAACCCATCCATCTTTTCTCTCTCTTTCTCATTAACGCTTCTTTGGGTATTCTTCTCTCCTTTCTCTAATGCGGGCTTTCTGATGAATGTCTCTGATTAATCTGTACAGGAACTTCAGAATGCTTTTTAACCCGTTTGAAAGGAGGCTGTCTAAAAGCACAGAGTAATGAAAGTGGATGAGATGTGAAGATTTTCACACACACACACACACACACACACACACACACCTCACTATAGAATGTACATTTCGATGAGGAATTCTCTTCAAATTTCTAAAAAAAAAAAGAGAGAGAGAGCGATAGAGAGGGAGGTTTCCAGCAGAGCAGCACTGAAGTTTGACATGTGTAAGTCTTTGTCTTTGGTTTAAGCAAATGCAAGTTAGAAGGTTTGGGATTCGGACTTGATACGATATCAGCTCAGAAAAGAGCAAAACTGTCTTTGGCAATCCAGATTTTTCCCTGAATTCTTTTTTTTTTTTTTTTTAATTGAAGTTGTAATTCTCAAGCATGGTCGACTGCTCCATTAGTGAGTCAGCGCTGTATGATTCAGAGAGGATGTGTAAAATGCTTCCATATGTCCAGTGTAGATCCAACACTGCATGTTTGTCCGCCATATGAGTATCTTGTATACATGTCAGATTGTAGGATTGCTTCTCTCGCCGGGTGCCGGAGGGAGAGGCCTGTCTGTGTGGAGGTTATCTTTCTTCACAGAGGTGCTGACAGCTAATCACCTCTTCTGACAAATCGTGAAGGCGAATGAGTAAGGAGTGGACAGAGAGAACGGCTCCGTCTGTGATAGTGTCCTATGAGTCACGGTCAAAACGAGCTTCCCGGTCTTACCCCTCCCGAATGACTGGATTAAACCCGGGCTTAGTTGTTCCGCAGCAACTCACAAGTCTATAGTTTCGTTCTTTCGAAAATACAACTCCAAGCTTGAATCATCCCCAGATGAGCGGAATTAATTTCCATTTTGCATTATTTCTCTCGCTGCTGCCTTTGATCTAACCCCAGCCGCACCATAGCGCCCTTCAAGAAATGTCTGCAGATATGTATTAACACCGAGCCCTCTGTAATTTCAGTTGAGGGAAAAAGACAGCGAGACGCAAAAGAGTTACCTTTGAAGTGTACAACTTGTCAGGTGGAAACAGATCAGCAGTTATTAGTCGAACATCTCATTAATCGAGCCCCGAGACAATGCTAAATGCGCCTGTCGGCAGTTTGTGTCTGGGAACCGAGTGATAGAGGAGGGGTGGGGTGATTTACAGGGAGACAAGCCGTTGTGCCGCGTGTTGATTCTGCTCTGTTCACAGGGTGTCACAGGCTCGTCTGGCTGCCTCCCGAGACAGTGGCGTATGTGAGAAGCGGAGACAGCGAAAAAGAATGATGCTTTATTCTCCATCGAGGCAATTTTTACGCTGACCCAGTGTGCTGTGACCGAATGATGCCAAAGCTATCCAGCCGAGCCTCAATTTGAGGCTCGATTGCCACGGGGCAATGCCAAGGGCGGTTTCTGGCCGTAACAATCCTAATGGAGAAGCTTGAAAATCGCTCGGTGCAAATGGACCACCATCAGTGCTGCCATGAATGAATGGTCTGTTATTTCTAGTAAATGTCAATGACTTGTATATTGCCCTTTAGATCACCCAGGAATGATTTTCCACATTCCTGCATATGAGATGCAGAGACTTTTGTCTCTTTGAGGTCCTGTTCGTGTTCCGATTTGCCAAAGCGGGCCAGATGTTAGCAAGCCCACTAGAGCTTGGCTAAGAGGCCGTGTGATTGCATCTCAAGTGAGGAACTGTACAGCGAGTGATTGGCAGTGCTCTTAGTGTTCATGATGGACTCCCCACTGGGTCCTGCGGTGTGGAGTTGTCACTGCAGTCTCAGGCTTCCAGCTGAGATGCAGAGTTCACCGTTCCCTGATTGACGTCGCCAGGCAAAACCTCAGGATGTTCGACCTCTAACGAGCCACAACACGATGGTCCAATCATCACTACCTCCCGCTTACTCCACCTATCTTGTTCGACGGGTAAAACTTGCGTCAATGCCTCCATGTTTTGGATGCAACAAACCAGAGCATCCTTTCTTCCTTTCTTTTTAAGCTTCTTTCCTGGATGGTAGCACTTCTTTAAATGAGACTTGGTCATCCTTCGTGCTGATAGTGTTTGACAGCACTTCATGAGAAATATCTTGGGTAAGCTGTTTCTTCCTTCCAGGCCTGGTTGTTGAGCATCTCTTCCTCTCGCAAATCTAACTTGCCTCGGAAACAACGGCAAGAATGACAAGGCCAAGTCGCATCTTCTCTCTTGTCATCCACCAAGACCATCCTAATGTCGTCATGGTAATTGAGGGCGAGGGAGGGAGATGTGTGGGACGCAGGTGACTTTTCTGAGTGCTGCCAGGGAGAGCCTGAGTCCTTGTGAAGGAACGATAAGCTTTGGCAGGCAGGTTTGATGAATTGCCTGCTTATCTAGTGCAGACCAGAGAGGCTTTCTGCTCAGCATGGACGCAGCACCAAGACAGTGCAACATGCGTATACAGTATATAGCTCGCTAACAACTCACCGATGTCACAAATGCATGCACTCATCAACATGTAGCAGATTTTAACGACCGAGTGGAGCTATACATAGGGCAACACCCACCGGTAATTTGGGCGTGTACGCCATTATCCTTTTTAAACTGCATTTTTGGGTACCAATAGGAATAAATCACAGCAAGGTATTGTGGGAATTTGAGCTACACCATCAGGATTGATTTTAATTCTTCATTGGTACACTTAACTCTTGGCAGTCTTTGTATCTTTCAGCAGAAATAGTTTATTGTTATTTATATCTAGATACAGTAGTGTCAATACCAAGAAAAGAATGATGCCTAGGTGTTGGGACAGAAATTTATTTTATTCCTTTTTTTAAAAAAATCCCTCCATAAACAATCAGTTATGAAGAATCATTTCACGTGAGCCAACCATATAGATCAAAAGGTGCTGGACTTTACTCACTCCAAGACAAGGATGCCATTTATTCCTAGTATAATTTTAGGACCGAATGGTCTTCACACCCAACTCACAGCAAGAATGACCTGGATTCGGGTCCCGGACTCGGTGAGGGTGTTTCTGTCTGGTGTTTGTATGGTTTTTCCTCCAGGTGTTCCAGTTTCATCACATAATCAAAAGACATGTGCATTTGGCGAATTAGTTGTTTCAGATGTGCGTGCGTGCGCATGAGAGTTTGTGCATGTGTGGGTATGTGTGTGTGTGTGTGTGTGTGTGGGCTTCCATAATTATTAGACCATAATGATGCCTGTTATCGATCCTGAGTACTTTATTGGCAGGTCAGTGCGATTGCTTTCTGAACATACAGGTTACTTTTCGAAAAAGGCACACACACACACACACACACACACATTTCATCACATCCGATGATAGCAGAGACTTGTATTTATTTTCTGGAATTTCACTAATTTGAAATTCACACATGTTAAGGTCAAGTGAGAGCAGGTCCACATGGGCGCTTCTTAACCAACATAGGTGAGTTTGTGGTTGTGTCTTTCAGCCATATTTGGAAGTCTTGAGACAGGAAGAAGAAAATAATTTAGTGTGTATGTGGGTTTCTGTGTTTCGGTCTTACAGTGGTCTGGTGAGCTTTTCAGGGTGTACCTCACCTTTGCCAAAAGTCAGCCCACAAGCCTACTAGAATTAGACAGTTCAGCAAATGAACGAATACATTCATGAAAAATATGTCTGCTCGGGGAGTGGCCAACATTTTCCCTCTCTCCACATTATAGCTGAAGTGCCTCTGAGCAAGGCACCTAACATCCAACTGCTCTCTGTGCACTGCAATGCATGATAGCTGACTGCTCCCTGTGTGTGTGTGTGTGTGTGTGTGTGTGTGTGTGTGTGTGTGTGTGTCCGTCCTCACATTGGATTGGTTAAATGGAGAAGTCAAAGTTTTCCTTGCAGAATTAATATAGTATAGGTTAAAAAAGTTAGTGCACTTATAGTGTACACTATCAGGTAGGGGTAAAATGTACCAATTAACAGAATTTCCTCTAACCTATTTTAAAACCTATTATTGTAAATATTAATTGAAAATATGATTAATTTCTTAGCAAACCTATATGGTGACATTGGAAAATACAGAAATATGCTGATATGATTACTTTGTTTCCCATCTTAATTAATGAGGTTTTCCGAAAGCCACAGGAGTCCTGTTTAATTGTAATCATAATTACATTTGCACCAAAACTCTACATAAACCCAAATGGCCATGCCTGCCGTCCTCTGAACTGGTAGTATCCTTCTTTTTGACTCCTCTTTTAATTGACCCACCTTTGCTGTGCTGTTGCATTCAACATGGGCACTATTTGCTCCTGGCATTTGGCCAGGGACAGAAAGATAGGATCTAATTGGAATCCAGGGATTTTGAAACACCACAATCCCAACCCTCACCTTCACCCACCCTGATTTCCCAATGTCAGATAACAGCAACATGTGTTTTTGATTTTGGAACAGACCACAGGGTCTGCCAGGGTTTTCATATCCCACACACCTGTGGAAGAAAAATCCTTACCCAGTGAAGAGCCTCAGAGGTGTACATTAGGCCCCTTTTAATTTTATAACTAACAAATTTTGAGGGATTTCTGACTTCAGAAATGGCTTTATTATGCAATACAAGAATATTCAGTCACAAACCTAATATGTGTCCTGTTCTGTCTAATATGGCTAATGCTGGGACATTTTTATCTAATAGCATTGTAGTGGATGCCATAGAGCATCATAGGCTGTGCTAACTGAGAAATGAAGTGAAGCAACAGGACACCATGGGCCATAACTATAATCCTGACATCTCCAACTTGGAGTTTAGGAGTTCAAAGCTGAGTTTGTCATTGTTGAGAGAGGAAGAAGGAAGAGAACAGTGTTTGAATGCGCCCTTTGGATACATTTTGCTTTGTTTGCTTCTTGTCCTTTTGTTTTAGGCCAGACACCCAGACAAATGGCAGACAGACAGACAGATAGAAAATCAGTCATATTCCCAGTTCTCCGCATACCACAATCCCACCTTCCTGTTCACGGCCCACGAACTCCTCCATTGTTCTGCTTTGGAGCGCCAAGTGAGCGGCATCACTCAAGTATATTATCCCGAAGCCATTACTGTCTCGCGGATCGCTTCTCTGAGCCATATTAAAGACTCCCCAGACAAAACTGCCTGTCATGTTAATCCAAGCTTTAATAAATAGGGGGCTGTGTTACTGTATTCAAATTGGAGCCTCCTGCATTTGGGCTGACAGAGAGGGACGAGCTATCAAAAGAGACTCGCGCTACGGAGAAGGGATGGCGAGGGGGGGGGTGTGAGAGGGAATAATGAAGAAAGGTTTGACTGGCATTTATTCATTTCTATTGTGATGGAAAATGTCATATTATTGATACGCCCTTTGAAGGAGATTAAGGCTTAATCTGAGGGAAAACACAGTTGACGAGTGCGATGGGAAGGGTGGTCGGCAGACGTAATTGAATTTGTCGCCCATTCACTTCGGTAGGCCTTTAAAAGCAGTATAACTGCATTTAGAGGTTACAGATATCTATGTTATGGTTTGGTTGGATTATTTCAATCATCATTACACCCCACCGGATGAGATTTTAAATAAGCGTGATTTTAAGATCCTTTCTTTAGCAAGTTCACTGTTTAGGATAAAATTTATTAGTATAAAACTATGTAGCATCGTTTGGGGTGTAGTTGGTGGAGTCAGTAGAAAGGCAATTGCAGGAAAGCCTTTACGGTGATTTCCTAAAAATGCCAACGGCATTGTATCCGAACCCTCCGCTTGACTATCACCTCAAATCACCGTCGGGGGGGGGGGGGTGGTGGTGAGGAAAGCAGAAAGTGAGAAAAGATGCGATTACTTTTTCCATTACATAGAAAATGACACTTCTCCCAAACTCGCTTTCTCCCTCACCTGCCTGTTTGGTCAGCTATTGATCGGCCAGTGGGAGTGGAGATCAGGTTTAAGTGGCACCTCTGCTGTGGGAGACGGATGGGTTTGGATGCTCGAGGACGAACTCTGAGGAAAAATTAGACTGAAAAGCAGAGACACTGCTGGCGAGCGCTGTTTTATTTATTTTTCCCTCCTAAATGAAAACTGACATATTTATATTTATTTTAAATTACAGTGATTGTGCGCCTGCCACTGTCAGGGGGAACTTATTTACATACCAATTAGCAGATTTAATAAGCGCTTTTTCTGTTGATTAATGTAATTAGCATATACATAAACGGATCTATGGGGGATGGTGAAGGGGTGGAGAGGATTATGGTGTTGGTAGAGGTGGTGGAAAGAGGGGAGGGGGGAGGGAACACCCTGCAGTAATAAATTGCTAGAGAAAAGAATAATAGTGATTGCCTGGCCAAAAAAAAAAAAAAAAAAGAAGAAGACAAGGGCATCATTTTTAGGGAGCCATGTTTACAGGTCTGTCTTAACCCCTTGGATTTCAATTACCACTAATGCTAGAAACCGTATTTCTGCATTTTCAGTAGAGTGAGTGGGAGTAAGGAATTGTGGGTAAGTGAGAGAGAAAGTGCATGTCTCAGAGGCATTCTCCTTCCTGACAATAAGCCGAGCCTCTCTGTAGAGCACGTGGCAGAGATGGATATGGCTACTACATTAAAGGCCTATTAATAAAACTCCGCTATAATAGACAGTCCCCTGCAGTACTCTTTCTTTCTTTGTATTTTTTCAAACACTCACACACTTCTACTTTATCCATAAATTCTTGTCAACCAATTAGGGACTCGGCTAACGTTACTGTCCGTAATCTCTGCCGTGTGCTGTAACCTTGCGGCCCACTTTGACCCTTACATGTCTGCTTATCTAATGTCGCCTTGCTGAGTATACCCCAGTTTCCACCCCACCCTCTCGTGTCATGTTCACGCTTGACATGGCTGACATCCGAAGGTCCTGATACAATATGCATTAGCTCGTCCATACTCTGGTTGGTAGCAGCACCATGCAGCTCATGAATATTAACGGAGGACAGATTTGAGGAATTGCAGTCGTCGATAGCCCCTGTTGCCTGAAGGAAAGTACTGGATTGTGACTCAGTCGCAGAGCTTAGACAGCAAACAAATATCAAAAGATTTGTGCCTGCTGTTAGATGTTGAATATGTCTGAATAAAAAGTATGCAAATCAAAGCTTAATCATGTATTTGGAGTTTTCTGTGATCCTTTGGATGTAATTTTTGTTTTGGAGCATATAATAGGGATCCGGTGGTCATATCCACTGACGTTTTCTTCAGTGTTGGATCAACCGAGCAGCGTTTTTAGTCATCATGAATCAAGAATGTCAGATTTGATATGCAGAGCCACAGGGAGAAAATGTAAATCTCAGGACTGAAACCAGAGACCCGAGAACATTGACTGTTATGATTCATTTAATTGTGATCGCAAAGTTAGGGCTACCCAGAAGGCTTGGAAGTGCCTGTCATTGATGTTTAAAGGTCAGATATTATACCTATTTCCAGACTTTTATTTTTCATTTCAGACACCAGCGGAGCACTAAAGTCTGAGTCCAAATCCTGCTAACCCTCCTTCCCCTGAAATGCTGATTTTGCGTCCATGTGCCGGAAGGTCTGTTTGGCTTCCTCCTCCAATTTAGAGTCATTCCTTTCTCTGGGGCTTCTCTGCTTTGATTGGTCATGGCAGACCAGGATGATTGGAGATACCCCTATGTGTTGGGGGATAAGGGATGTTACTGGGGAAAGGCAAGCTTACCAGAAGGCCCAGTACACCGTGATGCACTAGTGTGTTTTTATTTGGTACTCCGGCATTGTCTAATACTCAACATTCATGAAAAAAGTGAAAAGAGTATAAAAGCTCCTTTTTAAATTCCAAACCAATCAGAGATATTCTGTTTTTGTAGCTAGCGTATAGTTTTCAGTGCCATCGATGAACAATGGGGCAAGACTTGATTATTGTAGTTACTTATTCATAATAATCAAATTAATCTTTATTTTGTTATAAATTTGGTATGTCAAGGCAAGATTATGTTTGCTACATGGAATGTGTGTAATGTAAATACAGTATAATTAGGATGTCTGGAGTCATTTGCACACAAACCCACAAGAGCTCACAATACCTCACAGTATTTTCTGCAGTTTGAAGGAAGACCGGTTGTTTTTTTTTGTTTGCAAGTTGCACAGATCTGTGGATGCTCGGACTTGTGTACCACTAACATATTTCTCGTGCTGTTGACTTTTAGTGATGTATAATTTTTTTTTTTTTTCATGAAGAACCACAGAAGAGTTCAGATGTTTCCATTCAATGCACAGAGGCGTGTAGTTGCAAAACCTGTTCTTTCACAACACGTGTGCTGTGATTCTACACTGTTCTCAGCATGTGTATGTGTGTGAGGGAGAAAAATCAAACAAAAACACATTCCTCTCTGTTTAATGCCCCACTGTGAGCCCTGGATCATGGTGTTAATATCTCATTCAGTCGGGGCAGAGTGAGGCAGTTACACAGCTTGAAGTGGCGTGCTGTATAACAAACGATGAATGCTCATATCACTGATAGGGAAAAGAAAAGGAAAAAAAAAACAACCCCTTCTAAAAAAAAATCTGTTTGTTCTTCGTTAGGCAATACCCGGAAAACAAAATCGAGTATTACAGACTACTCGTTTTGAGTCGGGATTGGCAGAGAAAGCCCATTGAATGTCTCTATCTGATAGGATTAGGCTTTGTGTTAAACAAGCACCTTAAAGCTTTCACCATTTTCCACCTAATCACAAGAAAACCAGCTTCTTAGAGTCGACTGCATCCTGGGAGTATCGTTTTCCAACCTCCAGGGTTTCCCCACTGCCAATGGGAAAATAGAGGCTGGGCTAACCAGGCCTCCTCCAATGCCATGCCGAATACTGAGCATCCTTTTGAGTGCGAATGAAACAAAACCTGTTTCACCGGAGGATCTTTTATGTGCACTCAGCCTCTCTCACTGTGTGCGCAGACCTGCATTTGATTCTTATCTTTCTTTCTTTTATCTCTCCACACGTTACTCTCCAGGTTTTAAGCATGGGAATTTTGAGTGAAGAAGGTATCTGTTCAGTTTCTCGCACCCTCTCTTTTGCCATCATGACTCAGTAGTGCTTTATTGGCAGGACCAATAATGATAGAGCTTCCTTAAATGGACATATCACTTACCAGGTATATTAATACATAAGTGTCTATGATCCCTGCACCAGGCATAATGATATTAGTAAATATCGTCAACTTTTTTTTTTTTTTTTACCTGCACCAAGGGTGCACCAAGGTCTGTTAACATGACAAGTCAAAGTAGTGGATGGATTTCCACCAACGTTTAAGTAAACACAAGTCTTGGCCCATTTAAGAGCAAATGAAATTTTCGGCGTGATCTGTGCAAAATTCTGCCTGCTGACACCAGCGTAATAAGCCTATAAATACATGACATCAGCAAAATGCCAATTTTTAAAAAACTATCAATGAAATGTTTCTACCTACTGGGCATTGGATAGTTAGAAGTTATAACTTTATAAATACGTACCTCACTGAAAAGTTTAGAGATTGCGCTTCCTTGGTGGAGGTTTGCACTCTCTGTGGAAATTATTGGTTTCTCTTGAAATCATATGCCTTCTTCTGTGTCTCAACAATTTGATGTTGACTTTTCCACATTTTGCAAATCGGTTATCACTGCTAAGGTACCAGGATCCTTGCTTTATTCATGAGGTCTTTTTATTTTATTTAAACAGATGCAGATTCAAAAAACTACAAAAGAAATGAGTGCAGAAGTGATACTAAGGCCACGAGCTGGGCTGCTTTCACCAGAAACCTTTATATTCTGATGAAATGACGGTGATAATAGAAGATAAGCACATGAACTATTTACTGGCGAATGTCTCTGCAGTTTGAGAGAACTAAACACTAATAAATAGGAAATGGAGCCTTTTTTTATTGGAGTAGTGTCAGCATGAGTGAAGTTTCCTAGCTTTACACGTGAATGATGATAATACGACTGAGTTCTTTGATAACATGAGAACATTTTCAACACTCAAGGTCATTTTGCACGAAAAAAAGAAAGAAAGGGGAAAATTATCAGTAAGAAGAAAGAGGGAAATATTCAGAGGGAAGTTATGCATTAAAGTTAAGCGAGAGAAGAAACGGCAGTTGCATAGTTCCTGAGGGAAGACGCTCCAAAAATTCAAATCTATGCCACTGAAAGATCTTTCTCCCATTGATGTCCCAGACACCATCTGTACAGTCTCAGAAATAAGAAAGGTACCAATTGGTGCTGTTCCTTGTTTCTGGGGTGACGGCATCAGTGGGATGTTATTGTTTGTATCGGAATATCTTCTGGTATTTGATGTATCTTTAATTAAATTTATAGAGAAAAAGCTTGAAAGGTACATCAGTGATCAGGACAGTTTGAGTGCTCAGGATGTAAAATAAAGTTAATTAAAACCCCCCCCCCCCCCCCAAAAAAAAAAAAAAAGGAAAAAAGGTTTTCTCAGCAGGTTTATGAGTCGCTTGCATTCCTGAGATTTGAGCTTCCATATCAAGCTAAACAATGATTTGAACCAAAGATCTCCCGTATCCATAAAATAGCATCATGTTATTGGCTGAATTACTGAGCGTGCAAGTTTATACACTTACTGATCCACGCACGACGACGACGATGATGATGATGATGATGATGATAATGATGGCCTCTTCTGACGGCAAGCGAGAAGGCCATATGCAGCACTTCCTATAAATGATGGTGGAATGATAGTGTGCTGAAATGTATCGCTTATTTTTGTGTTTTTAGTGGCACAGTTCACCTTTTTTTTATTTTCTTGCATCATTGGAAGTTTGAATCCTGACAATGCTGCAGCCTTCCATGACCCAGGAGAGCATAATTGGCCCTGCTGTCTCTGTGGAAAAGCTCGCCTTCCTCTTTTTCTCTCTTTACCCAATTTCAGGCATCTGTTGGTCCACATGTATGAAATCCCGAGTGGAACGTTAGCTTACTGGAGGCAGATGTAGACGAGGAGGCTGAAAAGTGCATGCGTTTGCTTTGGCTCAAAGGGGAGTGAGTGTCTTTGCATTTTGTGACTTGATTTTAGTCTCCGCCAGAGTCCGTTCATCACAGTGCTTCTCGGTGTGAAATTAGCCTCCATGCTTCCACGGTGCACTGTCTTCTTTTCAACCAGCCGGCGTTTCATTTTACTTTGTAATGTTGTTTAAGTTCCAATCAGCGCTTTAGTTTTGTTTCAAGTGGGCTGTAATTTGGCCGGTTTCGGAGCCACTGAGCTGGTAGAGAACCCAAACCATGAAGGGAGGCTGAGTGCTATATTTATTTGCTTACTTCTCACCAAGTTGTATAATGATATGTACTTTTCTTGACTTTGGTTGGATTGTTGCTCAAAATCATCGCAGTGAAGTGTGCAACACCCAGAATTTGGAATTTTTTTTCTTGAATTCGATTGCTTCTCTGAATCTTTGGTCGGTAGCATTTTACAAAAAGCAATCAAGCACATATAACTCAAGGGATTAAAATGATCACCTCCACGTCCAGGGACACGGTTTTCTGCTGGAAACGAGTGGGATGCGCACATCAGGTCGAGGAAGAGAGCTTGCCCCAATAGTGGAGGAGGTTCGTTATCTTCGGATCTTCCTCACAAGTGATTGGGGAAGCAGCAGCAGTTTTACAGTATGTAGGAACACGTTCATGGACAAACTGTCAAATGGTCATGCAGCTGCCGCAGCTCTCTTGTCTACTCGCGGTATTGCGATGCGTATGTGTCACACGCAGTTTCATTAACTTCTTTTTTTTTTTTTTCTTTTCTTTTTCTTACCACCGAAGAAACATGTAGGGTCTCAAGGAAGCAATGTGAGGAACGTGAAATCCAAGGAACACGTAGAGAAATGAGACGTTGTTTTCTCTGAAGCATCATTAGGAGCAAAGTCTGCAGCTAATCATGATTCTAAACCTCTGATTTGCTGATTTGAAAGCATCCGGCATCATATAACGGGCAGGTTTTTTATTCACTGGCATGCAGTTCTTCTGGGTATTGGGACAGTCAGCGATGGTGGCAGACTATAAGAACTATGACTTCAAACAAGGAGCAAGGAAACGACTATTAAGGGTTTTGAGGAGCACCCCAAGTCTCACAGATACCTTCATGGTGGACTTGATCTGGCGATTCCATGACCCATGGTAATTTCCAACACAACCAAACTTTCTGTGAACGGAAGCCACGCCTTCCTAATTCTCAAGGTAGTTTCTTGGCCAATAGAGATGAACATGGCAATAATTCCGGTCGACCTCCATCGTCCTTCTTCTACAATGAAGTTACCCTGAGTATGTGAGAATCTTTCACACGGGATCCGTGTTCTGTGATGTGGTCATTTTTGTGATCCCTACAAGTTCTTGCCGAAGGCTTATTTACCGTTTTTTTTTTTTTTTTTTTTTCTTCACGTCACCAAAGGACGAAAGGGTTTTATGAGGACGTTTTCCGCCGTACACATTGCCTCCATTAACGTTTATATTACTGTTGGATTTCTTTTATTATCTGTGGTGTGAAAACAAACCAAACCAGAAAACAAGAGAACTAAAAGTATTGATTTCGTTGTGATGTGGATTCAGCAGAGGGACTAATAGCTTTTGTTTTTTGTTTTTGGGTTGTTGTTTTTTTGTGAAGGGAAAAATATTTTTCTTGGAATAGTCAGTGAGATTTCTTGAACACTGCTTACCCCCGTATACTGGATTTAATAATGAGAGATCTTCATAGTCTTTTATTTTCGGCTGGGGAAAAAAATATATATATTTTTGACACATTCTCCTTTCAGACACTTTCTCTGTCTCTCATTCTCTCTGTCTTCGTCTGCATTTTACCATCGCTGTCACTTTGTGCTTACCACTACAATACAGTACAGCGGCGGCTCTAATGAACCGTGACTGTGTGTATTCTACCTTTAAACCGCCGCCTCTTCAGAAGACAGAAAGCAGGAATCTGTCTTTATAAAATCACACTGGAGAACTGGACCTCACTGCATGGACCGAACGAATCTTGGCGCTTTGGTCACATAACAACTGTGGCATTCTTGACTCGCATACAAAAGCGAAACAGCAGCAAGAGCAACTTTCATCCATGTCCTCTCCTCGTTTTTATCTATAACAGATGTGAACGGTTCTGGATGAAATGCACGCTACTCGAACACAATCCCAAACCATTTCTTCCCTCCACTTCAAAAGGCCGTGTTATTGATCTTTTCAGCGGTAAACCCAAGAGATGCCTTTACTGATTTAAGAGGTAGTAAGGAAAAATGCTACCGCTATCCTCAGCTCGTCGAGGTTAGACTGTAAATCAGTGGGAATTCTTTTCGCGGGTAGTCGCTTGTCCAAAGCGAGTGGTCTGCACGCACGCACGCGGGGTGGGGGTCAGAAAGAGTTTGTCAGTCGGTGACTGGGTACAGGCTTTTGGTGTGATGTTACATGTGATGTCCGTGTTGCTGCTGAGGATCATGCTGTGGATTTAATGGCTCACTGGAAGGCAGGTATGTTGGACAGGATGCTGGATGACCTCGAGGGGGAGAGAGAGAGAGAGAGAGAGGAAGGGACTGGTGAAGAAGTGTAGCGAGAAATAGAAAAGACATGCTTCCAGAGTGTTAGACACTACAACACCTAGTTTTGGTTTTTTCTTTTTCTTTTCAGGATTAGGGTTGTATCAGATTTAGAATTAACCATACATGGTCTGAAATGATTTAAAGGTGTAAATCTACATAAAGCATTGTATAGTGTGCGCAGTTCCAGCAATCTTATTACAATTCACACTGTCCAACATTGATCAAATAAACTTGGGTACAACAGCTGTGTACACTGTACGATAGTATATAAAATGATATATACTGTATTATGGTGTGTGTGTGTGTGTGTGTGTGTGAGTGTGTGTGTATATATATATATATAAGAAAAGGAAAGAAAGTACATGTTTCTACATTAAAAATATTATAAAGGGCAGTAAACAGTGTTTATTGAGATAAAGTCCAATCTAATGTGGTATTGATGGGGAAGTAAATAGTGTCAGGAAAGTCTCAGTGGGACGTGTCTCCAGCAGTTCAGTGTAGAGGTCGTGATGTGGATGAGGAGGTGGTGGTGGACCGCATTACTGAGACAGTCACTAATGGCTCCATGAAGGAAACACTCTTACTGTGCCTTACTGTGGATGCCAAAACTGAAACTGCTGTGTTTAAGAGTGAGGAAGAGAACGCATCTACCTCGAAAGACACATCTGCCAAGTATGTAGTTAATGACACTGAGGACGAGAGAAATGACATCGGCGATAACTGCCCCAAATCAGGTGTGAAACATGTAGAAGAGAAAACAAATATAAATATATATATATATATATATATATATATATATATATATATATATATATATATATATATATATATATATATAATGAGGAGGATAGATATACTATACAATGGTAAATGGTATATACGAAGATAGATATACTGTATTATGGTGTGTGTGATATATACAGTCGGCCCTCAAATTACGAAGAGCCCTGTGTAGGAAATCCCCGGATTACGAAAAACATTTTCCTGAGTTTCCGTCCCCGAGATATGAAACAACCCCCTCTTACGAAAAGAAATTCAAACGCGACAATCAAAATTCCACACAACGCGCGTGTTGCTCTCTCATTGGCTGTCTCTCAACATCCCGCCCTTCTGGCCTCCCAGATAGAGACAGAAGGAAACTTAACTCTTTAGTTTTCAGTTTAGTTTTTAAAGTTGTTTAATTCAGTAAATGTTTAATAAATGTGGGCGCATTTGAGCTCATCTGGAATTCTGATCCCTCAAGGAATCAAATTAATGTTGAGTTTGTCAAGCAGGGAATGTGCTTTGAATTCACCTGCTTGCGAGCGAGAGAGAGAGAGACAGGAGAGAGAGAGAGAATAACGCTTTAGTTTTTAGTTTAGTTTTTTAAGTTGTTTTAATTCAGTAAATGGTCAAGCAGGGAATGCACTTTGAATTCCACATCTTGTGGGCAAGACCCGAACGAATAAACATGTGCATTGTAATGCATCTGTGTGTGTGTGTGTGTGTATGTATGTAAGAGAGAGAGAGAGAGAGAGAGGGGGGTGTGTGTGTGTGTGTGTGTGTGTGTGTGTGTGTGTGTTAATAAAAAATGTTTAAATGGTTTAATAAGTAATTTTCTTTTACTTTTAACACATATTTCATACAAAATGTGTGTACTTTTATCATTTTTAAAGGGTTTATGGGGTTTATCCAGTCCAAAGACTGGAGCCTTGGAACGAATTAGGCGTTTAACATGTAAGATATGTCCCCTACTTACGAAATCCCCACAATACAAAAATGGTTCTGGAATGGATTAATTTCGTAAATTGGAGGCCAACTGTATGTACATGTGTGTGTCTATATATATATATATATACATCAAAACAGCCACATCTGGCTCACGAGCCATAGGTTCCCGACCCCTGATAATATATATATATAATCAGGGGTCAGGAACCTATGGCTCGTGAGCCAGATGTGGCTGTTTTGATGACTGTATCTGGCTCTCAGATAAATCAGAGGGCCTTTCTTAACAGAATAACGAATACATAATTTCACTGTCATTTAAATAAAAAAAATAAAAAACACATAAAAAGTCATCAAGTAAAACTAAAACAGATGAATAAACCTCGAGCATTTAAATCTATTTTCAATGCCACATCACTGTGTACATACATATATATATATATATATATATATATATATATATATATAAAAAAATGAGGATAGATATACTATACAATGGTATATATATATATATATATATATATATATATATACGAAGATAAATATACTAGTACAGGTAGTGGCCTGGTGGTAAAGGTGCTGGATCACTGATCCAAAGGTTGGGGGTTCAAGCCCCACTCTCAATGGGTTGTTACTGTTCCCCCAGTGCAGATAACCGGGTCATCAAAGGCCGGCCATGTCTCTCACTTTCTATGGTGAGAGGTGTACAATAACCATTGCTGACTTTTGTCAAGAGTAGCTGCATAGCCGTCAGAACTGCGATGAACTGGCGAGCTGTCCAGGGTGTACTCTGACCTCAGCCAGAGTCGACTGGAATGGGCGCCAGCCTCCCCGCGACCCTAATTAGGATTAAACGGTTACAGGAAGAGAATGAATGAATGAATGATATACTGTACGATAGTAGATATGAAAGTTAGTAGATGAACCCTATTGAATCATAGTCTATAATGCAAGTTAGCATCGAAGAATGAAATGTCATCAGCAAGTGCTAGCAGTAAACATCGGCATGCGAGGCAGGGGGTAGCTAGAGGACAGGTCGTATAAACAAGACCTGGTCTGCCACAGCCCGACAAGATTTCATTCATTATTTCTGTTCCACACAAGGCTGTTTCTTCACTTCACAGTCATGCTGTTTATGTTTTACTACTTATATCAAAATGTATAATTAGGCCAATGCATATGTCGTATTTATTGTTCGTGATGGTCCGGTGAGCTGTTCGGATTATACCTCACATTTTCAACCCAGGCCTCCCATAGACCGTAAGATTAAGCAGTTCTGCAAACGAGTGAGCGAGGGTTGTATTTTATTGGCTATTTAGTAGATTTAGCACAGACTGTGAGACGGTTATGCTAAAATTTGCCACTGTTAGAAAACCGTCATCGGTTCTTTTGGTTGAATGAACTTGACAACGGCCATATTCTAGTTTCTTGCAGTGTCACACCAGATGTTTCATCTGGGACGGTGCAAAATTTGTACGGTGTGTCTGGTTTAAGAAGAATTTACCTTCAGAATCAGTGGAAGAGAAGCATTTTGTACATGTAATTTGGGGATAAATGATCTTGTGTCATGTGACTGTGTGGAAACAAAGTCGCCGGAGTGGTTTAAACAAAACTCTATAATTTCTATAAAAACTATATAATTTCTCATCGGAAAGAACGCCGTTAAAAAGAATGATTATTCCGTGTGTAAAAAGTAACTCTCAACTTGAAGCAGTCTGGCCGCTCTCCATACTCTTCCGGCAGAGCTGCGGTTTCCAAAACACTCAAAGCAGTGAGTCTCCATTATTCTGAAGTTTGATAGGAATTCACTGTGAAGCTCGTGCGTAGTTTCTGCACAGTTGTATACTGCCATGTTATTGGCTGCTTGGATAATTCCATGAACAAAAGAGGGCGAAGATTTTCTTTGCCTATGCTGTAAATTTAGTTCAGTATTCATATACGGGTGGCACGGTGGCGTAGTGGTTAGCATGACCGCCTCACAGCAAGAAGGCCTGGGTTCGATTCCCGGCTGGGCGTTTCTGTGTGGAGTTTGCATGTTCTCCCCGTGCTCTTGTGGGTTTCCTCCGGGTGCTCCGGTTTCCTCCCATAGTCGAAAAACATGCAGAGTAGGTTAATCGGACGTTCTAAATTGCCTGTAGGTTCGCATCGTGCAGAAGGCAATGGCAAACCACTGCACTTTCCTTGCCATGAAAACCTCCATGAAGATGATAATCAAGGTGTTATCCTTCATGGCAGGTCGCCAAGAGTCGTCCCGACTCGATAGGTACCAGACCAGACCAATTCATATACGAGTGGGATTCCTACATTAGAGGATATAGATTCGACATTTGATTATAGGTCTGTACAGTCCATTCAATCATTTTCTGTAACCACTTAATCCTAATTAGGGTCACAGGGAGGCTGGTGCCCATCCCAGCCGACTAAGGGCGAGGGCAGAGTACACCCTGGACAGCTTGCCAGCCCATCGCAAGGCAGAAACGCGCTGACGGCTATGCAGCTCCTCTTGTCGAAAGTCGGCAATGGTTCTTTTACATGAACTTCACACCATAGACAGTGAGAGAGACATGGCCGGCCTTTGATAACCCAATTAGCTGCACTGTGGGTTGGGGGTGTCAGTGACAACCTGTGGAGAGTGGGGCTTGAACCCCCAACCTTAGGATCAGTGATCCTGCACCTTTTCCACCAGTCCACCACTGCCCCAGGTTTGTACAGTAATTATGGGAAATAATTGGACGCATGCTGCTCTCAGTGACATCAACACAGAATGTGTAGATCATTCACAGTTTATATGTAAGCACCTTTCTCATACGGGTGGGACATCACAGTGCGGTCACCGATGGAGCACCGCCAAGTGGTCTGCCCATTACTAGGGACCTCACACAACCATTTCAAGTTATTAGCTTGAAGATAACAGTCAGTGGAAGTGGATGTACGCATATAGCAAGTGCCAGATTTGCTTCATAACATTCAAAAACAGGACGTCGCTTATCCGTAACTACACGGCTCTTAGCCATCGGGCTTTATAGGACGTGCTTCTTTTGAAACCCAAATGCTGATGGGAAGCCCCCCTAATGAGAAATAAAATCACTTTCTGAGTGTGAGAGACAGAGAGAGAGAGAGAGAGAGAGAGAGAGAGACGGTCTCTGGAATGACTTTCTGATCTCTCTCTCTCTCGCTCTCTCTCTCTCTCTCTCTCTCTCTCTCTCTCTCTTTCTCATGTGAGGAATGTAAATAATGGGGAAATTGCAGTTGATCTAAACTGCTGTCACAATGTATTTCCCCTGCTCTTAAATCTCCAGCAGGCGTGCTCCGTTTCCAAGCATCGCACCACAACTCAGCCGCTTATCAGCGCTTTTGTTTGCCAATAAATAATTCAAAAGGCTGCTGATTTAAAGCGATGCCCCTATAGAACGTGTATATACAGTATGTGTGTACACATGTGTGTGAGAGAGCCAGAGCATGGCATTTTATCTGTAAGGCTGTTTTGGGCACAGCAGCATAGGTGCAAAGGTTTCCATGGAAGGAGTGTTCGTTGTCATATCTCCTGACAGAAACACGATAAGCCGCCTCCAGCCCCTTGTGTGAATTTAAAGAGCCGCTCAGTTGCTTCCTCTTTGTATTTTTTTTTTTTTAAACCACCCCCGTCCTATCTCGCTGCACCAGCTTCAGAACATGCATGCTAGTTAATAAATCAGCGCTCCTGTTAACGCTAACAGTGCGGAATTAGCTTCAGACAGCCTGCACTTATACCACTAGTTTCTTGGATGCGTGAGGTTTCACCTGAATGCTCATTCGGCGGCGTTGTCGAAGTACTGAGCCATTTTTATTGGTTGTTAGCCTGAGTTATGCTAATTAAATAAAACGTGTGAAGAAGAGAGGATTTGTGAGGAAGTTGTTTATTTATTTATTTTTTTCCAGCCACCAACACTTAGCTTCAGGTGTCACTCGCTGAATTCTGCTAATCTGCATCTTCTCACCTTAGAACAGTTATAGTTATCAAAGTTTCTGCCTTTCGTTGACGTTTGCTCGGTTTTTGCTCATGTGGCATTGGGATGCTTGGCGTATGCAACCGCGCTTTCCTGTCAGACGTTGCCATAATTTCCCATAATCACCCTTAATTGTTGCCATAATGG
>CM045743.1:28028939-28038939 GCA_024760905.1 Plotosus lineatus | reverse complement strand
CTCGAGCCAAAAGTTTCAAAGAAGAAACAAATTGACTCCAGTATTATGATAAACTGGATAAGAGTGAAACTCTCTGTAAATCTGATCAGATCCGCCGTGCTGTGCTTGAGAGGCACCAGGAGTTTAAACACGGAAGCTGATCAGTTCAATTGCCCAGTTGTAATGTCGCCTGTGTGTGTGTGTGTGTGTGAGAGAGAGAGAGAGAGAGAGAGAGAGAGAGATCGTGTACAGTACAAACTCGTGTAGATTACTTATACAAGGTTTAAACATAAGTTCCCCTCTGAAGAACGCCCTGTCACGACTTACAAGCAAATTCATCCAAGAACGGCCGTCCTGAACCTAACTCGTTAGTAAGCTGGGGAGCGTCTGTACACACACATACAGATGGTATGAAGAAGACGACATACATACACACGCGTGCACGCACGCGCGCAGATATGCGTGCACACACATGCAAAAATTTATCCAGTTTTAATGTAAGATTTTGGGTTGGTTTTTTTTTTTTTTTGTTGGTTTAGGGTTTTTTTTTTGTTTGTTTTTTTTTTTTTTGCATAATTGGCCTTGTTTTTGTGGCATTTACATAACTTTTTCCCCTGCTTCCTTAATTTCCTTTTTTTAAAAATTCGATTAATATTAATTAATTTATTAATTTATTTATTTAAAGCCGCGATGCACTGAAGCTGCATAAATTGAAGTGTGAAGTAGCGAGGGATCCCTGTATACTACATGAGAACCTAAGCAAGAAATACAAACTAAAATAATACAGTGGTACCTCATGTTACGAAAGTCTCACCAAACGAAAAATGCAGGTTACGAAACGCATTTTCAAAAATTTTTGTCTCCTTATACGAAACAAGTTAACGTTACGAAAGCGGCGTCTTAAAAATTCAAACGCGCCATTCAAACATTAAAACGTGCCATTCAAACAATGCATGAGCTGCTCTGCCATCAATGACGTTCAAACATCCCGCTCCGCTGGCCTCCCATTGGCTAATAACTGATATATATATATATATATATATATATATATATATATATATATATATATATACACATACATACATACATATATATACTTATGGTGATTATTTACTTATTACTACTACATCCTTAAAAATTAATAAAGGCACAGGCAGGATGGTGGTGTAGTGGTCAGCACATTATCACAGCAACATAGTCCTGGGGTCTAGTCTGAGGCTCAGGCTTTTCTGTGCAGTGTTTACATCTTCCTCCTGTGCTTGCATGGGTGTCCTTTGTGAATTCCGGTTTCCTGTAACAGTCCAAAGACATTGTCTTTCGGTTAGCTGGCTGTTACAAATTGCCCCGAGGTGTGGATATGCATGTGAATGGTCGTGTGTTAACCCTGCAATGGTCACGCGAGCCATTCAGCGTATACTCCACCTTTCCTTCATATAGGTTTCAACTCCAATAGTAGGATTTATCGTTACGTCAAATGAGTGAGACCACCACTGTTCCTTCTTACTGCTCGTGGAGAGAAACATCTCTGGCTTTTTACGTTTATTCTCAGTAAACGTAGGGGAGGGGTTATCCAGCAAGATACCATCCCTATTACGAGAGAAGGGTGTCAGCCTAGGATAAAGGTGAGAAGTTAGAAGAGGTTTTTATGACGCTTTCCTCTAAAAGAATAACTGGAGCAAGCAGATCTAAATAAATGCTCTGTAAAGCATCATGGGAACTGTGTGTCGTGCCCCCCCCCCCCCCACCACCACCACCACCCCCATCTTAATTATCTTCATTCAACATTCATTTTCTGTAACCGCTTAATCCTAATTAGGGTCGCAGAGAGGCTGGCGCCCATCCCAGTCGACTCCGGGCGAGGGCAGAGTACACCCTAGACAGCTCACCAGGCCATCGCAGGGCAGAAACACACGAGAGACATGGCCAGCCTTTGATAACCCGGTTAGTTGTATTATTGGGGGGGGGGGGCAGTGACAACCCATGGAGACTGGGGCTTGAACCCGCAACCTTAGGATCGGTGATCCAGCACCTTGACCACCAGGCCACCACTGCCTCCTTAATTCTCATTTATTTGTATAATACATCATGTATGTTTTATCAACACATGCCCGTATATGAAGTAATGGATCAAACTTGGATCATGTTTGGTACCATCTGTGTGAAAAATGGAAAGAATTGGAGCCTTGAAGCAGTAAATGCCAACCAGAGTCTCTCTCCCTCCCTCCCTCCCTCCCTCTCTCTCTCTCCCTCCCTCTCTCTCATACTTTTTCCTTCGCTACTCCATTGAGCACTATTCTTTAGCCATTCTTTCCAGGTGACCACTGAAGCCAAGATAGACGCTTTGTCCTTCTTTACCCCCCCTCCCTCTCTCTCTCTCTCCCCTCTCCCCCCCTCTCTCTCTCTCTCTCTCTCTCTCTCTCTCTCTCGTTTGAGGCCTCTATCTTGGGAGAGCAAGGTCCTCACACAAAAGAGCATGGAGCACACCATCTCGCTGGCATTTACAGCACTAAAATGAGGACGATTGTGTTGGAAATTGAGCTTTCCAAAGTCATCAGTCCTGCTGCCCTGTTGCATTGTGGGTTAATGCAATGGCTCTCACAGATGCTCACCCTGGAGGTGTGAGCGTGTGCTTGTGTTTGAAGGTGCTCATTGTTCTGCCTGCAGAGGACCATTGTCTCTTCCCCGTTTCCTCCCTCACTCTCTCATCTAGAAAATCAGCTTGCTGAAGAAGAAATATATTTAGAAATGAAACGATGCTGAGAAGGTTCCTTCTTCAGGGGCTGTGGTTGGAAAGTCAACGGTCAAGAGACCCTACGCTGTGAGCAAATTGAGGTAGTTAACATGTGTAATATTATCACACTGAGGTAGTTAATGTTAGCCAAGTGAGGTACTTAACCTCGGTAATGTTAGCACAGTGAGAGAGTTAATCTGTGTAATATTAGCACAGTAAGGACGTTAGACTGTGTAATGTTAGCAAAGTGAAGTAAACATTTGAGATGTTAAAATAATACGTTAGTAAGTTGTGTAAAGTTAGCTATGTGAGGTAGTTAACATGTGTAACGTTAGCAAAGAGAGCTAGATAACGTGTGTAATACGGTGATCCCTCGCGACTTCCTGCTTCAGTTTCTGCGGCTTAAGTGCATCGCGGGTTTTACAACAATATTAAGGAAATTAAGGAAAAATATGGGGAAAGTTAAGGAAAATGCCACGGAACAAGGCCTATTATGCAAAAAAAAAAAAACCCCAAATGAACAAAAACAAAAAACCCAAAACCCCCCAACAAAACTACTTACATTTTTATGTGAGGTGCGCATCTGTGCACGCGCGTCTGTATGTGTGTGTATTTATATTTTATTTACATCTTATGCATTGTTTAATTGTTATTATAAGCGTTTATAGCCTTGAATATGTATTTATTGATATTATATACACATATACACGTACGTATACGTCAGTTAGGAGTGGTTGATCGTACTTCGCGGAAATCGGCGGTCGTTGGGGGTGGGGAGATGGGGGAGGGGTCGTCTCGGTCCCCATTAAGTGCGGAAAGTGAGGGCTCCCTGTATTAGCATAGTGAGGTAGATAATGTATGTAATGCTCAGCCAGTCAGGCAGAGCGGCAAAGTGAAGTGAAGTGGTTAACCTGTACTGAGGACAGCTTGTGTGGTCTGTGGTTGGCCCACTGGAAGATACTCGTCGAGTTTATTCCCACCCTGTCCACACACAAACCCAGATATTCAGATGTTTATGACTAAATGTAGCCTAATCTTTTTTTTTTGTTGTTGTTTGTTTAGTTCGGAATATTACTCTAAAGATTACCGTTACGATTTCTCTTGGTTTGGTGCACGGACGTGTAAACAGCCAATCAGATTTTGAGATTTTATAACGCTGCACTATCTGAGTTCATTCTTTACATCAATCCGCCACAATGCTGTGCTTGCATCTTTCTTCCATGGCTGAAATTATCTTTAATATCAACCAATTATCTGTCTGTTAAAAGATGCCCACTATTGTTCTGCAGTTCTATTGCACCGTGTAGCGCATTAAATCAAGTTATTGTCCAAATTAATGCGGGAAAAAAAAGGCTTTTTCTGGCCTCATATGGCTCTGTTGAACACGTCTGTTTCTGACTGTGCAATCTAGCTCCATATTTTCCTGTCAAAACATGGGCTAGCAGGCCAGCGCCACCAGTAGGGCGTTGTTGTTTCGAGGTGTGTGTGTGTGTGTGTGTGTGTGTGTGTGCTGTGGATGTGCTGATCATTGAGAGACTGTAGTTATCTTTTATTAAAACCTGCTTTGTGAATGGATTGCATTTCCCACGATTTTGAGTACAATTGTCAATAGTTTGTACTTGTTTTTTCACCTTGAATTTTCTTAACACCTGTAACTCCCATCCACCCCCCCAAAAAAAAGAAGAAGAAACCCAACACAACTTCTTTAAACCAATCGAGGATCACCTTGACGTCCCTGGTGCACACCAATGCTGTCCCTTCCCCCTCTCAGCTCCTTGTTTTCTTTAATGAACCGGTAGTGAGGGATGATGAAACGGCGAGAAACATTAACGCTAGCGTGCGTCCCTGATAGAGCCAGGAAAGAGTTAGCATCCAGATGGCATCCAATCCACAGAGTTAACAAAGAGTGTGTCTGATCACAGGTTAAAATTCTGCAGTTTTTTTTTTTTTTCTCTTCCTTGAAATGATGCAAGTGTAAGTAACTTAAGCTGCGATTGGTCATGGTGAGGCGTGGGGATGAAAGCCGATTCGCTACGGGGAGAGTGGCTCAGGCCTGAGAGAGGGAAAAAAAAAAAGAAGTGAGAAAAAAGATGGAGGGACACAGGTGTTGGGCTGAGCGAGGAATTCTTGGCTGTGTACAAGGTGTTGTTTTGTGTGTGTGTGTGTGTGTGTGTGTGTGTGTGTGTGTGTGGAATAAAGTACTGGTTTGTTCCTGGAAGAGAAACAGAAGGCAGCATTGTGCGCTTTTCTAATCTGCTTACCTGGATCGGCAGCACAGGGAGACGTTTCAGTTCCCAGCCTGCAGCAAGAAGCTACCACTCCAACTGTGTGTGTGTGTGTGTGTGTGTGTGTGTGTGTGTGTGTGTGTGTGTGTGTGTGTGTGTGTGTGTGTGTGTGTGAGATCTCTTATTATTTCATGTATGCCTGCTTGTGTCTGATAACTGTTAAAAGTATTTGTCTGCTCCTGGCTTTGTCGCTGCTATTTTAATATTGGGAATAATGAGATGAGGCATTAAAGGCTTCGATCCTGTCATGCTAAGTCAGTGCTAATGCCTCGATCCTGCTCTTAAGTTGATTGTCAAGGACAAAGCCAAAAGACTCTTCAATCAGACAACGTGCCGAGTTCGTTAGGGGGCTCTTGCTTATCTGAAAGGGAGAGGGAGTTGGGAAAGCTCTACTGTCTGGCATGAGAGACAGAGCGGTTGGCATCAAATGAGAACCAGGCAGCCCTGCCTACTACAGCCCACATTCAGTTCTCGCTCTCTCTCGCTCTCTCTCTCTCTCTCTCTCTCTCTCTCGCTCTCTCTCTCTCTCTCTCTCTCTCTGTATGCATCTCTGTCCCTTTCTGGTTCTCTCTTGCTCCCTTCACTTTGCCTTTTATCTTTTTGTCACTTTCTCTCAGATTCTGTCTGTGTATGTCACGCCTATTCTCTCTCTCTCTCTCTCTCTCTCTCTCTCTCTCCCCCCCTTGTCTGTTTTTCTTCATGGCTCATAATTATCCACCAAAACAACAGAAATACATTAAAAGGTGAATAGGTGTACAAGGAAACTGAAAACTCCAGAGTCATCGTGAATCATCGTCTTCTTCCTCTTAATCCTGGGTTGGGTCGCAGGAGGGGCAGCAGCCTATCAAATGAGGTCCAGACGTCTCTCTCCCCAGCCACGTCCTCCAGCTCTTTCGGGGGACATCGAGGTGTTCCCAGATCAGCTGAGAGACATCATCCTTCTAGCATGTTCTAGGTCAACCCCGGGGTCTCTTCACTGCCAGACATGCCCGAAACACCACACTAGGTAGGCGTTCGGGAGGCATTCTAATCAGATGCCCAAGCCACTTCCACTGGCTCCTCTCAATTTGGAGGAGCAGCGGTTCTACACCGAGCTCCCCCCCGGATGGCTGAGCCTGTCAGCCTGTCTCTAAGGGAGAGCCCCACCTCCCTGCAAAGGACACTCATATTAGCCGCTTGTATTCGCGATCTTGTTCTTTCGGTCTCTATTCAAAGCTCGTGACCATAGGCGAGGGATGGAACTTGGATTGACTGGTAAATTGAGAGCTTTGCTCTGCAGCTCAGCTCCATGATGAGACTCGGGTCCACCACAACGAACCAGTACTAGCGCCGCTTTTCAGCAGATGCTGCAGGGATCCGCCCGCCGATCTCTTGCTCTATCACTCCCACACTCATGAGCAAGACCCCGACATACTTGAACTTCTCCACTTGGGGCAGACGATTAGTAAATAAATAATATCCTCCCTCTAATGCAGTGCTTCTCAATTATTTTCTGTTACGCCCCCCCTAGCAAGAAGAAAACAATTCACGCCCCCCCACCACCCACTTTCCGCCGCAACTATAAATTATAACTTTTTTCTATAATATAGTTACAGGTATATCTCTTCATTATATCGTATCCTTGTTAACATAAATAAAACAAAAAGAAAGAGATATAGTTCAACTTACAAGAATAACTTTTAACATTTTTATTAGTCTGTAAAAGAAAGTGCATCAATTTGCCTTAAATTTAAAAATAATAATATCCTTGTTACATTTTTGACAAACTTACCACACCATTTGCTGCTGAAAATAAAATCAATAAATAATTAATTCAAATTGACTTCAGAAACATTAACTCGGGAGCACAATATATAAACACTTTAACCTACAAAACAAGAACAAATAGAACAATTTGTGCTGATTTTTTTTTCTCAAAATGAGGAAGCCAAGATTAATGGCTACAATGAGCACGTTTTGCAGTGCACAGCTTCTCAAAGCGAGGTTTGAAGCATGACACTGCAACTCTCAGCTCCTGCTCAATGTTTAGCTGGGACCGTAGAGTTAATACTCGCTGCGCACAATGGGCAATGAGGGCGCCACTGCCAACTACTGGAGTGGATGTGCAATTACACTTTCTTGTAGTACGGCGGAAAAAAAGCATGTTCTCCTGGATCACACGCGCCCCCCTCAGCATCCCATCGCGCCCCCCCAGGGGGGCGCGCCCCACTATTTGAGAAGCACTGCTCTAATGTATGTGTAGAATTATATATACAGACGCTCCTACATTTTTAATTGGTTCTGGACGGCCAAACGTAAGTTGAAAGTGAACGTAAGTTGTTACAGTGACGTATGACGCTTATACTGTACTATAAATACCATTACAGTATCTCATAAAACACCCCTAAATCAATTATTATAAACATAACATTGTAAAATAATATCAAATATGTCAAATAATATCAACATTAATTTCAAATAAGTCACTTATTTATACCGAGTCACTTTACATGAAGCTTAAAACAGCTAATCAACGCTTACAATATGTGAGGCGCTCAATACCGAAAGTAGAATACTTGTAAAAGTAGTGTACGTGCTGTGGGTTATATAGACTTCTGGTCTTTCAAGTGCGCAAGGGTGCCGTTGAGCTTGTTTAGAACACAGCCTGCACTGATATGAATCACCAACCATATTTGCTTAGGGTTACAAAAGTCCGCAAAACAGTGTAAACACAAAGATCACAGAGATGACGTCTTAACACAAGGGTAACACGCTATATAACTGCTCTATATATATATATATATATATATATATATATATATATATATATATATATATATATATATATATATATTGTGTGTGTGTGTGTGTGTATAAAATTTTTTTATATGTATATATGTATATGTATATAAAACTGAACTGGGAATAAGGAGGGGCACGTTCAGTCCATCATTTGTAAACAATGGACGCAGCGTCATTAAGTCAGTGTACTACATAGGTACATCTAAACTCAAAATTTGACTTTTTTTGTTTTTGAAAAAAAAAAAATTGTAAAACGGATGAACGTAGGTCAGGGAGCGTCTGTATGTGTAAGTACACAATATTAATATTGGAATTGTTAGCGATATTATCTTCTCTGTGGCCAGTGATTGGCTCCAGCACATTTTGCATATTTGATTGTGGCTTGAAAAACTCCATGTACACAATGCAGAATGACCCTCACGGAGGCTTAATGGTGTGCCAAACGAGCAATACTCATAAAACAATAATAACAATAATAATAATAATAATAAATACTACTACTACTACTACTACTAATAATAATAATAATAATAATAGCAACATTGAAAGTGGATGTGGTTACGGTGGAACGAGAGGATTCTGTAAAGATGGGAATTGTGTGATTATTTTAACATTGTAAAGTGACAGTGTAGATCTCAGTTCAAAGAGAGGTCAGGTCTGACTGTCAGGCTGGAGAAGCTGTTACGTTTTAGCCACATTTCCAGAACCTATAATACGTAATAGATATTAGTATACATAATAATCCATTAAAGGGCTAAACCAGGTACAAAATGTCACAATTTTTTTTCTCAAAATTTTAGATAATTTTACTTTCATATAGCGTAATTATATTTCTGTAACATCTGATGTGATTTTTAAGTTAAAACACATGTAAATAGTGTAAAAATCCAAATTATATATGCTATGTCATGATCAAATTTGTCAAATGATGTCTCCCTCAAATCTTGTAAAAGCACGATATCTTCACAATTAATTAATATTTTGTTATGATTTTTGGTCAGGGTGGCTGTGATGGTGGTATCTATGTAATAAACCAAGAACATTTGAAAAATCTTAAATATTTATTGAGCAAGACATGCGGGTGTGGCTTTGAATTACCAAAAATATGGAGGGAGGGGTTATAAGTGACCTTGCACACATTCTTTTAAACATAAAATATATTATTTTGGTTCATTGCATAAAACTATTTTTATACCATCTACAGTGAAAAAAAATAAAGCAGTTAACTTAATTAGTTTTAAGTTTATAGCTGTTTCAATATTTAAAGTCTTGTAACGAATTACACCTGTATGTACAGGTGACGCGCGGTATTTGATATGTGGTTTGTAAATCTTTGCAATAATATTATCGTATGCTACAGATAAATGTATGAATTTAACTTTTGATTGTGTGAATAATAGTATACCGGGTGTGCCCTCTTAAAGGGAATTTACAATCCGGAGGCTACATCACATTAGGTGAGGTACTGTACTGGTACTGTAGTTGACCTGGTAGCCTCATAATTCTGACTATTAACTGCTTCCATTAAAGGCCACTTAATATAAATATTTATGTGGTGCATAAAAGTGGATCTAAAATTGTTGGCATGTGCTGGCGCCCATTTTTCCCTGACAAATTATTTTCATTTATTGGGTTCCACAACAAAATGGATCTCATAGCTTTATGACATTTGTATATGTATGGAGCTCTGTTGCTTTGGTGTACCTGTGTAATTTTGGAATGTTGAACCAAGTGGGCTTTCAGACGATTCACTAAAGGCATATTTTGTCAAATTTAAATGTAATCGGGGTTTTCCACCATTTATGTCACATGACCGCTCTTTTTGTGGAAGCCAGGCTGTATTTTTGAAGGTTTGGGGTGTAGTCCTCCTTGGTAAGACTAGAACATTGCTTATCATCTGAACCCACCATGCCATGAGATATTTTGATTTTGATTATCAAGAAGAGTTTTCTTTAAAAATACAACAGCAAATGAAATAACACACATTAAAGAGTTCTGTTGACAAGTTACATGATGATCACCAACAGCCTCGTCACAGCGAGGAGACAAAACTAATTCGTCTTCCAACGCGAATGGGTTCAATGCCTCTGCAGACTTCCAACGTAATAGGCCCAGCAGGATGTGGCACTGTTTTCCAATCCCTCGATCTGCGAGCAGTCAGGGGAGACACCCTGCCCCGTCTCGCCGGGAGTTCCTCCCTCACCTGTGCCTTCTGATGAGCTTG
>CM045743.1:28021439-28023939 GCA_024760905.1 Plotosus lineatus | reverse complement strand
CGTATATGATTACAACCTTTAGCCTCACGGTCACCGTTTCTTTATGTTTATTGGCTGGGTTCTAAACCACCTCAGTGGCTTTGGGTTCAATCCTCAGTCGCTCAGGATAAAAGTATCTGCCAAATCCCATAAATATAACTGTACTGTATTGCTGAAGAACTGGAGATGGTTTGATGCAAATATTCCCAAAAATAGGTTTTGGGTAATACCTGAGTGGCTACACTTGATGGCTACATTCAAGTTGTAGATAAAAAAGTAAGTGCTGGACAGCACACACCACAAACGTCGTGGCTTTAAGGTTTAAATTATATTTAACTCTTCTTTTCAGAGCCTTGGGCAGAGTGAGTGAAGGTCAGATCGAAGTAATCTCTCCAGCTTCGGTGAGAATAATCCCTTCTAACAGAGGACGTCACATCACACCGACTGTCCTCTCCAACCCGCCTGTTTCGCTTTTTCCGTGTTTTGTATTATTTGCACACTCTTGTTAATTCAGTGCTTAATTGATTCTCAGAAATTATTGCTCGTAGCATTGGGTCCGTCTAAATTGAGCATTTGCCGGCCTTTATTTTCACCTGCCGGGAGCTGTTAACTTTGTATGTTAATGTTTGAAAACACAAATTATGTTAGAGATGATGGTGTGTTATTTATTTCCAGAATGTACTGAAAGCGGCTTCGGTTTTTGTCTCAGAGGGAGGAGTGGCGCTCTAACCGGCCCAGTGATTGTGTGGCCTCTGTACCTGTCCTACTGAAGGAGGTGTGGCCTCTGAAGATTTATTCAGTGTACCTGTACTACTGAAGGAGGTGTGGCCTCTGTAGTTGTACTGGTGAAGGTGAGGTGTCTGTAGCTGTCTCATTGGCAGTATGGCCTCTTCGTCTGGTCCATTGGAAGTATATCAATGTCGGGGAAGGAGGCGTGTCCTCTGTGCCTGTCAGTCTTAGTCGGGCTGTGGTATTTTTCATCCAAAACCTAAAAGTTTTTTTTTTTTTTTGGCGTGAAGCCGGATGATACATCATATCGGCAATCACATCTCGGAGATGCGCACTCCTCCCCGGCAGAGTCGGGGTCGCAGGTGGATGTTGTGTGAGCTGGAGTCTGATTCCTGTTTCTCAGCGACTGGCTCGTGTGTTTAACCTGAATATCAGGGACACACAGGGGGATTGGTCGGGGCTCTCAGCTGTGCGATCAGCCGCTTGTTGTGGAAATGGTTTCGATAAATAATAAAGCAGGTAATAACTAGTTGGTGGTGAGGGCACACACCTCGTCGCGAAAGCGATCAGATGTGGATAATGAGTGAACAGGGTTACGATGGCAGCATCCATTATTAAACCTCCAACCTCTCTCTCTCTCTCTCTCTCTTTCTCTACATCTCTCCTTCAATCTCTCGTTGTCCCTCTCTGTCTGTTTGGCTGTCTGTCTTTCTCTGTCTCCCTCTCTCTTTCTCTGTCCCTTTCTCTGTCCCCCCTCTCAGTCTCCCTCCCTTCCTGTCTTTCTCTGACCCCCCTCTCTCTGTCCCTTTCTCTGGCTCCCTCCCTTCCTCTCTCTCTCTCTCTCTCTCTCTCTCTCGCTCTCATAGCTGAGACAGGTCTGTACACATACACTTCTCTGACTTATTCACTGGAAGAGTCAGTTGTGTTTTAATATCACGGGCGTGGATGTTTAATTAAGGTTCAGTGGTTTTTATATTTTTTATTGTGTATAACCTCACATCACATGCTTTATATTGTCATATTTAATGATTTTTTTTCTAACCAGAAGGCGACATGAAGCTGAAGTGTGTGTATGTATATGTATATATATATATATATATATATATATATATGTATGTATGTGTATATATATATATATATATATATATATATATATATATGTATATATATATATATATGTATATGTATATATATGTATATATATATGTGTATATATATATATATATATATATATATATATATATATATATATATATATAAATAAAGTGCCAATAATTTTATTAAGTAATTGAAAGCTCTTAAAAGTTGTGATTATCACTGTGATTTGCACGGTTCTTTTCCTGGATTCCTCTGGATGAGAGAAAGGAAGGAGACAGGTCAGTACATTTTTTTAGCTTACTTAGTCTCCACCTCCAAAAATCCAGGGATCCGCCCCAAAACAGTAAATGGAGTGTGTGTGTGTGTGTGTGTGTGTGTGTGTGTGAAATGGAAGTCCAGGTTGCTGGCTCATTAGTTTCTCAGAGAGAAGGACACAGGATGGAGAGAGAGAGAGAGCTGATGTGTGGACATTTGTGAGAGACACATTACCTCCTCCCGTTTCCCTCCATCATACTTCTGTCCATCTCCCTCCATTCAAATTTCATTTGCCCCCCCCCCCCCCTCCCCAAATGTCTCTCTGTGTTTCTCTCTTTCTCTGTGGCTGTCTGTCTCTTTCTGTTTGGCTCCCCCTCTCTCTGCAGTAAAGTTTTTTCCGATGGGTTGCCAGTCACTCAGAAAACCCCACACCCACCTT
>CM045743.1:27986439-28013939 GCA_024760905.1 Plotosus lineatus | reverse complement strand
AAAACGAATGAATGAACTCCCTGATTTTGCTGAACAGTTTTATCCTATAGGGTCGCAGGCAGACTAGAGCATATCTCAGCCAACACGGGACAAAGACTGGGTATACAGTACCATGAATAAGGCCAACACTCTCAATCATTAACACACACATGGGGGCAAATTGGAAAAGCTAGTTTGCCTAATGTACATGGCTTTAAACTGTGAGAGAAAACCAGTGTACCCGGAGGAAACCCACACAAGCAGAGGCTGAACATGCAAACTCTGTAGGTAGTGGAGTTGGGGTTTTTTTTTTAGATTTTGGAAACTCCACCTCCTGCTTTGTGATGAATTTTTATGAGATAATATTCAGGTTTGCAGGAGTGCTAAGAAAATATATTTGCTTGTCATTCGAAGATTTTGAGGTAGAATCCCAGCGATGTCATCAGCATCCATACCTTGGAACCCAAGAGAGAAAAACTCGCCATGACACCAGTCGATCTGTGGGCTCATGCGAGCAGGCGTCTGTAGATAGCGTCTCCCTCAGAATGTGTTACATAACAATCATAATTCTTTTCTGCAGCAATCAGTTATTTTTTTCTGTACCCGCTTCATATCCGACCACACACTTGCACATTGACCCACATGTTGCCCTGAATTTTAATGTTCAAACAGCTACTTGTCACAGAAAATAAAGACACATAGAATATCATGCCATATCATTAGATATAATCATTTACATCACCATGGCAACCACTGAGTCTATGCCCCATGGATATTAGTTGTTGTTGGATCTGGGTGCCACGGCGGCATCGTGGTTAGCACTTTCTCACAGCTGGAAGAGAGTAGCTGCAATGCCGTCAGCGTGTTTCTGGGTTGCGTCAGGAAGGGCATCCGACGTAAAAACCTCTGCCAAATCAAACGTGCGAATCATTCGCTGTGGCGACCCCTGAAAAGGGAAAAAGCCGAAAGGAAATCTCAGAATGTCCTGGCTTTGAGTCTGGGGCTTGTGTATGTTTGGGTTTCCTCCAAGTATTACAGTTTCAACAGTTCAAAGACTTACATATCGAGCTTCATGTGTAACGGGAAGTTGAAAGAGTTTTGGTCCCCAGTAGAAATACCAGCAGGAGCACGCCATTAAAATAACCTCCGTCTTATATTCCCAACTCGAAAATGTCTCAATATCTCAACAAGTCCAAAACCATCCAAAATCCAAGATGGCCGCCCCATGCATCAGCTGAGCGAGAGCAGTAAAAATGCTGCTTATTAGCACTTTGTTTTTATTTGTGTGTCAGTAAATCAGTAATAAAGTCATTACAGCATTTCCTGTCTGTGTCCTGTCTATGGTGTTTATATACACACAATATCACTTAATAAGTTATCAGTTGCTAATATTAACCACAGCTAGCAGACTGCTGTTATTGGTTTCCCAGCATTTATAACCTTATGTGATCAGTCGGGCATGATTCTAACTTCCGAGATAAATGGAACGCAGCATAAGTACATTTTCCCAACATCTATGCTGCTCAGTATAATTGCTACAGATGAGTGTGTGTGTGTGTGTGTGTGTGTGTGTGTGTGTGTGTGTGTGTGAGAGAGAGAGAGAGAGAGAGAGAGAGAGTGCACGCACGCGCGCGCGCACACACACACACACACACACACACACACACACACACACACGCGCATTGTAGAGTGAGTGTGTTTGTGTGGGTGGGAGGCTGCACCTCACTGGCTGAAGCTTGAGTGAATAGAACAGAGGTGTGACATTGCGTTAATGTGTTTTTCCTTTAAACGCTGTTCTATCGAGTGCTGGAGCAGCAGGTTAATGAGAACTCACCTCCCTGGTGTCACCGGTGGGGGTTGGGGCGAGAGGGGGGGGGTGTGTGTGTGGACGGACAGGAAGAAAGAGGGAGGGAGATGTGAGTGCTGTTGCGTGGGGAAGCAAATGATGGCCAGAGAGCGTGACAAAGTGAGGGAAGGAATGGTGACAGGTGAAAACGATTACTCATGAGAAGAAAAAAATGAAGGTGAGGAAGAGACATGTTTACTGCATCCTGCTCAGGTGATCATGGACTTGAGGGACGCCTCTGAGTAACGATCCCGGGAATACCTTGGCACTTTTGGAGAACGGAGATCACAGGGTTTTCCGGGTCATATCCAGTTCCACCCGATAGCGCAACACCCAGCAGTCCGCATTTTCCACTACAGGGATCCCTCGCTACTTCACGCTTCAATTCATGTGGCTTCAGTGCATCGCGTTTTATTATTTTTTTTAATATTCATCTAATTAAAAAATAAGGAAATTAAGGAAGAATAGGAAAGTTCAGGAAAATGCCACAAAAACAAGACCAATTATTAAAAAAAAAAAAAAAAAAAAAAACAACCCAAAACCTCCCATCAAAGCTACTTACATTTTTGTGAGGTGCGCATCTATGTGTGTGTATTTATATTTTATTTACATCTTACGCGATATTTTTGAATGTTTAATTGTTATTATAAACATTTAGAAGATTGAATATGTATTTATTGATATTATATACACATATACATGTACATATACTTCAGTCAGGGGGTGGATCCTTCTTTGCGGAGTTCGGTGGTCGCGGGTGATTTCGGTCCCCATTAACCACAGAAAGTGAGGGATCCCTGTACAGTATTATAAAATTTCCAGTCTCTCATCCCATTCTTCACTTTCTTTTGTTACTTTATTCCTGTTCCTTTCAGTTTATCATGCTTATCTTCGTCTCTCGTTGTTGCTGTACTGTCTGACTCGCACAGTATAAAGAGTCTCCGCCTCCAAATTCTACATGGTCCCCCCCTAATTCCTACCATTCCCAGAGTCGTCCTTTTCAATTCCTAAAATCTGTCTCCCTTTGGGTTTCCAGCTCATGTTGCTCCCCAGTTGTTCCTGTATTTCCTTTCCAGTCCCCGTTTTTAAGGAAATCGGTCGTCTCCAGCTTACCGTAGCGCTGGGCACATGAAACTACACCTGCTTTGACTGTATTGTGCATTTCCAAGAACAAAGCGCCTACGCAGGCATGTTCGGGTCCTACAGAAATCATGTGGTGCACATACATGTGTTATGTAACAAAGCCTGGCCCACTTTCATATGCGCTGAATGACTCCAGGGCTCATCGTTTAGACAAGCCTTCATTTATTTCATAAATTTAAAATATTGTTGATGTGGATTCGTTAAGGCCACATAATTTTCGAACCACTATTCTTTCCTCGAAATTCCCTCGTTCCACAGTTCCCCTCATCCTCTGATTTCTGTCTTTTTCCTATTTTTGTTCGCCGATTCTCGTCAATCCTGAACTTCTGCATATTTTCGTCACTCTCTGATTCCAGCTTTCATATCGCAGTGGCCCCAGAACCACGGATCCAGGAGAAGTTGTGGTGTCCTTAAAGTCCTTCTACCTTCATCTTCAGTTTTCACTTTGTCCCAGGAGGAGGGGAAAGGTGAGGGGAGCTGGTCGTGTACCTGGGCAGGGCTTTTGTTTTTCTCTCTCTCTCTCTCTCTCTCTCTCTCTCTCTCTCTCTCTCTCTCTCTCTCTCCAGCACTGCCATTTCAACCCTTTCTCTATGACGGATAAGCTCCAGGGGGAGGTGAGAAGAGAAAATGGCTTCTTTCAGCCTTCAGATTTCATTTCAGTCCTTTTTATCTCTAGAGGACAATGTCAGCCGAAGGCCTTATCGGAGCGGGCCCGAGGCCCCTGTGCTGTCCGCTTTCCCCACATGCGCGCGCTCACACACACACACACACCAAACTCTCTCTCTCTCTCAGCACAAAGGCCCCTGGCACACACACACACACACACACACACACATATATATATATATATATGTATATATATACATGTATGTATATGTATGTATGTATGTATATGTATGTATGTATGTATGTGTCCACTGAAGAAGGTGGGCCGACTTGAGTCCAGCCCATTGTGTAGTTGACATGAAGGTCTGTGCACACAATGGAAAAACGAAGCAGGCGCGCGCACACACATGCACGCACACACGCACGCACGCGCTCACAGTCCCTTGGTCTGTGGAGTTCTCATGTGTACCCAAAATCTTGCCTTTATTTATTTATTTTTACTTTCTTAATTTTTCAGGCTTCCTATGTGGCTTATAAATATTGAACACACACACACACACACAGGTTGTTTGATAAGCTGATAGATGGTTGATGGAGCACTTTATTCCATATGATGCATACTGATAAGTTATATTCACGTGTGTGCGCGTGTGTGTGTGTGTGTGTGTGTGTGTGTGTGCGCAGGTGTGTGTGAAAGAGAGAAAGAGAGACTGATCAGTATGTTTATCTCCACCTGGAAATAAACAGGTTCTATCAGAAGTTCAATATGCCTTAATGTTCATCACACAAGAGTCTCACACAACTGCCCCTCAGAACCAGCTGGAAGAGACACAGTCATGAACAGCAGAATGTTTGCGCATCTTAGCTTGAGACTTTAACTTCATCATCATCACCTTCTTCCTCCGCTTAATCCGGGGTCGCGGGGCAGCGGCCTAAGTAGACTTTATCTTGGCTCTTCTTTTTCTGCAGGACGATTGGATTCATTACCCCATGCGCACAGACTCCTACACAGCCTGCAGACTGAGAATGAGCAGGAAATAGAAATGGGGAGGAAGGGATGGGGAGTGTGCGCTCTGATATTAGTGGATAGTGTTACTGAGGTCTGCTTTCTCTCTCTTCTGTGTTCTGCATGATCTTCCATGTGGGGTTTTTTTTGGGTTTGCTGGTTTTCTTCTATTTTCGAAGAACATACCTTGTAGGAGGTCTGGCAACTGTAAATCATCCCTGGTTATGAACAAGTGTGTGACCTGGATTCAAATCCAGTTTGTATTCCAGTCTCACACTGAGTGTTCCCAGGATAGACTCCAGATCCCACACCACCCTGAACAAAATTCAAGCTGTGACTATGAGCTGTGAGGTGAATGAAAGATGATGCATTTTGAATGTGGGTGTGGCATTTAGAAAGGGATTCATGGACCGTGTCTACTCACTCACTCATTTGCTCAACCGATTAATCCGACTGGGTCACAGGGAGGCTGGATCCTATCTCGGCAGACACTGGGTAAAGACAGGGCACACCCTGAATAGCTCGCCAGACCATCGCAGGGCAACACGCACTCAAGCATTTCAGATACAGATGAATACATAAAAATAATCCACGCTTAAATGTAGCAGACCGTATCTTTTGTTTTGACGCAACACTGCATGTTCACCTTGAATACACCGCAGGTGTAAATTAAAATGAAGTAGTTAAATTATTATGTTTGAAAAATGACACGCATGGTTCACTATCTGGTTTTCAGGCAAAAATGCAGTGCTAGCATTATCAGCCATTTTCCTATTTTGCTTACATACATTATTTTATAACTGAACTGAATCATATCACGTCGGGGGTGGCCTGGTGGTAAAGGTGCTGCATCACTGATCCCAAGGTTCGGGGTTCAAGCTCCACTATCAACAGGTTTTCATTATTCCCCCCCAGTGCAGCTAACTGGGTTATCAAACCATGTCTCTCACTGTCTATGGTGAGAGGCTGTAAAAGAACCATTGCTGACTTTCGACAAGAGGCGCTGCATAGCCGCCAGCGTGTTTCCACCCTGCGATGGCCTGGTGAGAGGTCCAGGGTGTACTCTGCTCTCACCCAGAATCGGCTGAGATGGGCGCCAGCCTCCCCGGGACTCTAATGAGGATTAAGCGGTTCAGAAAGTGAATGAACGATTGAATCATATCAAATTGATTCTGAATCGAATCAGATTGAATAAAGTCTGAGCTGAATCATATTGAATTGACCCTGAAACGAATCAGATTGACTGAACCGAATTGTTAAATTGATTCTAAGATGAGTCATATTGAATCAGCACAGAATTGAATCGAATCAGATGCTTTAAGTATATTGTCCTGTGTGGAGTGGGTTGGAAGGGGATTAATACCTCTACTCGGCTGACTGTGTACATGGCGTGAAGTAAAGGGTAACTTTGTTTTGAAAATGAAATACTGTATATCAAAATAATATTATAAAACTGAAAGAAGGAGGACTCTCTGTCTCTCTCTCTCTCTCTCTTTGTCTCACTCTCATACTCTCTCACACTCTCACTGACTTTCTCTATGTCTCACTCACGCTCTCACTCACTCACTCTCTCTCTCACTCTCTGTTTCACACTCTCACTCTCACTATCTCTCACTCTGTGTCTGACTCTGTCTCACGCTCTGTCTCTCTCACTCACTTACTCACTCTGTCTCTCTCTCTCTTTGTCTCACACTCTCACACACTTTCACTGTGTCTCACTCTGTCTCTCTCTCTGTCTCACTCGCTTTCACTCACTCTTTCCCTCACACACTCTCTTACTCTCTCTGTCTTTCTCTGTGTTTCTCACTCACTCTCTCACTCTATATCTCACTCTGTGTCTCACTCTCTGTCTTACCCTCTCACTCTATCGGTCTCACTTTGTCTGTCTCACTCTCTCTCTTTCCCTCAGTCACTCTTTCTCACTTTCACTCACGCTCTCTCTTTCTGTCACTCTCTCTTTGTCACTCTTTCTTTGTCTCTGTCTCTCAATTTCTGTCTCCCTCTCACAGTCTCTGTCTCCCTCTCACAGTCTCCCCCCCCCCCCTCTCCCTCTCTCCCTTCCCGTAATCACACTCTCAGTACCCCTGAAATTGTCTTCATTGTTTCTGAGTGGAGCTTCTTTCATTCTGTCACTTTCAATCAGCGAGAATATAAAGGCTTTGACTGTCAGCTGCATCCCACAAGCCCCTGTTTCCATACAGGGAGATAAGCCAAAACCCTGCACTAATGCTACGCCGCTTAGCTCCCTCTCTCTCTCTTTTTTACCCAAGTAAAAATATTTAAGGAATCAACAGCAGGGAGAAGCATGGGAGAAAACAAATGGAAAGTTCTGCAGAGATGTTTTATACCGAGATTCCTGAAATCATGTCACTTTAATGTGAATTAAGGTTTCAGATGTTTGGTTTCTGTGGTTGCATGATGGCATCGCAATCTACACCAGAAACTAATATACAGCTTTATGAAATACCTTAGTGTTGATTTAATATCCCGCTCGTCTATAAATCACAATTTATATCAGCGTATGTCTTAGGACTGCTCTATCAGAGACGCTGCAGCTCATGCTCAAGCTTTATAAGCCTGAGTGATCGATGGGAAGATGTGTGAGATCAGTCATGCTCTGCTTGTGTGCGCGCGCGTGTGTGTTTGTTGAAGACCAGCAACTCCAATCGAATGAGGATCGAACGGGGCATCATGTGGTGGTTTTCTGTGCCATTTCATGAGCATGGCAGCTTGCTGATTTTTAAGAAATGGAAGCCACACCCTCCCGGTTCTCACGGTAGCTCTTCGGCTCTCAAGTATTTTCCTGGGGAAGTGTATGGGACACTTCAGAGCGAATACCGGTCTACCGTTGTCTATGTTAGCCTGAGGAGTTCATGAGGCGGGAGGTCAAGGGGTCTGTCGTTTATTTGGAGACACTATATGCCTTGACACTGAATTAACAAGTGAGCTTGAAGCGCCTTAATGCAGTCCTTCGAACATGTATACAGATTGCAGTGCATTATGGGTGATAGCGGGTGAGCAGGATTTTCTGGACTAAATTGAGCAGATTTCTACCTGCTACCTGTGGCGACGTGCCAGCTGTGATGGGCTTCATTTTTCACACACACTTTAAGAGTCAGTGAAGGAAGACGTGATGAAAGAAGAAGCGCTAATCCTGTTAGCGGTTGTTTACTTTCGGGTTATCCGCTCTTGAATGACTGGCTGCTTCTGAGACACTCCTTCAGCAGGGAGGAATATCCCCACGTCTACACGTTGCTTATTGTAATCTGTATTTATTCATTCTGAGATCTGCTTCAGATCAGAAATCTGGTTTTAGAGTGCGGGATTTCTTTGGTATTATGAGAGATTATTAGTTACAATACAAGACAGGCTGCGTGATAACGCATGTACTCTATGTCTGATTGAAGGATGATGAAGATCCTCCAACGATAGACTGGTCGCTTAAAGAATATTCCTCTGTTCGGGGTACATCAGTAGGCCTCTGTAGGAGTAAACACTGAATTCTGCATGTAATCATTGCTACAGTGATATTTGTTGCTAACCCCAAGAGCCATCTTTTGTTGTCAAACGATTTTAGATGAACGATTTCAATCACACCGTTCTTGCATTTTTGTGAATTTCATTGACGGTTGTCTTTGTTCACACTGAGCGTGGCATGTGGTTTTCTATTCCATGCTACAGAAAATCAGGCCAGGCCTTGTGCATTCTAAATTCGCCTTTAAAGAACCGATTAAAAATCAATCAATCATTAAAAGGAGGAATTAAAGTATCTCATGGTCTTGTTCACACGTGAGGGAAGGATACAGTGGAAGATCGATAGGTGGATCGCTGCAGCCTCTGCTGTAAAGCGAAGCCTGTACCAATCTGTTGTGGTGAAGAGGGAGCTGAGCCGCAAGGAAAAGCTCTCGATTTACCAATTGATCTACTCAGCTATGGTCACGAGCTTTGGGCAGCGACTGAAGAACAAGATCGCGGATACAAGTGGCTGAAATGGGCTTCCTTTGTCGGGTGGCGGGGCTCTCCCTTAGACATAGGGTGAGAAGCACAGCCATCAAGGAGGAGCTCAGAGTAGAGCCACTGCTCCTCCTCATTGAGAGGAGCCAGTGAAGGTGACTCAAGCATCTGGTAAGACTGCCTCCCGTACGCCTCCCTGGTGTGGTGTTTCGGGCATGTCCAGCCGAGAAGACACTTCGGGGTTGACCTAGAACACGCTGGAGGGATTATATCTCTCGGCTGGTCTGGGAACGCCTCGGTGTCCCTCCAGAAGTGCTGGAGGAAGTGGCTGGGGAGATGGATGTCTGGCCCTCATTCATCAGGCTGCTGCCCTCACGACTCGACAACGGATTAAGCAGAAGAATGATCATGATGATGAAATAAACAAAAATATATATATTTTCAGGTGGGCGGTGGTGGACTGGTGGTAAGGTGCTGGATTGCCGATTCTAAGGTTGGGGGTTCAAGTCCCACTGCCAATGGTTGTCGTTGCTGTCCCTCCAGTGCAGCTAACTGGGTTATCATAGACAGATCATGTCTCTCGCTGTCTATGGTGAAAGGTTCATGTAAAAGAACCATTGCTGACTTTTGTCAAGAGTAGCTACATAGCCGTCAGCGTGTTTCTGCCCTGCAGTGGCCTGGCGAATTGGCCAGGGTTTACTCTGCCCTCGCCCAGTGTTGGCTGGGATGGACACCAGCCTTCCCACAACCCTAATAAGGATTAAGCGGTACAGAAAATGAATGAATAGATACAAAAATATTTTTTACAGTTCAGACTATAACATTTATGGGTCAAAAAGTGTAAAAAGATCCACATTGTCCCTTTAAATTCAAACAAATGTATTTTAATCTGGATTTAAAAGAAATTATTCAGTCTCTTCAGGAATTCAGGATTTGTGCTCACATCATGCATCTTAAAGTGGTTCTCATGCATTCTGCCTGAGCTTGTGATTTCAATCACAGCTGCAAACTTGGCCAATCACTCTACAGATCAGGGGTGTCGAACTCATTTTCACTGAGGGCCACGTCATTAAAGTGATCTAGGGCCAAATAATTAATGAACATTTATTCTAAAATCTGCACAACAAAATGATTACTTTGAGGTATTTCTCCTCTTTTCCTTTATTCACTTGCATTTTCTGATTTCTGGTTGCGTTACAGCGACAATCAAGTATGCAATCTTTCTTCAGTCATGAATGATCAGCTTCTTTTCCTTTCGGCTGTTCCCTTCATGGGTCGCTACAGCAAACAATCTTCCTCCATCTCACCCGATTCTCTGCATCTTCTACTCTTACTCCAGCTGCCTTCATGTCCTCCTTCACCACATCCATAAATCGTCTCTTTGGTCTTCCTCTAGGCCTTTTGCCTGGTAGTTCCAACCTCAGCATCCTACTACCGATATATTCACTATCCCTCCTCTGTACATGTACAAACCGTCTCAATCTAGCCTCTCTGACTTTGTCTCCAAAACATCTAACATGTGCTGTCCCTCTGATGTACTCATTCCTGATCCTATCCATCCTCGTTACTCCCAAAGAGAACCTCAACATTTTCATCTCTGCTACCTCCAACTCTGACTCCTGTCTTTTCCCCAGGGCCACTGTTTCACCATACAACATCGCTGGCCTCATCACCGTCTTGTACACTTTTCCTTTCATTCTTGCCTATACTTTCCTATCACACATCACACCGGACACTTTTCTCCAACCATTCCAACCTGCCTGCACGCGCTTCTTCACCTCTTTTCCACACTCTCCATTGTTGAGCCTAAGTACTTAAAATCCTCCACCTTCTTTATCTCTGCTCCCTTTAACCTCACCATTCCTCTTGGGTCCTTGTCGTTCACACACATGTATTCTGTCTTACTGAGGCTAACCTTCATTCCCCTTCTTTCCAGGGCATACCTCCACCTCTCTAGATTTTCCTCCACTTGTTCTCTGCTCTCACTACAGATCACAATGTCATCTGAAAACATCATAGTCCATGGGGAATCTTGTCTAACCTCGTCTGTCCATCACCATAGCAAACAAGAAGGGGCTCAGAGCTGACCCTTGATGCAGTCCCACCTCTACCTTGAACTCTTCTGTCACACCGACAGCAAACCTCACCACTATCTTACATCTCTCGTACATGTCCTGCACCACTCTAACATACTTCTCTGCCACTTCAGACTTCCTCATACATCATGATTGACCAGCTATTTACTTGAAAACTGCCATCACGTAGTGCAAGGACGATGGATTAGATTTCACGGTAACGGTCGATGCAATGAACGTATGATAATCATATCTTTTTTAAACTTTTGCTTGACACATAAAATAAGTTGGGGGGGGGGCTGGATTTGGCTTGTGGGCTTCGAGTTTGGCACCTGTGATATACACCATGTTTCCAGCAACCATAGCATTGAGCCGTACATTGCCACACACCACCTCCTTGTTTATATTTTTACAGATGTGCACCACTATTTTTGCAATTTTCAGATGATCCCCAATTTCACTGCAGTAAACACATTACAACATGCATCACAGGTTGTTGTTGTTGATTTTTTTTTCATCTGCTGCAGAATTTGGCATTTTAGGAAACCGCACTTACACAACACGCCCACGGAGTCCTGGAGTGGCTGATCATTAAGCTATAGAAACAGTACTCCATGGTTTAATGTAAGGCATTCCGATAAAATTAATGCATGTTATAAAATAAAAGAAATAAATTGGATGTGGTTTTAAAAAACCATTTACAAAGTGCTTCCCAGTAACCAATAAAGTACGAAGAGAATATTAACAAATAAATAAAAAGAAAAGTGCAATAAAGTCTCCTGAAAAAGGAAGAGGCTAGTTTAAACCCATATCTCATAAGTTTTACTGGTTTAGGTGGGCTTTTCTCTCTCGCCGGACCAGAGGTCATCCTTAACAACTCTCCAGCGTCTTGAAAACTTGATTGCGTCGAGTTTATTCTGCTATGTTTTGCAGCGCAGGGATTTTTATTTTCATTTTGTTTACAGCGCAGAGGTGAGAGCTCTACATTGAGAAAATGTCAACGATTCGCACCTGAGGAATGAAAAGCCTCTGCTAGGATTATGGAAATGATGATTTCCTGTAATCTGAAAGATGAAGGGGAGCGTAACTCGATCGAGGGGAGCATAACTTTCAGTGTACTTGGATAATTTAAGGCAAAGAAGTACAGGTTAGCGAATTGAATCGCGTAAACCAGTACCGCGGAGATTTTTCAGGCCAATATAGCGCACGCCTCGCTCTGGGGTGTATCACAGTTCCTCCAGAGGCAATTTGAGCTTGTTGTAGAATTGTAATCCAGCCACTGGGTCATCAGGATAAGAGCAGTGATGGAAACATGTATGCGTTATACGTTGTAAATGTATTGTACGTAGTGATGCAGTTCTTTATGAAGCTTTTCCACCAAATGGGATTCCGCTATAAATTGGTTGCTTGGTACATTTCTTTGTTTTTGCAACCACTTTTTCCGTTGTCGGATTTCACCGCTAAGTCTTAAAACTGACAGTCGCTCTTGACTTTCAGCATCATATTAACGAGAAACCCTGTGTAAGATTAGTGGCGTTAACTATGCGTATAGCACTACTGCATGAGGGTGAATTACAGCGAAGACTTCTCCGCTAGTTGGCGATGTAAGTGACGAGCGTGAGTGATACTGATGGCAGCATTAGCATTTTATATGCTTTTGGAAGCTGATCTGTTTCAGCAGCGTGTTCTGATGGTCAGATAAGAGAAATGAACAGACTGCGGTACAAAAAAGATGAAAAAGTTATCAGCACAGCATTGTGGGGTAACATTTAAATTAAAAGACACCATCGATCACATTGTATCATAAAAATCTGCCGAAGAGTGGAGCTCTGAAAACGTTTGCACGTGCAAGTTTTAAGCAACTGAACCGCGAAGTGTAAGTGCACTCAGCGTCTACGGCGGAAACGTGCTGATTATGGACACGTGAGTCCGGAGGCTCCAAAACAAAGTCAAGCGTATGGCTGTATGAGATTTGTGTAGAGCTCTGTAATAAAGATTACGCTGATGTCACATGGCCGGTTGATACGTGAGAACAGTGCGTTTGAATTGAGCTGGTGCTTAACCCTCAGCCACAAAGGGCGATCTAAGGTTGATCCGTTAGTCTTGAACTTTTCCTATGGTCACATGTGACTCTGAAGTGACAAGTGAGTTTGAACAAGAGAGTAGAAATCAGGGGCCCCCCCCCCCCCACACACACACACACACACAAGCCGACCCCACCCCACCCGCCACAGATCCAGTATTATATTTATGAGGAGTCCTTGAATGAACAGTTGCCACTTATTGCTGTGAAAGGTCCGAGGTGTCGCTCTTCCAGTTTAAATCTGATTCCTGTCGCTGAGGCGTCTTGAAGCACTCCTTTATTTGTCTCTCTCTCTCTCTCTCTCTCTCTCTCTCTCTCTTCACAGAGTGTAGGAGAAACTGAAGGGTCAGCCAGCAGCACATCACATCACACTCTCGTCTCTCTCAGCTCCTCTCCGCCGCAATATTTAATGCCGCTAATTATACGGGGTTGTAATTTATGTGCGCTTCGCTTACAAGCCTTAATTATTCACATGGAATAAGTGTGTATTAGTGTGAATGAGGCCTTTTTTAATTTATTTTTTTATTTTTATAAAAGCTTTGCTGTAATTAGCTCCTGATACTCAATGTCACAGGCTCAAAAGCACCAATTTAGCCGCTTAAACCGACAACAGAGCCTCGACTGGCCGACGACTGTCGAGGAGGGTTTTTTTTTTTTTTTTTTTTTTTTTTTTTGGGAAGAGACACATGCTATCCGGAGTGTGCGGCTTTTAACATGAAGTGATGGCCTTGTTGCTCTGGGTGTGCGGAGTTAACCGGCAGCGACGAGCAAAAATATCGTGTTTGAAAAAACTGAGATTCTGAATCGATGCTGATTTCTTTATTCCGTCTATCAGAGAGCTGCGATGTTCGTATCATGGAATCAGGGGGCTGTGAGTGTGTTTGTGTACGCGTGCTACCTAGAAATCATAGAGCGGTAATGTCCTCTGTCCTGATACACGTCCCCTTCAGGGCAACGCCTTCAGATGGTTATAAAGCTCTGACTCTGGAGTCTCCTTCCATAAATCTTCGTGTCGAAAAATAACTGCACGCTCTATGTTTACAATCTACCTTCTAACCAATCAGAGTCCATTCATTCAATCATTTACTTGCTGAACCACTCAATCCTGATTGGGTCACGAGGAGGCTGAAGTCTCAACCGACACTGGGGGAACGCTCTGAACAGCTCATCAGTCAATCGGGGGATGAGCACACGCCACGATTAACACTCACAACTACGGGAGATTTGGAACAGCCAGTGTGCCTAATGTACATTGGGCTGTAGAATGAACCCGGAGGAAAACCCGACCAGCACTGGCAGAACGTGCACATGACACACAGACGCGCGCTTGTACAGCCCAGGACTCAAACCAAGGGCCTGCTTGCTGTGAGGCGGACGTGCTGAACACTACGCTACCCTGCCGCCTGTAATCTTTTAGCCGTTCATTTTTCAAACTTTCTTCATATTTTTTTCATCATAAATTCTTTCTTGAAGTGAATTTTGTCAGTTTGACAGTTTAGTTGTATCTTGAACTGAACGCGGGCTCGCTGCAGCGCTGAAGGTGAGAAATGGAGCTGACCGTTTGATCCGCTCACATCACTGACATTTAAAGCTGCTGGTTTGCTGACGCTCGAAGGCAGCGCTGCGACTTAAAGTACAGTGAGAGGAACTCCTGCTTTTCCTTCTCTCTCTCTTTTTCTCTTGCTGACCGCTTTTAACCTCGCTCGCTCAAAATTGCAGCCATCATCATAACAGATGTGGGAATTTTTTTTCTGAGCTCAGAGGAGCGCTCAATGCTCAGTCACATGCCTGGTACAAGAACCAGACGATAAACCAATTAATCACCAACATTCAGTCAAAAATTATTTTAACCTTAAAATGAGAAGCATGCCAGAAGCTCCAAGAAGTCCAAGAAGTACATGCGCACGTGCACATATGTAGTGTGTGTGTGTGGCATTGATTATGTTTTTTGTGTGCGTATACGTGTACTACCCTGATTGTGTGTGTGTGTGTTTGTGTGTGTGTGTGTGTGTGTGTGTGAGAAAGTTTTATTGTATGTAAGATATTTAAGATTGTATTTTTATGTAGGTGTCTCAATTGTGTGTTTTTATACATGTTTGTGTGTGTGTGTTTGTTTCTGATCTCTCTGTGTGTGTGTGTGTGTGTGTGTGTGTGTGTGTGTGTGATTGTGGGGCCATTTAGACACATGGAAAATTCACACCTATGCAGACTTGTCAGGAGTCCAGAAATGAACACACACAACACACTGACACATACACACCAGAAACACACACATAGGCACAGGCACACACCGAGGTGTGACAAGCTGTTTTAAGGCCACCTGTGGGGCCTGATGTAGTGGTGTCCATGGCGACCATGCGCTCTGATTGGTAGAGCATTTCAAAGAGTCACATGCTCTTTTCTCTCACTGTATCTCTCCATCTTGAAGTGTGTGTGTGTGTAAGTTGATGTTGTTTTTTTTTTTATTTTGTCAGACAGACAGACATTCAGTATAAGGCCACTGAACCATAATACATAAATAAATAAATATATATGTGTGTGTGTGTGTGTGTGTGTGTATATATATATATATATATATATATATATATATATATATATATATATATATATATACTAGTATATATACAGTGGTACCTCACTTTACGAAATTAATCTGTTCCAGAGTTTTTTTCGTAACCTGCATTTTTCGTAAGTTGAACCGCATTTTACATGTAAAACATGTGGTTCGTTTCAAGGCTCCCAATACTACCCCCTAAACCCTTTAAAAATTATGAAGGCATACCTTTTAAGACCTCCTTCTGCTTCAATATTGTGCCGATGGTAGACGGGTTTGGCCATATTCCTTTGTGATCTCACTCGAGCCCGTTTCTTCTTCTCGCACGCGTGTGTGTGTGTACACGCGTGTGTGTTGACCATGTCTTCTTAGCAGAGTTATAATCTTACACATGTTTATGGAAGGTTAAAAGCCTGAGTCAAGAAATAACTCATGAAACAACAGTAACTCCTGTGTTGTCTCATGTGTCATAGGGGTTTGTTTTGAATCGCACTTTGTCTGGACCTTCACCCCGGACCTGTTTGCCTTGGGTGACCCTTTTTGTGGATGATGTTGTCCTTTTGGCTTCATCAAGTCGGGCCCTCCAGCTCTCATTGGAGCGATTCGCAGCTGAGTGCGAAGCGGCCGGGATGAAGATCAGTACCTCCAAGTCCGAGGCCATGGTTCTCAGTCGGACAAGGGTGGAATGCACCCTCCGGGTCGGGAATGAGGTCCTGCCCCAAGTGGAGGAGTTTAAGTATCTTGGGGTCTTGTTTACGAGTGAGGGAAGGATGGAGCGAGAGATCGACAGACTGATCGCTGCAGCCTCTGCTGTTAAGCGGTGACTGTACCGGTCCGTCGTGGTGAAGAAGGAGCTGAGCCGCAAGGCGAAGCTCTCAATTTACCAGTCGATCTACGTTCCAACCCTCACCTATGGTCACGAGCTTTGGGTAATGACCGAAAGAACAAGCTCACGGATACAAGTGGCTGAAATGAGCTTCCTTCGCCGGGTGGCGGGGTTCTCCCTTAGAGATAGGGTGAGAAGCTCCGCCATCCGGGGAGAGCTCGGAGTAGATCCGCTGCTCCTCCGCATTGAGAGGGGCCAGTTGAGGTGGCTCGGGCATCTGGTCAGAATGCTCCCCGGACGCCTCCGTGGTGTGGTGTTTCGGGCATGTCCAACCGGGAAGAGACCCCGGGGTCGACCTAGAACACGCTGGAGGGACTATGTCTCTCGGTTTGTCTGGGACCGCCTCGGTGTCCCCTCGAGAGAGTTGGAGGAAGTGGCTCGGGAGAGGGACGTCTGGACCTCTTTGCTAAGGTTGCTGCCCCCGCGACCCGACCCTGGACTAAGCGGAAGAAGATGATGATGATGATGATGACAACAGTAACTCTGTCCTTTACACAAAAAGCACCGTGGTAGATGCTGCTCCATAATAGCCAATGGGCGGGAGCTGCGTCATCCCTCCTAGCCAATGGGAGGCCAGCAGGGCGGGATGTTGAAATCTCATTGATGGGAGAGCAGCTCGTGCAATGTTTGAATAGCGCGTTTGAATTTTTAAGATGGCGCTTTTGTAACGTGAACTTGTTTCATATCCAGAGACAAATTTTTTTTTTAAATGCGTTTTGTAACCTGCATTCTTCGTTTGGTGAGACTTCTGTAAAGTGAGGTACGACTAATATATATATATTCAGAATATAGATATATATTGCATGAGTTTGCTAGAGTTCCTTATTTTCTTAATATTATATAAAAATAGGCACAAGTTTGTTAATTATTATACATATAATAATAATCTTTTTATATTGTATTAATATCACAAGGGAAATTATTTCTCTGCATTTGTCCCATTCAAAGTGAGCACGCACACACACACACACACACACACACACACAGACACACACACTTGGCGCAGTGGGCTCCCACACACACACATTAGGGGCACCGAGAGAGCAGTTAGGGGTTCGGTGCTTTGCTCAAGAGCACTTCAGCCATTTGTGTGGGTGAAGGGAACGCGCTGCTCCCCTCACCACCTCAATTGTGGATCGAACCAGTGACCTTTGTGTGTGTGTGTGTGTGTGTGTGTGTGTGTGTGTGTGTGTGTGTGTGGTGGGGGGGGGTTGAGTTTCTATTCATTTCCATACTAACACCGTCATTTGGAGCTTGAAAACATGAAGGAAATGGATGTGATGAGTTTCCTCAGGGTGGTGAGTGTGATCCAAAAAAACAGATAACGAGTTCTGAAGCAAGGTCTCCCTCACAGGTCGGTTTAATGGAGGTACGTCGTGTTCGTGTAACATTTTCATAGGAGTAGGTGTGGCTTCTCACTTCGTCCGGTGTCATTAAAAACAAATTAAAATCTCAGAGTTATATTATCTAATTAAGTTGTTACCACATGACGAGATCTGCGTGATGTCATCTTAGAGAAAAGAAAAATCTGGTCACTTAACTTAGTTCCTGCCTCACATCCTGCCCTGAGAGAGAGAGAGAGAGAGAGAGAGAGAGAGAGCGCGCACAGTACACAGTTCAGCACCTCAAATGAATTTACGCACCACGTCCTCACCTTCTTTCCTCAGTATGTTCCAGAAAAATGTTTTATAGAAATGTGTTATGTACAAACATCACGTGATTGGTTTACATTTGCGGATCAGAGAGCGTGCACACGGCTTGTTATCCATCCATTAAAATATTAATTAATATTCGTTCGGTGATTGTTCTGTTTTTTTCATGATAAAATTTCAAATTTAACTCATGCAAGTATTTTTATTTAATTTGGTAGAGCATGAGCACTGCGCCAAATGGAACAAAGTGTTGTGAAGGACGTAACATTATGATTTTCAAAATGGCCGCCTTATAATGACTTTTTTTTTTTCCCCCCTCTTAACACAGTTTGCTTTCAAGTCATATTTGGTGCCAATCAAATCTGAATTGGCGCTGTCAATCACTGATGTTACGTTGTATTGTTCAGGAAGAGCTTCGTTTATATGTGTGCGTGCATGGCAGTTATCTCTCTGTCCAGCTTCCATGTGACAGAGCTGTTCTGTGGTGCCGAAAGTGAGAAATGCAGCTGCCTGTTTGATCCGCTCACACCGCTGACATTTAAAGCTGATGTGCTGCTGACGCTTGAAGGCAATACTACGTCTTAAAGTGCAGCAAGAGGAATTCGACTCATTTCACTCCACTCCATCTCTCTCCCATCTCTCCTCCATACATCCTTGCTCTTTTTCTCAAAGCTTAATCACTGCACACGCAGCGCAGGCGCCATTCGTCCGATCCACCTCCCACAATGCTCGGCGGTGCACTAAACCTGGCTGATAGCACCTCACCCTTGTTATCAGTGCTACCGGGGAGGTCTAGCTCTGACTCTGGCCTTCTGTTCTTTTATCTCTCGATTCGTATCGGAGGAAAAGGTGGAGGTGTGTGTGGATAACCTTTTAGATGAATTAAACTGGGTCGAGTCTGGTGGCAGAGACCACGCTGGCTCCAAGGCTTCAAAGGCGAGTGGCCCATAATAGGGTGGGCAGGCAGTGGTGCTCGCTGTGCCATTGATCCGGGCATCTTAAAGGGCAATTAGGAAGGTTCTGCACTTCAGGAAAGGCCAGAGATGCAAGATAGTCGTCTTTATCACCCGGAATGTGTCAGATGTTTATGGTCGTGGCCCTCCTCCTCCTTTTTAAGTCCAATACAGTACTCACTCGTAAGATGAGCTGTGTAATCTGCCCATTTTTTATTGGGTTGCTGGTAGTAACAAGGCCAAACAACTCACCTTGGATTCTTCCAACTTCCCAGTCTGAAAGGATGAATCACCTTTCAGTTTGATGGACACCTTCAGGCACCGTCCAAATACCTTTTTTTTTTTTTATCTCGCAGCTTGCACACTCTTGCTACCTTCAAAAAAAAAAACGGGCATCTAAAGTGTGGAGGAGGAAAAAAGGCTTCAGGTGCAGTTGAAGTAAACTATCGGTGTATTCTGTCTCCAGCCCTCGTGTCCTCCGGTTTGTGAAGAGTTGCCGTGGAGAGTCCCCGTGGTACAGGATTAGCGCCACTCATTTAGCGCTGTGCTCTGGCTCCGCAGATGTGCCCTTTGAGATTGAAATGAGCTTTCCTCTGCAAAGAGTGAGTTAAAAGACATTTCTAAAGAGGGAGAACGAACGAGCGAAACATAGAAAGAGAGGAGAAAAGGAAGGCTTTACTTCGTCTTCAAGTTGGTGTGCATTTCCTCCTTTTTCACTCGAACTCTGACGAGATAGCATGCCTCGTAATTCTGCCGGTGTCACGATGAAGTCCTCAGGAAAGCAATAATACGAGTGTAACTCATTTACATGGCGACAGCGCGGAGTGCGTCTGTAGTAAGCCGTTGTCGGCTCACACGTAAACATTTGCATTTATTCATTTGCTGGCTGCTTTCATCCAGAGGGATTTACAAAGTGAGGCAGAATACAGTCACGAAAGCTCCTAAAGGACATGACAGCACGCCTCCACCAAGCAGCCCAAAATGTGTGAGAATTTTCGGATGAGCCACGATGATGCACGCGGGTCGGAACGAGTGCGACTTAAGAGTGTTACGAGTACTTGAGCACTTGCAAGTGACGACACTAATCCATCAGAGAAACAACTGGAAACATGAACGCGTGACTGACAGTCCAGTCTAAAGCAGGGCTGGTTAACAAACACAGAGGTCTAGAAACGTCCTTCTTTAAAAAAGGCGCGTTAATTGGCTGTTCCAAATTGCCCGTAGGTGTGAGCGAGTCCGTATGTGGCCTGGTAAACCACACGGTAGATCATTGTGATCACAGCCATGACAATCCCTGTATGAACATCATTCAAGCTTCAGGGGTCAACATCCATTCCTCATGATTGGATGTAGATAGATAGAACTTAGGTGGGGGGGGGTTGTCTTTTCTCAGTGGGCTGTCTTTAGGTAAATAATTTACATAGGTGCATGTGATTGGACAAGAAGACACAACAGGGAGGTCAACGAAAGAAATGTTAAAGAAAAAAGTGAAAATCCGAGCCGAATGGCATGATGGAAAAGGTGCACAAATATCTCCAAGATAATCCAAATCCAGGTCGACGCCGCAGCCGTTCACAACCGCGAGTCCATGGGAGCTCCAATCTCTTCTGAGTAGGCGTGGGATAACACACGCTTGCTTTCAGCAGTCAAACCCGGGTGTCTGTGAGCTCATTAGTAGAAAAGGGCGGATAATGAGTGTCCTCCGAGTGTGTTTGGCTGGCCCTGACTGCGCATACACAGCAGTTCATAAAGAATTGTACGGCAGCATATCAGTCCCTGATTGGTACGGGTAATGTGTGATGGAAAGGCAATTCTTGACGTGTAGGAATTGGACACAACTATATCAGGGGGCGTTCTTGAACTACAGCTCAGTTTTTATAGGCCCTTTTGTCTTTGTTGATATTCGAGTACTTGGTTCAGTCATCTATTGGACTTTGCTGGGTCCAGCACCAGGTGATACCGACACTGAATTTGCGGTTTGAGAGGTGGAACCACAATATGATACCAATACGCATCAAGGCAAGCAGAACACACACTAGTTTGTGTGTATTTCCTAAATATTTTGTCCCCAGTCGAGGCAACATGTATAACTGGCCTGACTAGTATTATTAATAGAACTAACACCAGTATCACAGTTTCTCATTTCAAGATTAAACCTCTCCTCAAATGCTAAAGATAACAGGCAGGAGTGATCAGGGAGCGACGGCGAGAGCCAGCCAGCAACTCTGGCATTAGTGGGTTTGGAAAGGTGTCCTCTTCAGTCCTTGCTTTGTTTCCAATCTGATTACGAGTGTGAGATCTAACCAGGGTTCTCGCTATTTCGCATCGCATGGACTCTCTAATGAGCAGAGGATGACGAGCGATAGAGACGCAGTCAGCGAACGAAAACAAAATGAACAAAGGAGTAAATAAAACGGCTATGTTTCGCCGCAGAGCTTTTCAGCGTAGCTAATTCATGTTGGCTAGGGCCCAGGTGCCATGATTAAAGTGTGTGAAGAGCGATGGCTGCAACACTGCTGCAAACACACTCACGTGGGATCACACAGCCAATTAAGCTGCACTTAAATGTAAAATGAAACCTGGATGCTTTGAACATGCAAGCAGACCCTGCTTCAGAGAGAGAGAGAGAGAGAGAGAGAGAGAGAATGAATTATAAAGGCTGATTAGAGTTTATATTCGTAATTATGCGTACACTATAATCACATGTGTCCCTCCGATGTGTCCTAGACCGCCCTTATTTCCCACATTGCATCAGAGCCGGTAGCATTTAATGCTGCTGTTATGGCCGACTGTGGCTATCTACGAGCGTTCCGCAAGCACACCACTGCTGCCTTCCTTTAAATTATGATCTGTGTGAAAATAAAGGAAGCAGTCAAGCTCACAAGTGTTTTGGCTCGCTCATTAAGCGCCATCTTCTAGAAGCGTAGTCGCTGCGGCCGCAAAGTGCCAACATCAGTGTTCTTCATTATGGGCGAATTGATCCGGTACCTCGCTTTTAAAACACTGCCTGCGAGCACACTCGTAAATAGAAGAGTGCCTAATTAAGCTTAATCAATGCTTCTTTATGGCCCGGGCACGTGCGTTTCGATCTGTTAACCAGCTGGTCCTCAGAGCTCACTCCGCACCGCTGCCCGAACTCCTCACATGTTTCACTAGCAGAGGTTTTACACAAACATCACACAAATCCTGATGCGATTAGAGAGAAGACTGGAGGTGGAGGAGACTGGAGGAAGGATCGTTTATTTTGATTACAGGTTTTTTTTTTTCTTTTTTCTTTCGGTTTACATGACCTGCATGTATTTATTAGAATGTTTGCGTTAAACCACATACAGGTGGGGGTGGGATAAATATCCAGCACTGGTTGGTTGGCTGAAATGAGTGTGAATGTACAGCCGTAGGGGAAGTGTTCATTTAATTTTTATCACCTTTAGTAAAAGTAAGGTCTATTTTTTTAATGGTTGTATATATTTAATAGAAACAACTCAGGAATGGTATAATCTGAGTGGTTTGTTATGTCACTGTTGCATGTATTTGATGAGGGCGAGGTGGATGTTGATAAATAGCCACAGAGTCATAACCTAAAAAGAACTATTCAATTTGGCGACATTCACCTATCTGCAGGTGGATTATTATTTATTCATTTATTTTCTAAATCACTCAATCCTAATTCGGGTCGGGATGATACTGGCACCCATCTCAGCCGACTCTGAATAAAGGTAGCGTACTCCCTGAACGGCTCTCCAGGCTATCGCTGGGCCAGCACATGCAACCATTTACACTCTGACTCACACCTAGGGGCAACTTGCCTAATGTGCATGTTTTTTGGACCCTGGAGAGAAACCAGAGTAGCTGGAGGAAACCCAGACAAGCCCAGTGAGAACATGAAAACTCCACCCAGGAACGCCCTGAGTTGGGAAGCAAACCCAGGTCCCTCTTGCAGCGAGACGAACGTACTACTCACAGCGCAGCCATACTATTATCATTTAATGTTGTTATAATAATAATAATAATAATAATAATTATTATTATGATTATTATTATTATTATTTTAGCTCACACCTGTAAAAGGAAATGTTACTACATGCTACAGATGAGAGTGATGCTTCTCTTCTGAAGTATCCGGGTATATCACATGACTGGCCACCCCCCCCCCCCCCCACGTCGTCTTGCACCCTAATCCGGACTCCGTGTGTTCTTCTGCCATGCCTCCATCCCATCTCGCTCTTTCCACTCCCATCCAGCTCTCATTTATTATTCATTATCTTCCGTCCAAATCCGAATTTCATCGCAAGATGAAAAAAAAAAAGGTAATTAAGCCGAGATGAGAATGGTTTCCGTATCAAGGCTCTTGGGCGGCACAAAAGGTGCATATCTGCCACAGAGCTTTCCCAATTCTGGCTTAGAAATTGAGCCAAGTTCTCTGTGTGCCCCAAGGTGGCCAACCCCACAGGTATTGTCCATTTCAGTTATCAAAAACCTATTCAGTTTCAAATCTCTATTGAGTCCAGAGAGTTTAATCATCCCTGTCAATGTAAAAATGATTTTTAATTATTATTATTATTATTATTATTATTATTATTATTATTATTATTATCACTTTAAGTTAATTTGGTATCTTTACCTTGTACCTACAGCTATTCTTATACCTGTACCTGTATTACCCATTTTAGATTTTAGCACATATACCTGTAATTAAGCACACCCTTATCTATCTCTCTCTCTCTAATATATATGCCTGAGCTACTGTGTGTGTGTGTGTGTGTGTGTGTGTGTGTGTGTGTGTATGCATGTATGTATATATACAGTGTTTACATTTACTTACGAGTGTCCCTAATAACGAATTTTCCATGATACGAGCTTCAATCCCACCAAAAATCTGCCCCATCCAATGAGCAAATTTTCAACTTATGACCTCTGCTGGGGAAATGGCTTTTCCAGGTTGATTTGCCTTGTATTCTTTCATGTGTAGTCCTCCTGGCTCCGAGAACACTTTGTGCAGTGCGTTGCAATTATTTTCTGTGGTGCCCCCTATAGGAAGGAAAAAACATTTTAAACCCCCCACCCACCCCCACCCATGCATGTGACTATCAATAGTGTTTACTGCACTTCATATTGTTTGCTAGGTGCCTTTTTCCCTACACCATAGAAAACACAGTGAGAGCACCACTACCACCTACTGTAGAGGATGTACAATCACACTTGTAAAGCTGGTCCAGCAGTTTGTTAAAAAAGCAGGTTCCCCAGGGTCATACGCGCCAATTAGTCTCGTATTCCTCTGCGTGTATTCCTCCGCTCTCCTTTCCGTGCCGGTATGCGTCACGTGCAAACTACAAAAAACACGCAGAAGAATACGAGACTAATTGGCGCATATGACCCTGGGGAACCTGCTTTTTTAACATACTGCTGGACCAGCTTTATTCAGGTTATTCAGATAAAAATTCTTGACCAGCTTTATTCAGTTATTCAGATAAAAATTCAATCACAGGCACTTGTTGGCAGATGCTCCACATCAATATCATCATAAAGAGTGATTTCCAGTCTCTCTAGGAATTTCTCTAGGAATTTACAATGTGATGATCAAATCAATTCATGTGAATTCACCAATCCTCGTTCACTGTGTGTGACCTTTATATTTCAACCCATAACCAACACTTCGCAATCCTTCGCACAAGCGTTGAGCTATATGCCACCACATCCTGGTTTATGGTTTTGAGACCATCGAGATGTGAACTAAAAACTTTCGCACCTTTTCAAGTAATCCCACAATTCCATTGCAGCGAACACCTAAAAAACATCAATATGCATTGCATTGTTTGGAATTTTTTACTACAAGAGCCATAGTGAATTCTGCATAATCCTGAGGAGGAGGAGAAGAAAAGCACAGGATTGAGGAAGGAGTCTCCAGTCGCAGTGCTATGTAGCACACTACCTAGCATCGTAACATGACCAGCATTCATCATAAGAAAGAGATAACGAGACGCAATGCTTACTATAAACTATGCGAATCACAAGAAAGAATGACATACTGGATCGGTCGAGGCCCGGGTTAACAACGACCGCCATCAGTGCCGTCAACCAACAGGGTGCTGATGGAAATTGGACTACTGTTGGTCGAAGACGTCGAAGAAGGAGAGGCGGGAGGCGTGTCCGTTGCCAGAGAGAGAAGAGGAAAGGCATGAGTCTAGGACTGAAAGTAGGGACTTTGAATGTTGGAACTATGACAGGAAAAGGTAGAGAGCTGGCTGACATGATGCAGAGGAGGAAGGTGGACATACTGTGTGTTCAGGAGACCAGGTGGAAAGGTAACAAGGCTAGAAGCATAGGAGCAGGGTTTAAGCTGTTTTATCATGGTGTGGATGGGAAGAGAAATGGAGTCGGAGTCATCTTGAAGGAGGAGTTTGTCAGGAATGTTCTAGAAGTGAAAAGAGTGTCAGACAGACTGATGAGTCTCAAGTTAGAAATTGAAGGAGTGATGGTCAATGTTGTTAGTGCTTATGCCCCACAGACAGGATGTGAGCGAGAAGAGAAGGAGAGATTCTGGAGGGAGTTAGATGAAGTGATGCAGAGTACCCCCAGAGGTGAAAGGGTGGTCATTGGGGCAGACTTCAATGGACATGTTGGTGCAGGAAACAGAGGGGACGAGGAAGTGATGGGTAGGTTTGGTATCCAGGACAGGAACGCAGAAGAACAGATGTTGGTAGACTTTGCAAAAAGGATGGAAATGGCTGTGGTGAATACTTTCTTCCAGAAGAGAGAGGAGCATAGGGTGACTTATAAAAGTGGAGGTAGGAGCACACAGGTAGACTACATCTTGTGCAGGCGATGTAATTTGAAGGAAGTCAGTGACTGCAAAGTAGTAGCGGGTGAGAGTGTTGCCAAACAGCATAGGATGGTGGTGTGCAGGATGATGCTGATGGTGAGGAAGGTGAAGAAGGCAAAGGCAGAGCAGAAGACAAAGTGGTGGAAGTTGAAAAAGGAAGAGTGTCGGGTTGTCTTCAAGGAGGAGTTGAAACAGGCTTTGGGTGGTCAGGAAGTGCTTCCAGATGACTGGACAACTACAGCTAATGTGATCAGGGAGACAGGTAGGAGAATACTTGGTGTGTCATCTGGAAGGAAAGTAGATAAGGAAACTTGGTGGTGGAATGAGGAAGTGCAGGAGTGTGTACAAAGGAAGAGATTAGCTAAGAAGAAGTGGGACATTGAGAAAACCGAAGAGAGTAAACAGGAGTACAGGCAGACACAGCGTAAGGCAAAGGTAGCAGTGTCAAAGGCCAAACAGAGCGCGTTCGATGACTTGTATGCTCGGTTGGAAAGTAAGGAGGGAGAAAATGATTTATACAGGTTGGCACAGCAGAGAAATAGAGATGGGAAGGACGTGCAGCAAGTTAGATTGATAAAGGACAGAGAGGGAAATGTATTGACTGATGACAGAAGTGTACTGGGAAGATGGAAAGAGTACTTTGAAGAGCTGATGAATGAGGAAAATGAGAGAGAAAAAAGAGTAGAAGAGGTGACTGTTGAGGACCAGGAAGTAGCAAAGATTAGTAAGGGTGAAGTGAGGAGGGCATTGAAGAGGATGACGAATGGAAAGGCAGTCGGTCCTGATGATATACCTGTGGAGGTATGGAAGTGTCTAGGAGAGGTAGCAGTAGATTTTCTGACAAGAACATTTAACAAGGTCTTAGAGAGTGAGAGGATGCCAGAGGAATGGAGGAGAAGTGTGCTGGTGCCCATTTTTAAGAACAAGGGAGACGTGCAGAGTTGTGGCAACTACAGAGGGATAAAGTTTATGAGCCATACGATGAAGCTATGGGAAAGAATAGTGGAAGCTAGACTAAGGGCAGAGGTCAGCATTTGTGAACAACAGTTTGGTTTCATGCCAAGAAAGAGCACCACAGATGCAGTGTTTGCCTTGAGGATGTTAATGGAGAAGTACAGAGAAGGTCAGAAGGAGCTGCATTGTGCCTTTGTGGATCTGGAGAAAGCATATGACAGGGTGCCGAGAGAAGAACTGTGGTATTGCATGAGGAAGTCTGGAGTGGCAGAGAAGTATGTTAGAGTGGTGCAGGACATGTATGAGAGATGTAAGACAGCGGTGAGGTGTGCTGTCGGTGTGACAGAAGAGTTCAAGGTGGAGGTGGGACTACATCAAGGGTCAGCTCTCAGCCCCTTCTTGTTTGCTATGGTGATGGACAGGCTGACAGACGAGGTTAGACAAGATTCCCCATGGACTATGATGTTTGCAGATGACCTTGTGATCTGTAGTGAGAGCAGAGAACAAGTGCAGGAAAATCTAGAGAGGTGGAGGTATGCCCTGGAAAGGAGGGGAATGAAGATTAGCCTCAGTAAGACAGAATACATGTGCATGAATGACAAGGATCCAAGAGGAACGGTGAGATTACAGGGAGCAGAGATAAGAAAGGTGGAGGATTTTAAGTACTTCGGCTCAACAATCCAGAGCAATGGAGAGTGTGGAAAAGAGGTCAAGAAGCGTGTGCAGGCAGGTTGGAATGGTTGGAGTAAAGTGTCCGGTGTGATGTGTGATAGGAGGGTATCGGCAAAAATGAAAGGAAAAGTGTATAAGACGGTGTTGAGGCCAACAATGTTGTATGGTTTAGAAACAGTGGCCCTGGGGAAAAGACAGGAGGCAGAGCTGGAGGTTAGCAGAGATGAAAATGTTGAGGTTCTCTTTGGGAGTAACGAGGATGGATAGGATTAGGAATGAGCACATCAGAGGGACAGCACATGTAAGACGTTTTGGAG
>CM045743.1:27956439-27981439 GCA_024760905.1 Plotosus lineatus | reverse complement strand
AAATTAAACACACAGCCCGGTGGTGCTGATGTATCACGGCTGCTCTTCCTCCAAATTTCCCACACAGCAGTTAATTGTTCTCTTTCCTCTTCTCGTCAGCATTTTAGTGCAAATGGGCTGGTTTGTGCTGTTTGTTTTTTTTTTCTCTCTCTTTCTTTGTTCCCTGCCAAATGAAGCTTTATTTCTTTATTTACATTCCTCCTGCAACTAGTTTGCTCATGACGTTCCTCTTCCGCCGTTCTCTTTTCGGTTTGTCTCCTTGTATGAGTTAGGCAGATCAGTACTCCCCCCCCCCCTCCCCCACTCAGAGTATTACCCTCCTCACTGGTCGACACTGAGGCGTGTCACATGTACACCTCTTTCCAATTGGCTGAGACGAGGGAGGGTAGGGAATAATATTCTCAAGCTTCAGGCAGTAGTATTCCAGTGACACACAAATGAACCGGAGAGAGTGAGTGCGACTGAGACAGCCAGGGTCAGAGTTCAAAAAGGAAAGTGCTTTATCGCCACATGGGGAGGGGCTGCTCTCTTGGGGCATCACCGCCTTTCTCCCTCAGCCACTGCTCCTGCTGCTGCCTCAGCGCTCGCTCATTAGCCGCTCGGCTTTACCGCGAGGGGGGAACTAGGGCAGAGATCATTAGCGTTTTGGAAGGAGTGATTTGTTTTGTTCTACAAGTTGTTTTGCATGATGTCTTTGTAATGGGAATGAGGGATTATTATTTTTTTTCTCTCTACTTACTATTCCCGTTAGTTTTAACATTTAATGTTGCCATTAATCAAACGTGGCACTTTCTCGTGCGTCTGCAAGACTGTAGACCGCCATCTCACTGAGGACTGCCACTTCTGTCATGCATCCATGGAGTGCACACTCGTGTGTGTGTGTGTGTGTGTGTGTGTGTGTGTGTACCTGGGCTCATGTTGCGAGTGAGAGTAGCCTGAGGGTGAATATGTGTGAGTCAGCAGGCTTTAGAATAGGGACATGCTGATGTATGATTTTAGGAGCGGATATGATTAGCAGAGGACACACATTTGCACGACTAAAATAAACACCGGAAGCCGTTACGCCACTGTCTTCCATATTAATATATTCTAGCGTATGTAATATATACATGCGTATATTTATTAAAAGAATAGCGCCACCTGACTGGTGTCCAGTGAGCTGCAATGCACTGTGGGTTCTGGCTCCTTTCAGTTTACAGCTCGACCGATGAACCGGCGAGAATGGCGGATGATAATAGAGCCAGTTGATGAGCACCACGATGTGGGTGATGCTGAGTCTTCCTGCTTCCAACGCGCCAACTTTAAGAAGTGACTGGTCTCCTTCGGTCCTATACATGCCACTTATAGGAGGGGCTACTACAGTCAGTGGTATTCATGTTACCTGTCAGTGGGTGTAATGTTTTAATGTTATGGCTGATGGCCGTACGTGCAAAGTTACTGTGGTAATGTGAAGTATGATGCACAGATTGAGAAAAGAAATGGGACGTTTTCATATGTTCATTGTGGCGGTGGTGGCCTGGTGGTATAGGGCGCTGGATCACTGATCCAAGGGTTTTGGGTTCACGTCCCACTTTCCACAAGGTTGTCACTGTCGTGTCCACTACTACCCCCCCCCCCCCCCCAGGTGCATCTAACTGGGTTATCAAAGGCCGGCCATGGCTCTCACTGTCTATGGTGAGAGGTTCGTGTAAAAGAACCATTGCTGACTTTCGTAAAGAGGAGCTGCATCGCCGTCCGCGTGTTTCTGTCCCTTGCTGAAGGGTTGTGTCAGGAAGGGCATCCGACATAAAAACCTATGCCAAATCTAACATGTGAATCACATGATTCGCTGTGGCGACCCCTGGAAAAGGGAGAAAGCCGAAAGGAAAAGAAGATTCTATGGTCCAAAATTTCCACAGTGAGCAGTCTTCTTTTGGATGTTTCTCGAAGAAGCATTGCAGATCACATTGCCAATGTCTGTGTCCACAGTCACGCGGTCGGACCTTCATTTTTCATTTCGTTCGGTCAGTGTGTCTGGTGTCAGTGATCTGTGTTGAGCCTGGTTGGACACTGCGTGTCTTCGTGCCTGTCCATCTGTCGGTTGTGTTTCTCTGTATTTAAACGAGGCGTGTTTGGTGATCGGGCGGTACAGTCATCACTCTGAGCGGACCTTTCCTCGGTATCATCCCAGCGCTCTCTGTTCTGCACTTGTTTTAATAGTTTGAAAGAACTGGAAGAGAACAGTAGTGCACAGAAGCGTTTACACTCATTTCTAACTCTCTGAAGAAAAGATTTCAGACAGAGGTTGACAGTCGGACCATTAGCCGCGCTAACTTTCTCCCTTTACACTTCTTCCTTTTCGTGTCAGCTGTTGAGTTATGGAAATTGGGGTCTTCTTGGAAAAATTTTCAGAGCTTGATTTGTTCTGCTTTAAATACATTAAAATGTTTTTTTTTTTTTTTTAAGAAAAGGTCACATGGTATTTCGACAATTTAGCATTTAAATAGGTTTTTTTGTGTGTTGCTGTGAGGGGAGAATGGGATTTAAACATTAGAGATGCTGACTGAGAGGAAGAGAGAGAGATGTGCTGCGGTGAGACACAGGCTGCTAGCGCCTGGCTAATAAGTGTGAGACACAACTCGGTCATCCGCAACGGCAGGCCGACTGGCACTAACACCTATTATCGGGCGTGTGATTGCAAAATCAGTTTGTTGTAGTAATAGCCAATTGTTTAAGGTTGAGAGAAAGCTGGAGAGCGTGGAAGAGAAAGTGAAAGGTGTTGCTGCAGCTCCCGGGTGTCGGGAGAGGATATGGTACGGCCCATCCTTAATAGCATGAGAGAGACGATTGCTTCTACCATCTGTTGCTCTCAAAGGTGGCGCGGAGAAGGTATGAGGGAAGGATCTGTGGGTTTGCAGAACGAAGTGGATGACCACAGTAGTGCAGGCAGTCATAAAATCGAGTAAGACAGATTGAGTTTCAGTATGAACCGCCCACAACCCAAAACTATCTTCCCTGCTGGATATTTGTATGTGTGTGCGTGCGTGTGCGTGCGCGTGCGTGCGTGCGTGTGTGTGCGTGTGTGTGTGTGTGTGTGTGTGGTCCAATGATGAGAAGATAAAAAAGTAGGGAAAGGCACATGCATTGCGTCATGTGGTTTAATTCCCTGTCTGTTCCAGCAGCGATGCTCACCATCCATAACTGTAACAGAGACGTCAGGCTCCATGTTTGCTGGATCCCTCAACATCTGCCATCACAGGGTCCGTGGGTGCATGTGAGAACGCCACGCTGAAATGCTTCACACACACACACACACACACACACACACACACACACACACACATATATATATATATATATATGATTTTCTGAGTAGATCCTTCCGTAGGAGAGTGCTCAATACTTTTTGGTAGAGCAAATAATATATATATTATACGTGTGTGTATATATATATATATATATATGCAAGGCATGTTGGTCTGTTTGGAGTTCTGTAGTTAAACCTGTTCATCCTGTGTCCCGGGTCATTATCTCAGCACTGCCCTGCTCGGGTCAGCACCAGTACTACACTACAGTTTTGAACCTGACTGTGCAAGCAACAGGTAGATTTTCTGTTGAGGCCAGATGTGTATTGTACTGTAGTAGATTTATATAGCGCTTTATCCATACTGAATATTATGCTCAAAGCACTCTTTGGTGTTTTTTGTGCTCCGGGCACCTGTCACCACTGTGCGGCGCCAGTTATTGTGTTGTTCTATCCTTTGATGCTGAGCGCCAAGCAGAAAGCAACAACTACCAAATTTTAACATCTTATGGCATGACACAGTCGGATTCGAACTCCGACCTTCCGAAGGATAAAGTGGACGCTCTACCAACTGCGCTAAATCCCCGGTGTGTACTGGTCATAGTGTGTCACCCCTCCCCCCCCCCCCCCCCCCAGGTGTCACCGCTGACAGCTGCCTCATGATGACTTATTTGTCAGATATCAAAAGTGGCACTTGCAGGGCCACCCTTACACCTTTTCAGCCATGTTAATAGTCCTCTACTGTCTCCCAAAGCTCCCTTCTTCCGGAAGCCTCATACAACCCCCAGAACCATGACTGCGGTGTGAAAAATATCTCAACGAGCTGCACTTGTCTGAACCCGCTTAATGTCACACCTACGAGACCGGAGGTGTATTTCAAAGGAGGCAATTACTTGCAGGAGAGCTGCCTCTACTTTCTGGGGCTCATTGCTCATATACTCTGCTTATTCCTCTCTGTAGCCCAATTAGTTCTCTTTTCCTGTTCAAAGAAGAGGTGCGCTAAAGTAGTTCCTGGTCAGAGTAAGAGCTTTTTATTTCGCCGATTACAGTTCCCATTGCCAGGTACAATTTCCCTGCTTAAGAGTAAATAATGAGAGGATAAGACGAATAGGAGGAAAGAACTTGAAGCCGCAAGAGAAGGCGAAGGGAAAAGTGGCGCGAGAGAAATCAATGAGCTCGGAGTTTGTTCTCTGAGTACCTAATTCAAAAGTTCCTTCAAAACCATTGTTGCACAAAATGCCCGTGTTGTGTCTGTATGAGACTGACGGAAAGAATGACGCTGTCCTTCCACTGTGACGTCGATGGAAGCCTTCTACAGCGTCGTGGTTCCTTGTCGCAGCAAAGTGTGACACCCTGTGAAAGTGGGCAGCGCGGAAAGCGACCTCATAAGCTCTTCACAAGTCCGTTCCACTCTCTTCTGCAATGAGAAAATGGTTCTAACACACACACACTACACACTCCTATTGCAAATACTGTGAATATCGTCCTCACTGCGATGGGGAATGTTTCTCGAGAGTGGAATTCAGAGAAGTGCATTTCGGTCACAATGATGCGGATTTGAAGTAAAGATCTGCTTCTTGATTTGCTGCGCAGTATCGCAAGTTTCAGCCGATATCTTCGCTCTTTAACGATAGTCAATTGGGATCCGGAGTGGTGAAGCAACAAGATACACCACTATCAGCTGAGGGTTTGCGAGATCCAATCATGAGTGGTGCGTGCAGAGCATGGACAAGATATTGAGGCTTTGATCGACAAGGCTCCTCCCCTTCCTTGGTCATTCACAATCAATACTAGCCAATCAAGTGGGGCTGGTGGTGTCATGGTTAGGGTGCTGGGCTCATGATCGGGAGGTTGTGTGTTCGAATCCCAGTTAGACCCCCAATGTGCTAAGACCCCTGGGCAAGGTCTCAACCACAAGTGTGCCTCTGTTCACCCAGCAGTATAAATGGGTACCAGTAAAAATATACTGGGAAGGTAACCTGCGATGGACTAGCGTCCCATCCGGGAGGAGTTGAACTCCTAGTCACTTCACGCTGCAGAATCCGGGGATAGGTATCGGCCTGATGAGCCAGTAGGCTCAGTTGTAAAAAGCCCAATGGACTTTACCTTCACCTTACTAGCCAATCAAGGGAGTCTGTGAGGTCATACACACAGGGACAGGTTAGGGTGAACCCGGACATATGAGAGAACCACTGCACCACGTGTCTCTCATGAAGCATGTACAGGGATCCCTCACTTTCCGCGGTTAATTGGGACCAAGGACCCCCCGCGACCGCCAAATTCCCGAAGTAGGATCAACCCTCCTGACTGACATATATGTACATGTATATGTGTATATAATATCAATAAATACATATTCAATGCCACAAGTGTTGAAAATAACAACATTCAAAAATAATGCACATGATGTCAATAAAATATAAATACACACACATACAGATGCATGCGTACACAGATGCGCACCGCACATAAAAATGTAAGTAGTTTTGCTTGGGGGGGCGGGGGTTATTTATTTATTGCATAATTTACATTGTTTTGTGGCATTTTCCTTAACTTTCCCACTGTTCTTCCTTAATTTCCTTATTTTTTAATTTGATGAATAATTAAAAAAAAAACCCGCAATGCACTGATACCGCATGAATTGAAGTGCGAAGTAGCGAGGGATCCCTGTACTTGTCTTGCCTATCCATCTCTGGTTGGGTGGGTGTCATGTGACATGGAAGAACTCCATTACAGGTGGAAATTGGCTACAGCTAAAGTGGAGACTACGTTATGGAAAAAGATTGTGAGAAATTATATTGTTGACTATTGTTAAGTGTATAATTATATAATACTAGCAAAGTCGATCAGGCACTGATAAATGTAATGAATATTTATCTGCACTGGAACTGAGGTAGGTGAGAGCAGTGGAGAGGATGTGTGATTGCGGAAGGAGCAGAGCTTCCAGGCGCTGTCCATTTTCGTGATTGTCTGATAATCCACACTGGATATTTAGCAGTTTTGGGGGAGATAAAGACTCTCTGCTCTTTTGATGTCTATTTGCGTGATACCGCGTACCAGGAGTGCTACCTTATACAACATCGTCGCTATGTCACCGGGGGTCTTTGGTCTTTTGTGATACCTATTCATTCCTCTAGTCCCACATGGTTGTATCCTGGGTTATGTGCCCTTTTATCAGCCCAGCCATCTGTTATCTTTTCTTATCTGAGGTGTGCTTCCTTCCCTATCTGCTGCACTTGACCTGCGACCCTACACATCTTTACTCTTAGGGCGGTCCAGGTTTTCAGGCTGGAGGTTAGCTTTGAATGTCTATCTTGGCTGTGTTTGTCGTCGTCGTCGTCGTCCCCTCCAAAAAAAATTGTTTGTTTGTAGTCTTTGTGTTAACTCAGATTAGGATTGGGGAAAGCCCTGTGGATCGAGTGTTCAGAAGGACCTCGTTACTACAACTGCTGTGGAATGACATGTCGGAAGTTGCCTTTTGGATTGTGGTGTGCACAAGATGCGGGATGTCAGATCTCGGGTAACATGCATGATTTAGTAGATATGGTAATGTGAAATTCATGATGTTGGAAAACAAGTTGTGCTGTGACATGTATAATGTATTTAATGTAGAGACGCATAAGCATCGCCTGTATGCTGTAAAGCAGACGCATCAGTGTGTCAGCAGAAGCCTGCGCTTAGACTCGCTCTTCATGCGGCTTCCTTTTGTGTGTGTGTGTGTGTGTGTGTGTGTGTGTGTGTGTGTGTGTGTCACTTGTCTCTATAACACAACTGCTCTTGAATATCGAGATGATGCCCATGATGATGAAGTGTGTATGTGCGTGTGTGTGTGTGTGTGTGTGTGTGTGTGTGTGTGTGTGAGACAGGCACTCGTGAGCATGTGTGATAGCAGGTACGACCGAACATTTTGACCGGAATAAACAGACAGCAAAGCAACGGTTTGCCATTCATCGCAGCTTGTTTTCTTTTGTGTTCCCACAGTAAGCCCCCTCTTAACACTTGGCAATGGCAAGTAATTTCCCCTTTTGAGGCTCAGCTATACAGATAGAAAATTGCTTTTTGTGCATCGCCATCAGAGTCTAATGCAAAAGAGGATCACAGATGCCTGATGAATTCCGGCAGCTCTTCGTCGTCTTTTTTTTTCTTTTTCTTTTTTTCCTCCTTTCTTTATTTTCAGGCCAGCATGAGAGGGTTAAGCTTTTATTTAATAAATATGAAGAAAAAGAAACCCATGGTCAGTGACACATTTCAGATATTGGCTGCTCCCGTATTACCATAAAAACGAGAGCTTGTTATACAGTGAAATTTCAATGAAGGGAACACAAAATGCATTTAATGAAATTCAGATGCTGGAGAGCGAGTTTCCGTGAATCTCATTAAGCAGGCTTTGTGCTGTTTTCCCATCTCCCTCTTTGTGCGGAGGAGCCTCTCCACCGTGTCTAATAATGTCAGAGATTTCATCATTGGCCTGGTTTCAAGAAGACAATGTCTGTTTGGCGGAGAAAAAGCGCAGCGATGTTAAAGGCTGTCATTCTGTTCATCTGATCCGTGTTTCGATTCACTACCGATCAAATGGACGTTGCAATCCACAGAACTCTACTATTAGTGTTATTTTTATTTTATTTATTTATTTATTTATTTTTAAATAACAACGCATTACTTATTCAGTACTTTTGTTTTGTCTCTGTTTCTCCGCAGGCTTCGGCTTCGTAACTTTTGAGAATGAAGACGTGGTCGAGAAAGTCTGTGAAATTCATTTCCACGAAATCAATAATAAAATGGTAAGTGTTGTTGATTTCACGTTGTGTGTTCGGTGTTCTCAGGATTTGACTGTCTCGCGTCCTGTTCACTGAAGGGTTTGTTGGGTTGTGGATGGCCACTGCAGGACTGATGTGTATGCACTGGTCAGGAAGAGTGAAGGGTGGGACTGATTGGACTGGTATATCCTGTCAGGTGACAGAGGGAAAGGGCGGTGGTGGCTCAGTGGTTAATGCGATGGGTAACTAATCCGAAGGGCAGCGGTTCAGTCCCCACTGTCACCGCTGTTGGGCCTTTGAACAAGGCCCTTAACCCTCAATTTCTCAAGTTGTTTAAAAAGGATAATTGTAAGTCGCTCTGGATAAGAACGTCTGCCAAAATGCTGTAAACGTAAGATGGACACGTGTTCCTTCAGTTCTTTATAAATCCCTGTTGGCAGAGGGAGGGATGGAGGGAGGGAGGAAGAAGAGAAACTCATAGACTTGGCAGGAGCTAACTTCATTAAAGATGGATTATCGCCCTTGTGGTCCTTGTAACGACCAACCTTGGCCCTCAAGTTAGCGGCATCACACAGCCGATCTCCGAGGGCCATGCAGACACGACAGACCGCCATTTTGATAGAACCATCACTTTACAGACTTAGCTTTAAGACTTTACCTGCTATAATTTCCTCCCTCTCATTATTTACTGTTAATGAGCAAGCATGGCAGCACAGTAGCGTTCAGGATGTGCCCTACCTTTTCCCCCCCGAGCTGTCTGTGATAGGCTTGAATCTCCGTTCGACCAATGTAGGATGTAGCGGTTACGAGAATGAACGAATGAATCAAAGAATATAAATGACATGGTGGCATAGTGGTTAGCACGCCCATTTCACAGCAGGAAGGTTCCGGGTTCGAATCCTGGTCTCGGGTATCTGTGTGAAGTTCGCATGTTCTCCGCGAGCTTCATTGGGTTACTTCCAGTTACTCCGGTTTCCTCCGACAGTCCAAAGACATGTACATCAAGCTGGATGGTTGTTCCAAATTGCCCCTAGGTACGATTGCAAATGGTTGAGTGTGTGTTGGCTGTTCTGGGCGTGCTCGGTCTTTATCCGGAATTGGATGAGATCCTAGCAGGTGTGAGCAGTATGGCAAATGAATGAGAGACTGAGAAAGTGAGTGACGGTATAATCATCGCGCCATCACACACGCTACATTGTCTCCTTTGCAGAGTTGCGCGGGTCTTATCCAGAGCGTTATACAGATTGCGGTAAGCCTGTCTCGTGCAAAAACAAAATAGGAGCCGTGAAGAGAAACCAAAAGATGTTTAGCTTAACAGAATTACACAACAAGAGGCGGTTACCTGGACGTCATGGCTGGTTTTGTTAAAGTGTGTCTCCGCTGTCTGTCCACAGGTACAATATTTTTGAAGACATGGGGGTTTTCCTCCTGCACTTTCACCTCCTGTTTACTTAAAAACAGCATTTCAGGTCACTCAGATATTACCATTGCCGTTTCATACATATTATTCATACAGGTGGGAATGCTTTCCACAACTCCCGGCTCTTGATGGAGCAGAACCTGGTTGTGGGGGTAGTGTGGCTTTTAAAATAGCAGAAGCTGAAGCAGAAATTAGGCCTCCAAGAACCCCTGCCCTCTATACCACCTTCTTTCAAATGCAGAGTTGTTTGATTGACAGGAACCACAGAGCAGAAAGCCGTAGGAGACTGGAGACACCGCTCTCCATCCCTCATGCCTTCTGCGTCTTCCCTTGGGTACCGTATATATCTGTGTGTGTGTGTGTGTGTGTGTGTGTGTGTGTGTGTGTGTGTACCAGAAAGCGATTGATGTCTGCCTTTGGCCCCACTGAGACAACATGGTATGGCTCGGTGAGGGCAGGACCTGTGGGGTTTGGGTATCAAGAACAGAATCCCTGTTCTAGACAGACAGAAGCGTGCATTCATTTTCTGTGCTCTCCCTCTTTCTTTCCCCTTCCAACCCTGTCACATTCTGCCTGCTCAGATCTTGGGGACAGACACAGTATCTGGCTTCGCATTCATGAGAACCAGACAGGGCAATCAATTTTTATATGCGAGTGCATCAGATGCTTTCATCACTAGGGAGCACCAAAGCCAGGGTACTGGTTCCACATCTTATCTCTGGCACTTTCCTCCTCCCGGCGCTGTTCATGCCATCCATCGCATGCCTGTTTCCAAAATGAGCCTGGCAGGAAATTGCATGCATCATTATTACCAGATGAGAACCTCAGGGCAGGCAACAAAAAAAAAATAATAAAAAAAATAATAAATAAATAAATAAATAAAAAAGGAGTGAATGGAAAGAGAAGAGGCCATATTTTAAAATGTTGCGTTTAAAAGAGGACATTTGGCTCATGTGCGTGTCAACAATGGTTCTTCTGTTGCATTGGTGACATTTGATTGGCTGTATCTGAAGTGAAAGATCTGCAGGAGTGACCTAGAACGGCTTAGTTTGGAGCGTGATTGAGAAGAGTTTGTTGCCTTCCTGCCCTCGCTTTCGGTTCTTTTCAGAGCTGAAAAGTCTTTTTCTCTGATAGTAAGATCAAAGCCGGCTCCGAAGCATCACCTGCTTGCAGCCTCGTTGCTTATTTGACTTGCTAATTCGCTAGCATCTTCTTCATCATTATAATGACTGTTATTACTATTTTGTAAACCTCAAGCTGGTACCTCAGTTGGGATATTTGGAAAGCTGCTACCCACCCAACCCCCACCTCACCCTGTACCATCCCCGGTTTCTCTTTCTTCTTCGATGTAACCATCTGTTGAGGTAACACTTTAAGCTATGATCCAGGTGCCCCCTTACACCTACAGCCCAGATGGACCGGGGAGGGATTCCAGCACAGCAGGGGACCGGGAGAGAGGTTGAGAATGAGACGAAAAGAGGGGAACCTTCCTGCTGCCAGCTGCCTTTGATTTTCCACTTTGGACACACGGCAGCCTATAAAACATTCAAGAGCCTCCTTGCTTCATTATGCTAAAACCAAAGCTTGGTTAAAGTCACATCGTCAAGTGAGAATTAACAAGGTCTATCTGCCATTTGAACGAAATTGCAGATTGACCTTGTTAATTCTCGGCGGATGACGTATTGCTTGGCTGGCAGTGGACATAAAATGGACCTGACATCTTGTTCAAAATTGAGAAGAAATGGAGACAGATCAGACGGATGGATGAGAGACCAAGAAGGGAAGCAAAGCGTTGCGTGTTGGGGTAAAATTTTGGGTAGAGGTGGGGAAATAATTCAGGGGTGTTGGGATTTGTAGAAATGGCTCCTGGATGAACCGGGAGACCATCAATGTGGCCTCCTCTGTTGGTCACTCTGGTGGTCTTTGATGTAGAGCAGCAAGTATGATGCCATCCTCTCAAATAAAATATAGCACACCAAACCCTGGAAGCTTTTCATTCAGACACACAGTTTTATTTCCAATTTTTTTTTTTTTCAAATCAAGAAACCAGACGGTACAGACAATAATATCTTGTGATCAAAGCTGTGGTCTCCCCGAGGTTGGCTTGAAGCTCGATTCATAAACTCTCATGTCATCGAGGAGCATTGATGCCGTCTCTCCTTTTCCAACTCTGTCTTCTCAAGCATCGAGTCCAACCTTCTGCACTCCTCCTTACTCCTTCCATCCATTCAGTGGCTGACCAAACAGTAAGCCACGAAGGCCAAAGTCAGACCGCATACATTAACCGATGTCATCTAGAGTCTCGTGAGTCCTTACTTACAGCCTGCAGGACGCTGGTGGACAATGACCGCTCTCTCCGTAATCCATGGAAGGCTATTCCCTCCTACACTTGCAAGAGGCTCTTCCAGCAGAGCCCGAGATTGTTGGCCGGTGTTGCTTGCGTCAGGATGAGAGGAATAGCTGAACGTACTTTTCTGTCCGGCGGTCCAGATCCGTGTGAAAAGATGGATGGATGAAAAGGAAAGGAAGAAAAAGTGAAAACAGCAAAGCTCTTCATTCATTCACAGACTTTTCAGATCTGATTACCGCTGCTGCCTGCGTTTGCTCTCCCTAGGGCTGCTGGGAATCAGGAACGAGAGAGTGATTGAGAAAATGGCCTTCGTTTGCTCAGTCCTTGCCTCCCTCCCTCCCTTTTTCTCTTTCCTCAATGGCTCCTGATCACTCCCTTCTTGCTTGTTAAGATGTGAGTTCTGCCTCATCAACGAAATCCAGGAAATGGCAGTGCATACCAATAAGCCTCATTCTCTCCATCACTCCTCTTTCCTTTGTCATTTTTGGCACAATTTGATTCCAGCAGTGGACCGGTTATCTGAGGAGCTGCTGCTGGTGCTTATCTGTTTGCCTATTTGTAGATTAGCCTGAGCTACCATCTCACAGATAATGACCCAGTCATTAAGACTCAAAAGTGCCTGCTCAGCCTCAAAGACTGGGACAGACCGCAGACCCGCATCTCCAGATGTTGGCGAGGAAGAACAAGCGCGAGCGAGCGAGAGAAGGATCTAGCAGATCGGAGCCTCTGCATCCGCTCATGCGACATTTATCACAGCCACTCAGAATGTCATTAATTTGTGCGGTGCGACTAATGGACTGATGTAATGGGTGATGATGACGGATGAGAATGGAAGGAAAGTGATGCACACACGAAAGCAGAGAGAAACGCACACATGCTGGTTTTTGTTGCTCCCCTCCGCAGGACATCATCTTATAGTCCCTTCGTCCTCTTTGTTAATCATTAAGCTAATCTGGCTTCGGCCGCACCGCTACCTGCCAGCAGTGACCCAAAGGAGTGATTCTTTGGCAGTTAATTGATTGGTGCATTGATGGACATCACTACTGTTCAGCTCACTGCCTCCATCTTATACCAACACTCTGGAGGTCCGTTTCACCCTCACACTTCTGACCTCACATTGATCTGAGCAAGCAGTTCAGTTTCCTTGTCCATTACAATAAAACCGTTAGCACTCACAGCTTTTCCAAAAGACGCGTTCTTTACTCGCTCTTTGTCTCGGTACGCTTTAAAAGATTGCGGTTTCTCCATCTTTGGTGGGTTGGACATTACGCTTTAGTTCTTGGACCCCGCCTTAGTGTAACGTTCTTATTATTTTGGCTGTTATGGTTCGGGGTCGCCGGAGTGGATCATCCTTAAAAGATTAAATCTGCCTCCTTGATTTGGTGCAGGTTTTACGCCCGATGCCTTTCCCAATGCAACTGGTCTTAACGGGGGAAATAAACAAATCGGAATGTTTCCGCGGTTGAAAACTGGAGATGGCTCGACTGATGAATGCAGTGATGTTGTGTTTTGCTGGTTTGCTGAACTCTAACACATTCAGTGCCTTCCCCCCTCCTTCCAAGAAACCATGTTTGCTTGTCACTTTTCACACGAGCGATGTCTTCTCTCAGGGTTTTTTTTTTTTTTTTTTGTGGAGTTTGCATGCTCTCTCCATGTCCGGGTTTTCTATGAGTGCTCTGGTTTCCTTCCACAGTCCAAAGACACGCACATTAAGCTTAATTGGATGTTGTCGATTATTTCCTTGGCGTAAATGAGTGTGGTTGTGAACTGTAGTTTTGTGTGTTTGTTGCCCCTGCGATGGGCTGATGAATTGTCCAGTATGTTCCCTGCCTTTATCCAGAGTCGGCTAGGATGGGCTCTAGCCTCCCCAAAACTGTAATAATGGATAAAGTGATTTGGAAAATAGAATAAAATGAAAATATGTCGAGGTATATTTGATCTGGCAGTCATTAGATAGATATGTACAGCGATGAACTGTTTTTTTTTGTTGTTGTTGTTTGTTTTATTTTGGGGTTTTTTCTTTTAGGAATGAGAAAAGCCAAGAATATTCACAGTTGTTCAGTTAAAATACACACACACACACACACACACACACACACACATCTAGATCTTTTTTTCTTTTTACAAGAAGTTTTATAGAGTCTATATTTAATTGTAGCCAGTGAGCTTTACTCCCAGCCCTCCGGGTGATTATCTTAAAAGCTTTCAATATATTCCCCCCACCGTCTCTTCCACTGTAGCACTGTTAACATTTTATTTAAAAAAAAAAAAGCACTTTTGCCTTCATACTCTCAAACTCGTATTTTGGGAAGGGATTCCATAGAAGTGGAATGAACCAATCAAATGGCAGCCTTTCGTAGAACCCGCCCCTAACATTCAATGAGACGTATTTGTATGTACGGCACTTGTGGAAGTTGTGCGTAAGAAAAAAAATTGCGAGCGCGTTAATGGAAGTGTTGCTAAATGAGGGGTGTGGTGTGTTCCTCCTTCCCACATCATCCATTACTTACCTCATCCTGAAAATGTTGAAGAGCCGATTTGGGTTCACATCGCGGTAGAATTTTCTAAGCAGCACACCTGAAACTGCAGAATTCTGATCACAAGTTCATGCTGTTTCTTCTGGTTCGTATTTTAGCTTGAACGTCCTTCCTAAAACCAAACACCAAACTGTAGCGTATATATCACAACAAGAAGGAAACGCTGCCGAAGAAAGTTAATGAACAACGCAGATGAGCAGGTATTCCGAGCCGGACCTTGCCAGGGGAGACGGGTGCTGGGAACTGACTTACACACTACATTAGCTCGACTTTATAAAAAAGCTGAAGGAAGATGGGAACTGTGGAAAAGTCTTCCTCAGGCTACACTCAGCTGTATTCTGTAGCTTTGATGGGAAAGACGGTTATTAGTATGTTGTACGGAAAAGTCAAGCCGCACGCGGTAAAGTATAGTGGCTTTCTCTCAAACCCCACCGCTGAAGCGTATGGCTTCTGACAGTATCTTTCAGGGGGGGGCGGCTATGATGGGAAGAGAATATTGAGTTCTGTGTCATAGGCAAAGTATATCAATAATACACACACTCCCATGTCTCAAATGTAATCTCACTCATGCTCCTGTGAATTACATGCTACTGTTAAGCTGAGGCTTTTCTCGTGGCTCTGAACAGCCAATCAAATAATGTTTTTCCCACATGCCATGCATGGAACTGTGAGTGTGTGTGTGTGTGTGTGAGAGAGAGAGAAAGAGAGAGTGAGTGTGTGTCATCATCATCTTCCTGTGTCTGGGAAGCAACTTAAGCAATGAGGTCCAGACGTCCCTCTCCCAGCCACTTCCTCCAGCTCTTTCAGTGGGACACCAAGGTGATCCCAGACATCCAGAGACATCCAGCGTGTTCTAGGTCGACCCCGGGGTCTCTTCCCATTTGGACATGCCCGAAACACCACACCAGGGAGGCAGTCTGAGCCACCTCAACTGGCTCCTCGGTGCAGAGGAACAGCGGTTCTACTCCGAGCTCTCCCTGATTGGTAGAGCTTCTCACCTTATCTCTCAGGGAGAGCCCCGCCAGCTGGCGAATGAAGCTCATTTCAGCCGCTTGTATCAGCGATCTTGTTCTTTTGGTCACTACCCAAATCTCATGACCATAGGTGTGGCACGAAGTTGAGGAGTTTAAGTATCTTGGGGACTTGTTCACAAGTGAGGGAAGGATGGAGCGGGAGATCGACAGACAGATCGCTGCAGCCTCTGCTGTAAAACGGAGCCTGTACCGAGCCGTCGTGGTGAAGAAGGAGCTGAGCCGCAAGGCAAAGCTCTCAATTTACCAGTCGATCTATATTCCATCCCTCACCTATGGTGTGTGTGTGTGTGTGTGTGTGTGTGTGTGTGTGTGCAGAAAGTCACTGGCCACATATATGTCCCATGTAAATACAGTCGGCCCTCTACTTATGAAAACCTCTGAATACAAAAAATCCAAGCTATGAAAACATTTTCCTAAATTTCCTCCCTCTGTATACAAAACAACCTCTTCTTACGAAAAGCGCCAAACGCGCTATTCAAACAATGCACAAGTTGCTCTCTCATTGGCTGTCTCCCAACATCCCGCCCCGCTGGCCTCCTATTAGCCAGGAGGGAGCTGAACTGTGCCCATTCCTGGCACCATACGACCCATACTTCCTGTTTGTCACACACGTGAAGGAGAGTTGAACAGGATTGTTGGCTCGTGAGTTTTTTGAGAGTGATCATTGCAGCGTTATATTTCATTATCCATCATGGATCCCAAGAAAGTGATTCCCGGTGACACCGAAAAGAACAAGCGGGCTCCGTTATCAATCAAAGTGAAGCAGGAGATAGTAAAAAAATACGAAAGTGGGATGCGGTTGAGCGAAATCGTAAAGGAGTATGGCCGAAACCCCCCTACAATCAGGACGATATTGAAGCAGAAGGAGGCATTAAAAGCGGAGATACAGTGATGGAGGCGATTATTTCGGAAAACGCAACTGCCATATGTAAGGACCTCGTGAATGAGGGTGGGGGTGGGGGTGAGGGTTCTTCAGACCAGCAACCCTGGACTTTAGAGCGTCGCATGGGTTGTTTGAGATATTTTTAAAAAGGTAAATAATTTTCTTTTACTTTTAACACATATTTCATACAAAATTGTTGTACTTTTATCATTTTTAAAGGGTAGTCTTGGGAGCCTTGGAACGAATCACGTGTTTTACATGTAAAATGCACCTCTACTTACGAAAACCCCAGGTTACGAAAATGGCACTGGGACGGATTGATTTCGTAAGTAGAGGGCGACTGTACTTCCTGTAGGTTTTTTTTCATACATTTTTTTGTGGCTCATAATTGAAGTGCGTGTTGTGTGGCGATTGTTTCTTTTGCGCTGATCTGAAACAGTTTTCTTCGTAAAAAAATCTGTGTAATCCTGCAGTGCCGTACCACGGAATAAAGGCACTCCAAGCCAGAACCGTGAAGACACTCATGGCCTGATGGAAAAAGGCTGAGTGTTGTTTTTATTCGAGTGCTCAGAGTGACTGTTCTTAAACATGTCTTTTGTAAATTTTATTTATTTATTTATTTTTTAATAGTTGAAATCAGAATAGCCTCAGGCCTGCATCTTCTCCTGGAATTTAGTCTGATCTTACAAAAAAAAAAAAAAAAAAAACGAGAGAAAAGAACAATCCCCACAAGCATCTTGTTATTATGAGGTAAACATCTTGTTACGAATAGAGAAGCACGCCGCTATTGCGTGGAAAGCCTGGTTATCATGAGAGGAGCATCTCATTATAGATGAAATCGTCTTGTTTTGATTGTGACATGTAGTAACAGGACCTGTGTAGTCACATGATACGTTGCTTGTAATAAAACTGTAGTAAAAGGCTTCTGTACATTTTGTATGGTCGTTATGGTAACCTTGACGTCACCTTATGACATTTTATTTTTGATGTTATCTTTATTATAAGTTATTTATATGGTGCAGGAGAATCACTGATTGTCCACAGCACTCCTCCTAAATCCTGTCTCCCCCACCCCACACCGCCTTGTATATTTTTATGCCGTTAAACTGGTGCACCGTTTTCCCCCTTCACATATTTCTACAGCTGACAGTCTCCTGTCCATGAAGTTGCATCATATTCAAATCATTTTTTTTGTAATCGCGTTTTCAACACAAGTACCCTTGATATTACTGAGAGAGTTATTTCCAATGTGCAGAGACATGGATGACAACCGTACTCCTCTACGCCCTCAGATTAAAAAAAAAAAACATTTACTTTCACTCTGTGCCAACTTTAGGTCAACTTTGGACCTCTGTGGGGAAAAAGAAATCGGCAGGTGGGAAATAATCAGTAAATAAAAGGTTCCAGTGATGGGAGTAAACTGGTCTATTTCCACACGCTGAGATTTTTATTTATTTTTTTATTTTACAGAGATGGAGTTTTCTTTTTCCCCCTCTCCTGAAATATCATTAACCTCAACTTCACACAATATTACTTTATAGTACTACTGTATCGCTGCACATTTTCAACGACTAAGTTGTTAAAACCCCACCCCCCCCCCCCCCCACACACACACACACACGTACTGAGTTGCAGGTTTGAATATACCATGGTTAAATATAAAAGCTCGGCTGTAATGCATTCCCGGTTTGACGGGGTTGTAGACATGCTGTGCTGGAGCAGATAATGGATTCTGCTCTCCCCTGGTGACGGATTGAAACGTCACCTATCTCTGTTCTATAGGTTTCATTTAATTTTCTTCAACAGAAAGTTCTTTTATTGGTGGAGATATCTTCTTTCTTCTTTGAGAGGTGTGTGTGTGTGTGTGTGTGTGTGTGTGTGTGTGTGTGTGTGTGTGTGAGAGAGAAAGAGTGAAACACAATGTTGATGATGTTGTCTTCTGACAAGCATGCCTGTAAGACTGTTTGCTTTCCTGCATTAAGTGGGATAAGGGTGCATTAAAAGGGATGAGCACATCAGTGTTAGCGACGCGGAATTAGCGACACGAAGCTAATGACAGAGATGATGATGATGATGATGATGTCGAGATTTTTTGCTGTCTATAGCATGTGTAGCGTCTTTTAAAAAGTTTTAAACTGTGACCGGTTTACCCGCAGATTCATTCAGTTCAGGTTAAAGAGCTCGGTTAAATATTATCGTTACTGGTTAAGTCAGCAAATGCTACTGGAGCGTTCCAGTTCTCTGTGTGGTGCTGATATGAGTATATCGGGTTCAGCAGTGTTCCTACGGTGAGGCACCGCCCACCACCCAAAAGGTCAGAAACTGACACTGATTAAGACTAGAGAGCTGTTAACAAACACACACACACACACACACACACACACACACACACACACAGTGTGTCCCCTAACTGTGCGCATAAACACTGGCCTGTATGGTCTGTGGGTGTGTAAAAATAATCAGCAAAGGCGTGGCCAACTGGAAACAGTTCTGCATAACAAGTCTCTCTTTATAAACTTCACAAAATAAAGAAATATAACAGGTCCTGCTCTTTCGATCCTGTCAGGGGTCAGAACAAATCTGGAGCAGGTTGGACAAATTACGTTTAAGTTCCAGCAACTTCAATGCAACTTCCTGTTTAATGCTGAGACGGTAAAATCTGAGCTGCTACTGTGACGGAAACTCAAGAATCTACGCGTATACCGAGCGAGTTTAGGATCACGATGATAAAATCTCTTCGAGTTAGTTCAAATGGCTTCAAAGGACTTTCTGTGGGCTTCAGGTCATGGCGTCAAGAGAGTTTTTTGTTCTTCTGGGCATGTTACATAACCGTACCAAATTTCATCCCGCTATGACAAACGCAGCCCAATGCCAGCACCTCCTCGAAAGCTTCGACGCTTTTTGCAGCGGCCGCAGTCTACAGAGCAGAAACTTGGGCCGCGAAGAAAGAACGGAAAGGATGTAAACCATCAGACTTCTGATGAGGGTGTAAAACCTCGCCTTTAAAGACCGTCCAACTAAATCTGTGGCCGAGTTCCACAAATCTCCGCGACTCTGACGCAGAGGAGAGCACACTTTTGCGTATTACTGCTGCGGGACGAAAGACCAGGTTATTTCTTACGCCGTCCTTTTGGAGACTTTTTTTGGGAAATACTGTATTAAGGGCAGTTACTTCCTGTGTGTTTCAAAGTGAGCACACGCACACACACTGGACTCAGTGGACTCAGAGCAGTGGGCTGCCACACATTGGGTGCCCAGAAAGCCGTGTAAATACCTCGACTCAGGGCACTTTAGCCATGAAGGTGGAGGAAGGGAAGGCGTAGCTTACCAAACACCCCACCACAGCTCACACCCCACACCCCAGCCACATGTTTTTTCTTCTGGCTTGGGAATCAAACCAGTGACTTTTAAGTCCCAAACTTGTTCCTTCGCTCATTCGGCCATGGCTGCCCCCCAAAGGCCACTTCCTTTTCCAAAACAGAGCGCAGAGACCTCCCACACGCCCTGACACTGCACACTGGGCTCACCACTGAGGAGCTACCCTCCGCTGTGGCCAACAAGCATCTGTTGCTCTCGTGTGTCTCCTCCATCTTGACGACATGATGATGATGATGATGATGATGATGATGATGATGTAACATTCGTGTATGGAAAGATATGTAAATTTTATCCACAAAAATTCTTGACTAAAAAAATCCCTTTGACAAAAATATTTATTTCAGTAGTTGATGATGATGATCAGCAGCAGCAGCAGCAGCATCATCAGCAGCATCATCCAAGCAATTCCAGTAGTGTCGTTGATCAGGCACTGAAAATGCTTCAGCTTGTAGCATTAGACAGAAAGCATCATGGGAACTTTGCAGTTACTATAGAAACGATTGAACAAGCGTATTAATATGTGTAAACCTGTGATTTGAGTCACAGCCAGCGCTGCTGTCAGAACTGCCCGACAGACACTTGTGTAGTGCTGAGGATGCGCTCAGCGGTGGTTGTGGGTGGTTTATAGAAGCAGATGGACTCCAGTCAGTGATGATCAGCATGATGTGGTGGGCTGCTTGGCAGTGTGTGGCAGCTGAGTGGGAGAATACTGATTGTCACTCCTCCCTTCCTTTTTCGTCTTTCTCCACCACCCAAACTGTACTAGATGCTCTCGCCCAGAGAGTGGCGGTGTGAGCTGCCATGCTGCCACGCCTCCCAGTATTCTCCATGTGAAAGACTCCGTCCTCTACCATCCTCTCTCCAACAAACCTGTACTCACATTCTCTCATGGGACGGTAATATCAGGACTTGAAAAAGACATTTGAACAAGATAATAAGAGTCACACGCACACACACAGTGTATCCCTGGAGGTCCCTCCTACTCGCCACCCATCCACAGGCCCATTTTTAACCTCTCGCTACAGCAATAACAAACCCGCGCATGCCCTCAGAGTACTAGGAAGAGCTGATGTTGACACTTCTTGCAGGGAAAAGAAGAAAATATTCTATGTAAAAACTCAGTGTTGAGAGTTGACGCTGCACAAAAGTAGAAAACTCTATTTTCTTGTAAGGAGGAGGTGAATCCTCGATTCTGATTGGGCAGAAGGGGTTGACAGCCTCCCCGACACCCAGATAGGATGAATGTTTTCGTAAAATAAGTGATTGAGTGGTACATTTTTTAAGACTTTTTAATTCATCGTTATGAAAGGAGTCTCCAGTTGAACCACTTTTTGCACAACCTGCTATCTGAAGGCTTAATAATAAATCGAGATGTGGGCGGAGCCTTCGGTTCATACTCTATATTTGTGTATATTTTCTGAAAGCTTACATCCATGGTAGAGTACTACCAACATCTACGTTATTTCGACCTTCATCTTCATCATGTACGTTGCGATCAGAAACAGTCGACTCCATGCTGCCCTCTTGTGGACGCACTAGTTAACATCTATGAAAATGTGAAAGATGCATGCAGGTACTTGGAGCGTGATGGTTGCATCATGTGATAGGAAAGTATTTATTTATTTATTTAGGTGTAAAAGCAGTGTAAACAAAGCTGTACATGATGTACGGCTTGATACCGTGTTATTAATGACTGTACTGTGTCAGGATGCCCTACATGTGTTCTCGCGTACGTGCTGACCAAAAGCTGAATTAGCTCTCAGAAACACTTTCGTTTTCTCGGCGACACGCATCAGGAAAGTTTAATCCAATATTTTGTGTGTTGGTCCAGTGGCCCAGAACCAGACTGATGACTTGCAGGTTTCTAGGTTTCTGGCTGATGACGTAGCTGAACTGTTAGCTAGATATCTTTGGTTAGCAGTTTTGTATCAAGCAACATCATAAAAGTGGCGTTTTTTTTTTTTTTTTTTTTTTTTTAAAGTTTAGCTGTGTGTATCTGTGAGCAACTAGAGATGTCATTCATATTTTTGTGTTGTCTTGATATAAAATTCAGGGTTTTTGGCAGCGTCTACTCAGGTTAAAAGCAACCTCTGAGGCAGCCTGAGGTCTCTCTCTCTCTCTCTCTCTCTCTCTCTCTCTCTCTCTCTCTCTCTCTCTCGCGCACACACACACACACACACACACACACACACACACACACAAGTTCTATGGAGTGCTTTCAGAGCTAGAGGAGGCCATGTGTGTTTCTGAAAAAGTAACAGCTCTGTGTAGAGCTATCGTCCTGAAGAGAGTGAGAGAGCTGCCTGCTTAAATGGAAACAACTCCAACCAAGAGATGGACACCTGAGAGTAGCAAGGTGTGTGTGTGTGTGTGTGTGTGTGTGTGTGTGTATGTGTGTGTGTGTGTGTGTGTGTGTCTGGGGGCGCTAAGAAGCACAGCTGGATCTGGTGACTTCTCGACATTTACGGGTATTTGTTCACAGAGGTATTATTACCATTAGTGTTAGCCTGAAGTGCGCAGCGTTGTTATCGGGATCTTGGCCGCTAAGTAAACATACAGAACCTCCGTCTCTCTCTCTCTCTCGTGTGTGTGTGTGTGTGTGTGTGTGTGTGTGTGTGAGATCACCTTGTTTTCTTCTTATGCATTGTGCTCTGATTGAATCTAAAAAATATTTCCTTGATTGTTGGGATGAATGCTGAGTGTGTCAGTGTGATGAGTGCCAGCAGGAGAGCGAGGTGTGTGTGTGTGTGTGTGTGTGTGTGTGTGTGTGTGTGTGTGTGTTTGTTCTCTACTACAACAATTGTCATGGCCTCAGTTTTCTCTGGGGTTTAAGGAGCGATGGATTTTGAATTGTAATGGGAGAGAGAGACACAGGGTGAGATTGAGAGACAGAGAGAGAGAGAGAGCGCAACCTTTAGCCCCTCAGACGGACAGGCCCGAGGCAGGCAGGCTGACGAGTCGATCACCGTTGCAGCAGAGCAGCACGGCACAACGCTCCAGACATTTTCAGCTGAATACAAACTTGGCCTACCAAAGAGCAGACTCCTGTCACAAGCTCGCATAGATATGAGAACACATGCGGGAGCTGTCAGAGCCAATCTCACCGCTCGAATGATATTTGAATTTTCATCATATTTACAGTTTTCGAGCGTATGATCCTGCCATCTACTTTTACTTCCCACATGCAAGTCTGCTTGTGAACCGTCTTTCGGGTGCCGTGTCTCTTAATAAATAAATCCACGTCAGCTTCAGTATCCAGTGCTCATCAGATGTCTTCTGCAGCCTGTGCTGGCGAGCGCCGGCATTCCAACCGGAGGAACAAGTATAAGTGGACTGGGAACTGTTCGTGACTGGTTATTTTATTGGGGAAAAAACTTACTTTAATAAAAGTCCCTCTGTGATCAGAGACTGGATAATAAAGATGGGTTTTGGGATTTGATGTAGAACAGGTTCATGGCTCACGAACTGGAACCTGAGGACCCGTTGAAATATCCACAAACTCCAAAAATGATCAGATATTACTATCTTTAAGGGGACAAGACGGGGTCCAAAGAAGAGTATAAAAGTAAGCGCACACACACACACACGTACGGAGAAATGTTCACTCTGTCTGCAGTGTAACATTAAAGGCCCATTAATATTCAAATGCATCTCAGGACATAATCTGTTTAGTAATTAAAATTCAAATGCAGGCTTAAAGAGTTTTACAACTCTGACACACTTGCGTACAAGCTCCTCCCCCACACGTACAGTACACACAGGGGTGAAGCAAAACTACGGTCCTCTTGTCCCTCCCTGACACCATGTATGTGTGTGTGTGTGTGTGAGTGTGTGAGAGAGAAAAATTTGTGTGTTTGCACTCAGTGTGTCACACACATCTCCTACGGTCAGAGCTGAAGTGTCAGTCAGAGTCAGAGAGCGAAATGGAGGAAGGGAGGAATGTTCAACGCGGTATCTGCTTGTCGATTGCAAGCATCCGGGAAAACGCTTTCAATAAAACAACACAAAGACGAGCAGACGTCACGAGCAGCACTGAAGAAGTAAACAGGCCAAATAGTTCGCCAACTAACAGTATTTGCTGATTTAATAGTGTGACCAGTATCCAATAGGGTGCTGTTTTGTAACAGAGATACACACAGACAAAAGGTACGATGATGCTCAATATCGCCGTGTTTACGACAACTGAGACTCATTAAACAGGAAACAGCCGTGTAAATTATAATAAAATACAAAATAAAAGCTGGATGGTATCAGGTCTAGTCAACGTGTGTGTGTGTGTGTGTGTGTGTGTGTGTGGGTGTGTGGTGGGGGGGATTAAATAAGAAAGCGCTTCATAAATGGCATGAGTCTTTATTTTCCTACAGATCACCCAGTAAACACAATGTAACCATGGTAACCAACCTTCGTGACATGTAAGCCTGGTGTGAATGCTGCTTTTTCAGCCGTTGTTGGTGATGCCTGTGTCTTGTTGCACCTACAGGTAGAATGTAAGAAGGCCCAGCCCAAAGAAGTGATGTTCCCCCCGGGCACACGGGGCAGGGCCAGGGGTCTTCCCTACACTATGGACGCCTTCATGCTCGGGATGGGGATGCTGAGTAAGTACCAAGATTAACACACACACACACACACACACACACACACACACACACATACACATTCATGTCACACTAAATACATTTTCTCAACAGTTTTTAAAGTTTCAGGTGAATATCTCACTCAGATTGGGGGCAGCCGTAGCCTATTGGTTAGAGAAGCGACTTTAGGATTGAAAGCTCGCTGGTCTGATTCCTGAACCAGAAGAAAGTACAGCATATCAAAATCAATAATAAATAAATAAGTAAAGATGTATACAGTCCTATTGGCTTGTGGATCAGTTGCTTTCTTCCTCCCCGGCTATGATACACACTTAAGACGGAATAAGGTTGAACGTTGCTGATTGGCTGCCTGACAAGTGAGGTCACAGACGAGACGTGATGTGCCAAGCCCCTACCAACCTGCGGTCCTGAGCTTGAGGTCATCTTTTATGGAAATGAGCCTGTGGAGGAGGAGCTAGGCATCACAAGGCGTATGGCAGCGCCCACTGGAGCGCAGGCTGCATTACCAGCGCAAATGAGGAGGAAAATTGGGATAATGCTCTATTAGGGGCTCACCAATCCATCTACCTGACCTCTGCTCTGGCTAATGACAGGACTAGTGAATCTCAGGAGCACCTCTCTGCTCCGGAACCAGCATGCAAGCATCCACTTTATCATAGTCATCCCTATAACACACACACACACACACACACACACACAGTGTGCAGAGGCTCAGAGGAGGCATCCTGAAATGAACAGAGTCTGATTCATGTCCTTTTGCGAC
>CM045743.1:27941439-27953939 GCA_024760905.1 Plotosus lineatus | reverse complement strand
TTTCCTTTCATTCTTACATGTATATGTGTACATGATATCAATAAATACATATTCAATGCTATAAATGCTTATCATCATCAGCCTGTCATGCCACATAATTGGCCGTGTTTTGCAGCAGTTTCCCCCTATTTTTCCTTAATTTCCTTATGTTTTTATTTTTCGATGAATATTCTTGGAAAAACCCACAATGCACTGAGGCCGCAGAAACTGTAGCACGAAGTAGCGGGAGACCACTGTACCTCCAATATTGGCATTTTTTTGGCTAATAGTACAGACCTTCCAGGATTCCCATTGATCTCACACACTAAGGAATACGCAATAAACAACCTCGATTTGAAAATTTCTAAACTTGTCCCATGGTTTGTTAATATGCTGGTTATTTCACTGCCTCAGACTTTTTAATAGGTAGTGCAGTTAATATTGTGTAGAGAGGGATTGGTTTAATGTGGATTATGTTGAATTGTTTGGGATGTCATGAAAAATGCATTACATTTTTTTGAAATTCAGTCACTTTCTGTTATTTTACTATTAACTGATTAACAATATTTGTTGTGTCATTTTGTTCGTATATACAAGCTCTGTCTGGTTGTGTTGTTTGTTTTTGCATATTTCCTGATTTATAATTTTATCCACATATCTGATCATCCTGCTCCTGAGGCCTGTACTGTTTGTTTTTCTAAATCTGAGGTGAACGTCCAGGGTTCACATGCATAGCAGAAAGTTGCGATGACTATAGAGTGCATCATTCTAATGTAAGGGAGCAGTACTCCCGCCATTTGACGTCGGGCTGAGCTCCATGTAGAGTACATCTCCTATTCTCTTTTGAATTTGCCGACTGAGCACATTCTCCAGCTTGTTTAGCGACAAACATCATTGCAGGGTGTCTCAGTGCTGTGATTGGTCCAGTCAACTACGTAACCGAGCGCTGACTGCTCTGCCCTTTCAGTAAATGCTGTCGGTAGAATTTTCTTGCGCTGACCCGAATCCAATTTAGCAATTGATTGCAGCGAGGCCTTGATTAGCAAGATTAATCCTGAAAGGGCATCTCCCATGTGTCACGCTTAAACATGCTGGACACACTCCTTTACCCCCAAACCCCGCTGAGGCCTATTAGTCCTGAACCTCCCAGGGTTATGCAGATATCCTCGCTGCTGTAGGGTTAGCAGAATTCTACGTGAGACCCTCATCACCTCCGCTGCTCTTTGTACACACTGCATTTCAGCCAGTTTTGCGCCCCTGCTCCGCAATTAAATGTCACTGGCTACAGCCTAAGGCACACAACACCACGGACGCACTAAACGGCATTTAGCTCTGGGGTTTTCGTGATGTTACCTTCTAGTCATGATCGTCCCTCTACGTGACAGTAATTTCTGTAGAACTTTGTACGCACGTCAGAATCCTGCACCCGCTCCTGCATGTGTTTATGAAGTGCGACGTCTGTCTAAAAGAATTCATTTCACTCACCCCCACTTGCTCACACATTACTTGGATTTGCATCCAAGTTTTTCTTTTTGGACAACATAAAATCAATAATGTGTGTAAACATAAAAAAAGTAATAAACCAGGCCAAGAATAACCGATTTGCCGGAGTACCAACAGAAACGCTGCCACATCTCTCTGTAGCACCAGAGAAGGAGAGCAGATGGTGGAGAAATTCCCTCATGAAGCGTTCTGATTGAAGCTCTTCTTGCAAACATACCGTTGTAATATCTGCGCGCATCCGGCGATGCTATGGTGCGGAATGACTTGTCCAAGCCGATATGCCAAATGCCTGGTCTCAGTCATGCCCTGGTCTCTTTTTTTTCCTCCTCATTCTTCTCTTTATCTTTCATTTTCTGTTCACAACAGTTCTGAAGACCACTATGGTGATGTATCATTGGTGGTTTGTTGACACTCTCAGGATTGTTGATTACAGCAAACGCAAAAGGAACAGTTTGCAGTTTAAGCTCCCTCTGCTGCCTGCAGGGTGAACTGCATCTACAGTGAAATTATTCCTGCTTTTCAAACTACTGTACTACACTTTCCCTGCTGGGGGAAAGAAGTAATTAGCTGTGTTCCTGACAGGGACAAAGCTTATTTTGGAGACTGAAAGTATTAATACTGCTTTTATGACTTTTTGTCAGGCAGGCAAAAATTGCACAGGGTCTATTTAAAAAAAAAAAAAAAAAAACCTAGCTTTAGTCGTGATTCAAGACTGTGGATCTTATCATGCATGAAGAGATGTTGCTTTTGCAGCGATAGTGCTGAGAGTGTGAGAATTTGAGTGCGAGTGGATTCAGAATGGAGGATGGCATCGCACGACTTAAGCCACAGAAGAGCCAGAAATTCTGTAATGTTGATAATAATGGACAAATAAGTAGGGTGATCCTACTTTGCAGATTTTGATGGTCGCGTAAGGATCTTGGTCCCAATTAACCGCGGAAAGTGAGGGATCCCTGCATATGGTCCAGAAACCACTGGAATCTTGTACAATATGATAACTAACTGCAAATCACTGTTATAAAATGGCAACTAATTAAAAACACAACATATTACTAGCAATGCATGCACCTGGAAATGTAGTATTTTATTTCTGAAATTTATAAATTGTTGTCCTCTGTGTGTCCTTTAGGTTACCCAAACATTGTGGCAACGTATGGCCGTGGTTACACTGGATTTGCTCCGAGTTACAGCTACCAGTTTCCCGGTAGGTTACTGTATGGTGCTGCCAATAATAATAATGATGATAATAAAAAATATTAATAATAGAAACACAGTCATTAATCAGAAACATGTAATTGAAATATTTGAGTGCTTGCGCTCCTGACTCACATATTTAAAGGATATATTAGTGCCACTTTTTTAATCACTGCATGCTATCTCATAATGCATAATCATAGTCGCTGGTAGATTGGTGGAATTTTTATTAATTTGATTATATTGTGTGTGAGTAGCAACAGGCATGAGACAGCAATAGGGGTGACACTACTACAAAACTACAATTTCTATCACATCAACAGCAGATTAAAGGAGAGAATGGCATCATTGAAAAGTCTCTCAGTCAAATCTCTGTCATAAAATCGGTCTATGTGCAAAATCACACAGTGCTATTAGGTGCTACTGTAACCCTTTCATGGGCATTTATTTGGAAACTGCATCTCAGAATGATGACATCATCGAGGCCCAAGTTAGTTTCAACATGTATTTAGTACAGTCGGCCCCCTACTTATGAAGAGCCCTGTGTATGAAATCCCCGGGTTACGAAGATCATTTTCCTAAGTTTTCGTCCCCAGGATACAAAAACAACCCCCTCTTACGAAAAGAAATTCAAACGCACCAATCAAAATTTCACACGACGCGCGAGTTGCTCTCTGATTGGCCGTCTCTCAACATCCCGCCCCGCTAGCCTTCCAGATAGAGACAGAAGGAAGCTTCACTCTTTAGTTTTTAGTTTAGTTTTTTAAGTTGTTTAATTCAGTAAATGTTTAATAAATGTGGGCGCATTTGAGCTCATCTGGAATTCCGATCCCTCAAGGAATCAAATTAAAGTTGAGTTTGTCAAGCAGGGAATGCGCTTTGAATTTACGTCTTGTGGGCGTGGCCCGTAGTGGGGGGGAGAGAGAGAGAGAGAGAGAGAGAGACAGACAGGAGTGTGTGTGTGTGTGTGTGTTAATAAAAAATGTTTAATAATGGTTTAATTAATAAATGTTAATAAAATGGTTTAATATGTTAATAAAATGTTTAAATGGTTTAATAAATAATTTTCTTTTACTTTGAACACATATTTCATACAAAATTGGCGTACTTTTATCATTTTTAAAGGGTTTATGGGGTTTATCCAGTCCAAAGACTGGAGCCTTGGTAGGAATTAGGCGCTTAACATGCTATATGCGGCCCCTACTTACGAAATCCCCGAGTTACGAAAAAGGCTCTGGAACGGATTAATTTCGTAGGTAGGGGGCCGGCTGTATTTCATTTGTGCGTGCTTAAATATATAAATCCTGGTGTTTATATAGTTTATCACTGCCTATGCATCGCCCTTACATTGTGAATGTAAGAACATCCTGTACCTGTACTTGTTAACTTGGGCCTTCACTGAGCCAGAATGATCACCATTGTGAGACAGTTTTCAAATAGTTCTGTGCTCGAGTCCCGGGCTCAGCGAGGATAACTGCCCCTGAAATCATGAAAAAATGAAGCTGCAGCTCTTGGTTACAATTTTGCACACAGAAAGAAATAAATCGAGATATATAAATGAGATTTAATGAGATTTGAACAAGTGCTGTTTCTCGAACAGCTGCTGCCATCACCTTGCTTTTCATGTTTATCCCGCTCTCTGTTTTTTTTAAGTAATAATCCATAAACGCAGGTGTAATTTTTTTATGTAATTTATTATTATTGAACAAAAAAGGAAGGTTCTTAGTACAGTGCTCAAAACCTTTTATTCCACGCCTTTATATCCTCCCTTCCCCAAATATGTGGGACACCTGGATGAAAAGACATTAAATAAGTGAAGTATTAAATAAAACGAAAGAAACAAAACAAAAGAAGAACAAATAGGCTCACCATCACTAAGACTGTACATGGTAGGGATGTCATTGACAATCGGAATATCGCCGGTATAATTATGTCGATCGATAATCAATACTTATAAAAGGGATATCGATACTTCTAATGTTATCGCTTCCTGTGTTCATGACAGCGTCTGGAGTAAATGCCATTTTCAATGACACCCCTAGTAAATGGTACGTCCCGCCTCTCTGTATGGTAAATGGTACGTCCCTGCTTCTGGTGTGCCGTCAGAGCGCGTGATCTCAACAGCACGGGACATTTTGAACAAGAAGAGACACTTATCACCGGATAATGCAGATATGTGCATCATCTTGCATCATAATTATGAATTGTAAAAATGCATATCTCTTAAATTTTTCAATCGACAAGTGTTCGTAGAATAGAAACAACTTGCTTGAAATTAACTAGTAAACAAGTGTTTACATATAGATTTGTTAACTACAAAAAGGTGTTAATTAAAATCTTGTCGGTGGAAAACTATTTCCTGCGTTTTATTTCAGATTTGGCTTTAGTAATTGGTCACTTTATTATAAAATACAGTGAGTCGTCGACTTCCGAACGCTTTTGGTTCCGGCAGACCAGTCGTAAATCGATTGGGTCGTATGTCGACTTTCCATCCAAATACACTCACGCCAAACAAATACAGATGAATAAATCTCATGCATTTAAATCTATACATCTATTTTCAATTCCACGTCACTGTGACACGCAGCGAAGAGCCAATCCTTTCTGTACTCCACTGTGTGGGCGGGTCCAATAGCTTCAAACTCCAATTTTATTGGACTATAACAACAGCCACAGACTGCGCGTGTTGTTTGAGTAAAGAGATAAATTTCCCTCGTTTTGATCGGCTCATTTCCACGAAAGCACAGCTGGCAAGCAAACACAAAAGGACAGACATGGAAAAACTTCAACCCACAGACCAGCTGATTGCCAAAACTTGGGACGCGCTTCCTGTCACTTAAATACTGCAGCGTGTGACTCCAATAAAATTAGAGTTTCAAGGTATCAGACCCGCCCACACAGAAAGGATTGGCTGTCAGCTTCGCACCACAGTGACGTGGCATTGAAAGTACCTGAACAAATTTGCTCTGAGCAGTTAGAAAGTGAAGCTGCACCATCTCCTGCTTGGCCTTTAAAGATCCTGGCGCTGCCGGCAGCGCAAACAACCATCGTACGCAACACTCGCACTGCACTGCCATGAATCATGCGTCGACACTTTTACATTTTTTTAATCAATATATCGATACCAATAATAGGTTTCAATGACACCCCTACTACATGGTATAACGACCAGAAATACAAATGCCAGAGGCCTGCTGAATGAAATTTGATGGGCACAGTCAAGTTTACATCAACACTGGATTCCTGTCAGTGAAGAATTTTTTTGTGGACCCCCTGAGAGTGTATTTTATCTTCTCTAAGTGTATGAATTGTGTTAAGTCACTACACCGAGATACTTTTGGTGGATTTTTAGATTTCCAGTGCAGTAATAATGTCCTCCGGTGCAGGCAGCATTGTAAAAGCAGTAATATTTTTTCGTCATTGTGCAGTGTGTCCTCTCTGGGTACCAAATACAGGGATCCCTTGCTACTTCATGCTTCAGTTTCTGAGGCTTCACTGCATCGTTAGTTTTCCAAAAATATTCATCGGGGGGGGAGGAAATTAAGGAAAAATAGGGGAAAAGTTAAGGAAAATGCTGCAAAACAAGGCTAATTATGCAAAAAAAAAAAACAACCCAAAACCCCCCAACAAAACTACTTGCATTTTTATGTGAGGTGTGTATTTATATTTAATTTACATCGTATGCATTATTTTTGAATGTTTAATTGTGATTATAAGCATTTATAGCGTTGAATATGTATTTATTGATATTATAAACACACATACCTGTACGTATACGTGAGTCAGGGGGTTCGATCCCTCTTTGCAGAAATCGGCGGTCGCGTGGGGGTTTCGGTACCCATTAACCGCGGAAAGTGAGGGATCCCTGTATAGCCATTGCTGCATTGGTTGCAGGTCAATACTAAGTGTCTCCGACAATGTTTTACAGATTATAGACCAGTAGTTTGTTCGGGCTTGACATGACCAAACCATGTGGGTTAAATTGGCAGGAGGTACTTCGACACCTGTCGCAGCTCGCATCAGTGTTGGAATATATTATAGCCAGTCTTACTTTGGAGTAGCAGATACAATATAGGACATTGAACTGTATTATTCTTACTTTAACGCAGGAAGTGCTGTCATTTACTCTTAATAGGGCGCTGTCCCATATGTCCTCTTGCAAGTCCTCCCCAGAAATCACCTATCCAACCTGCCCTGGTCTTTGCAAGTATTATATTTGTAAGATGCTATGCAGTCGGTGATCCTTGCGGTCTTTGAGTTGAAAGGAGACTAACAGAACCTCGATGTGAAGTTGGAGCCATTGTATCAAAATAAGCTGGATCGAGGAAGAACAAATTTTCTGAACGACTCTGCCAAAGGTTAAATCAGACTCTAACCTAGCTGCGAAGAAAATATTATCATTGTATACTGGGCTTAAATGAAGAACCTCATCATCATCATCATCATCATCTTCCTCCACTTAATCTGGGGTCAGGTCGTGGGGGCAACAGCCTAAGCAACGAGGTCCAGACGTCCCTCTCCCCAGCCACTTCCTCCAGCTCTTCCGGGTGGACAACGAGGTGTTCCCAGACCAGCCCAGAGACATAAACCCCTCCAGCGTGTTTTAGGTCGACCTCAGTCTCTTCCACATTTGACATGCCACACCAAGGAGGCGTTTGTGAGGCATTCTAACCAGATGCCCGATCTACCTCAACTGTCTCCTCCCAACGCCAAGGAGAGTGGGTCTACTTCAAGCTTCGACCGGATGGCTGAGCTTCTCACCCTCTCTCTAAGGGAGAGACCCACCATCTGGCGAAGGAAGCTCATTTCAGCCGCTTGTATCTTGTTCTTTTTCTACCCGAAACTCGTGACCATAGCTGAGGGTCGGGACGTAGATCGACTGGTAAACTGAGAGCTTTGCTTTGTGGCTTAGCTCTCTCTTCACCACGACGGCCCAGTACAAGCTCCGCTTTACAGCAGAGGCTGCAACGGTCTGCTTGTCAGTCTCCCACTCCATTCTTCCCTCACTCATCAACACAACCTCGAGATACTTGAACTCCTCCACTTGGGCCAGGACCTCATTCCAGACCCAGAGGATGCATTCCACCCTTTTCTGGATGAGAACCGTGGCCTCGGACTTGAGGTGCTGATTCTCATCCCAGCCGAGATGTTGAGATGTAAGACATGTTGAGATGTAAGACATGTTGAGATGCAAGATGTGGCTTCAACGTGGCACCAGTCAATGTGACTGGTGTGGAGTCAATTCGTAATTTTTTTATGATATTTATGATATTTTATTGAGACAGAAGTTTTCTTGTTCAAGATTTTCCAAGCCCCTTGTAGTATTGATGCGCCGATATTTAAAGCCATTTTTAGAAATTTGAAATGGTCGATTTTCGTCATATATTTGAAGAGGCGGGTCATTAACAGGATAACGTTCACATTTACTAAACTAGTTTGTACCCTGAAAAAGCAGCAAACCTTCTCAAAGCAGGGATAATATGGGGAGCACCTGAAACAGGGTCCGATACATACGGTAATAAATCATCTGTATGTACAGCGACTCCATGCTACCGCCCACATCTACAAATTACAGTTATTGATAGTAATGTTTTTAAGTGGAATAGATAAGGGTTCTATGGCCAAGGCAAATAACAAGGGACTAATAGAACAGCGCTGGCGGGAGCCGCTTGATGGTTGAAAATACTGTGAACACTTACCATTTGTAATTATAGAGGCTGTATGTGACGCATACAGACGTTTAATCCAAGAGATGAAATTACTGCCGCAATCAAATTTCTTTAAACATTCAAATGAATGTCTCCTTTCTACCCTGTCAAATGATTTTCAGATAAAATTTCTCTGCATCACGTGCAATAATCACCTCGGGTAGTGTACTAGACCCAGGGGAGTGTATAACATTTAGGAGCCGGCGAATACTTGTAAATGAATGACGGACAAAAATAAAACAAGTTTGTTCAGAAGAAATGGCATCGTTCATGGTGGGGTTTCTAATTGTAAAGCAGGGGCTTTGGCCAGGATCTTCACGTCACTATTTAAGAGGGAGGTGGGTTGATGCGAACCACGTTCTGTGCTAACTTTACCCAGCTTAAGCAGGAGGGTAACTGATGCTTCAGTCAGTGTTTGGATGTGATCCATGAGAAAAGGGATCGTTACACATATCAAGCAATATTGTGGATAATATTTTCTGGAGAACTTTTTAAAGAACTCTACAGGGTACCCATCTGGGCCCGGTGCCTTGCCATGCTGCATTGCCTTTATTGGAGTAATGATTTGTATACAATTCCGTGGAAGCTCCGTCTCAGCTTTATTCTTTTATATCACTGTTACAGTAGGAACCCGTAAGGTACAAAAACAGTTCCATATCAGAGCAGTACTGTCATCTCTATCATATAAATAATTTTGAATAAAAGATGGTGAATGTTTCAGTAATTTCTTCTGGGACACTAGTTTGTTCACCATCACCTTTCCGTATTTGTGGAATTAGTTGGGAAGCTGAGTGGCACTTAACTTGGCGTGCTAATAGCCGGCCAGCTTTGTCGCTATACTCGTAGATATACGCCCCCGTGACTTCCACAGGAGACGTTCAGTGTTTTCTGTAGATAGCAAGTTACAGTGGTACCTTGACTTACGAAATTAATCCGTTTCAAGGGCAAACTCGTGAGTCAAAATGTTCGTTAGATAAAACAATAAAGAAATACAGGGAGTCCTCGGTTTACACCGGTCCCGACTTACGCCGTTTCGTGGTTATTAACGTGTTCCCATAAAAATATAAAAAATAATATTATGCGTCATTACATCTTACACGGTTACGTAAACAAACACGAACTAGTTTCGGGCGTGCGAGGAGGAAGAATACACTGTGTTGTGGTTGTGGGCCAAGGAAGATGGCGTCACTTCCCTTCGCTCAGTCTCGGTACTGTAATATTATGCGTCATTATGTCTTACGCGGTTACGTAAACAAACGAGAACTAGTTCAGGCGCGTGAACCGGAAGAATACGCTGTGTTGTGGTTGTGGGCCGAGGAAGACGGCGTCGCTTCCCTTCGCTCAGTCTTGGTTCTGTAATATTACGCGTCATTACGTCTTACGCAGTTACGCAAACAAACGCAAACTAGTTCCGGCTGCGCGAGATGCAGCAAGCGTTGGCAACTTTTGAGGCTCAGGATCCCAACTTGGAAAGGTTCACTAGGGTTTTCAGAGGCATCATGGATTTGATGCAGTGCTACAAGGAGATCTTGGATGAGAAGAGGTTGCTGTCTGTCCAGTCTAACCTGGAGCAGTATTTTAAGAAGGTAGAGAGGCCTGCAACAGATCCTGTACCCTCAACCTCAGCTGCATCTACAACTCCAGGCTCACCTGCCCCAGCTTTTCCAGCACAATAAGCCTGTCTCTCCCTCCCTTACTGTATTTCATTCTTGTGGTAAGGAATTGTTTTCTCTTTTTTAATACTTTTTATGTCATTAACTGTTACATTTTATTATAGCACTGTACGTACTGTTCATTTCAGTATATTTTGTTATGTTCCGACTTACACTGAAAATCAGGTTACATCGCATCTTAAAAACGGATCAGCGTTGTAAACTGAGGACTCTGTAATGGAAAACCAATTAATTCGTTCCAACCCCCTCCCAAACTCGTATAACCTGACACAAACATGTATATTTGACATAATATATTAAAGATAAACATGGGAAAACAATAAATATTTTATTATAATAATTAATAATAAATAATAATAAAACAAGAATAAACAATAAGTCAACTAACCCTTCCGATCATCGACTGCCGCAAAGATGTCAAGTGGGCAGGCAGGAGCTGCTGTATAACAGAGAAGGAGGTGGAGGAGGATAATTTTGTGCGTGTGCACGCTACGAATGCCAGCGAGGAAAGGCTCGTGGTGAGCTCTCATAAGGGCACTGCTTCTCAAATAGTGGGTGTGTGATGCCAGGAGGGTGCGTATGACCCTGGGGAACATGCTTTTTTGCCATACTGTACTAGAGTTAAGTGTAATTGCACATCCCAGAAAAGAGGTACTGAGCCTCCACCATAGATCTCACTTATCTCACTTTAATGGGCTCCTCTCATTTCATTTTGTTATTTTATTTTAATATTCTTATTTATTTTAGCTGAATATGATATGATCTCACCCCCGATTATCACTTTTAGTGTTTCAAAGAGGGGAGGAGGAGAAATATTTTTTTTGTTTTGTTTGTTAGATTCGATAAAAACATTCTATTTTTTTGAGATGTCGTTTCACAAAAACTCTCGTAAGCCTAAAGATTTCTGTCTAATTTCCAATGGAGGACGTTCTAATTTGTAAAGAGGAAATGCACGATCTAATAGCACAAAGGCATGATCTGACTCAGCTATTGAAGAAGGTTCAGGTCAATGAAAAAATACTCTATTCTCCCATATGAGTGATAGACAGAGGAGAAAAAGAAAATAATTTATTTTGTGGGAATGAAAAACGGCAGGGGTCGACACTTCCTATTTGATCCATAATGACCGATAATAGCGTGGCCTTTTTGGAGAGGTTTGTAGATTTAGAATTGGAACGGTCACCAAGTGTTGGATTTATCACGCAATTTAAGTCTTGACCAAAAATCAAATGTTGTCAATTCAAGTCTGGAGTTAAGGAGATGATCTTGCCCATAAACTTACTGTCATCCGAATTTGGGACACAGATATTTACCAAACCCACAAGCTTATGGTAAACGGGCCCTGGAACCATTACAAGGCGTCCTTGTGGATCTGAGATTGCAGTGGCGGCGCTAAACTGAATTTATAAAGCAAGGTGTCTGTTCGACGTGTTTTAGAGTTATGATGAGAATGGAATACATCATCCACCCGTCCTTCTGTACGTCTGGCCTGAGCTTTAACCTGTAGACGTGTTTCCTGAAGGACTGCACTGCCACGCTTTAAATACCGAAGATGATTGAGCATCGTGGCTCTTTTAACAGGCCCATTCAAAGCTTTCACATTCCAGATGATGAATCTTACTCTGCATCCTCTTTGTATTAATACATGTTTAACTGGGAGAAAGAAAAAAAAATAGAAAGAAAAAATAGTGTTAGTTGTATTAGAGTGCACAGTTTTCTGCATTTCAGCCCTCACATGAATAACGGTGAGCACGTGTTACAAAAATGTGGTGGTGTCCCTTTCCCTAATCCCGCCCACAAACAAAAACAAAACTAGAACTAAGCCTATACTTGTCCCTCTCTTTAAGGAAAGCTGAAGGCTAAACACTTACAAAAAAACTTCTGGTAGCACATTCTCTCAAAACATCTGCCCAGCAGAGCTTCCAGTCCTTATCATATGCTATATTAGAACCTCTTAGCACAATGATGGAAACAAAAATGGGATGGCAGAGCAACACCACAACTATCAAACAGATGGTTGATACACCCCCCCCCAGACACACACACATATCTATCATCAATATTGAAAGTAGGTAGCAAAAATGGTTTGTATGGTGAAATGATTTTAGACAAATAATTATATACAGCACAACCTTGATAAACCCAATAATATCACTATCGTGTCCATACCTCGGGTCCAAGGACCGCTGATTGTCATCTCAGGTGAACAGGTCCATATTCACGTCTGGGAGTTCAGGAGCTTCAGCATCTCCAAGATACACAGTCCGAATTGCGACATGTAGTCCAAGTACTAACTGGAACTCGGAGTGAAAACGTTTTGCGCTTCATCAGACGAGTCGAAGGTGAACACGTCGTCTCCAAACATCACTCGCAGCCGGGCCGGGTACAGCAGGTGAAACCCGACGTCCCACTAATACAAGGTTTGCTTTACACTGTTAAACAT
>CM045743.1:27913939-27938939 GCA_024760905.1 Plotosus lineatus | reverse complement strand
AATAAATCCAGGCGTCCTGTCGTTCCTGGGTGGGCAGTAAGTCCTTAATGTACCTGACCCTATACTGCCAGAGTTCTCCTGGTCAGGGTGTGTATGGTTTATTAATGCATTTTAATTACACTGAAAGGAATCACCAACTAACACATTTTGAAAGGTATTATAATTACTATTTAATTAGTATCTACTACACAGGAATGGCATGATCTGATTGGCCATCAATCTCAGGATTAAGAAAATATTATTCAGAGTGGATGATGCTTGAATTAACATCGGATGTTTACAGTTTGTCATGGTCACTTGGAGCAGGCGGCGTCATCATTACAACACTCTAAAATAAAAAAAACACATCTTTTTCCTTTCGGCTGTTCCCTTCAGGGGTCGCCACAGCGAATCATCTGCCTCCAGCTCATCCTATCCTCTGCATCTTCTACTCTTACTCCAACTGCCTTCATGTCCTCTTTCACCACATCCATAAATCTTCTCTTTGGTCTTCCTCTCGACCTTCTGCCTGGTAGTTCCAACCTCAGCATCTTACTACCAATATACTCACTATCCCTCCTCTGTACATGTCCAAACCATCTCAATCTAGCCTCTCTGACTTTGTCTCCAAAACGTCTTACATGTGCTGTCCCTCTGATGTGCTCATTCCTGATCCTATCCATCCTCGTTACTCCCAAAGAGAACCTCAACATTTTCATCTCTGCTACCTCCAGCTCTGCCTCCTGTCTTTTCCCCAGCGCTACTGTTTCTAAACCATACAACATCACTGGCCTCATCACCGTCTTGTACACTTTTCCTTTCATTCTTGCCGATACCCTCCCATCACACATCACACCGGATACTTTTCTCCAACCATTCCAACCTGCCTGCACACGATTCTTCAAAATAAAAAAGACATAGTCTCATTTTAGTTATTTGTTTCCTTATAAGCTAACCGCTCAGAAAGACATGACGTTACACAGCTCATTTGCACCTGCTTGTGCAGCACTCAGCTCACAAGCCTCATGATTATATATACAGTGGGACCTTGACTTACGAGTGTCCCTAATAACGAATTTTCCATCATACGAGCTTCGATCCCACCAAAAATCTGCCCCATCCAAGGAGCAAATTTTCGACTTACGAGCTCTGCTTGGGAAATGGCTTTTCCAGGTTGATTAGCCTTGTATTCTTCTGCATGTATTCCTCCGCACTCCAAGAACGCCTTGTGCAGTGCTTCTCAATTATTTTCTGTTATGCCCCCTATAGGAAGAAAAAAATTAATTACCCCCCAGCACCCTGTGCACAACCATAAATAGTGTTTGCTGCACTTCATATTGTTTGCTTGGTGCTCTTTCCCTATACCGTAGAAAACACAATGAGAGCGCCACTGCCACCTAGAGTAGTGGATGCGCGATCACACTTATAAAGCTGGTCCACCAGTATGTTAAAAAAGCATGCAACATACTGTAACAATAAACATTTCACAATAAAAACAACACATGTACTGTAACATTAATAATATTGTTAATTACAATATTATTAATTTTACTGTAGATGTGTTATTATTGTCAAATGTTTATTGTTACATGTTTATCTTAAATATAGTACATCACAAATACGTGTTTGTGTTCGGTGCTATGAGTTTGTGAGGGGGTCGGAACAGATGAATTGGTTTTCTATTGTTTCCTGTGGGAATTTTTGTTTCATCTAACGAATGTTTCGACTTACGAGCTCACCCTCGGAACGGATTCATTTCGTAAGTCGAGGTGTATAAAAAATAAATGTGAATCTCACCTTAGTGTGCTTTTTGTTTATTTTCCTGTGTAGTATGTACGTTAACAGTCATGCCTCAGGCTGAATTGAAAAGCCACCTTGAAGTTCACTCTCAGATATATTTGGAACGCTACACCTCACCTTCAGTGTACAATAGCTAAATATAACGAAAATTAATTATTATTTTTTTTTTATTCAAACATTTTTCGACTCCAGTAAATATATGAATATTGTTGCACATATTTAAAGGGCTAAATAGCATCTAAACCTTTTGCTGTTATGAGAATACATGTCTCGCTTTTTCACTAGACCGCCGTGATTCAGTTCAGCCTGTACAGTATAAGGGATAGCGATGGCGTGTTAGTGTTTATCAGCACTCATCCCCCGGATTTGGCTCCGTAAGACCCCTCTATACCCCCCCCAGTCCTTTCTCAGCTCTATGCTCACAGTGACCTTGCTGTAAAGTGAAGAAGGTGAGTGTGTATGGAGAGGATTTGTGGAAGTCTTGGAGATTGACTCTGCTCAAAGGAGTGGAGCTCATTTTGTTTCAAAGCGCTCTCTCTAAGCCTCGTTCCATGTGGAGCGTGTGAGGTGGGGAGGGGGTGGAGAGTGGTGCGTGAGAGGACGGAGAGAGATTGATGCTCCTTCTGTTTCCTGTCGATGAGGGCATACCTCTCAATTTCACAGACCACCCATATGTTCAAGCTGCTTGGCCTTTTCAAACGTACACCTCTGGTCTCTGGAAGGTCACAGCAGTGGTCAGCTTTCGCTCAGATCAAATGGTCCTTCTGTATTTATAAACAGAGCGTGGGTTTTAATTATACGCACAGTAATGTATATTCAGCCCTCTGTAGGTCTGCCGACCGTCGGCCGTCGCTACTTTATTTCTCTGAAGTTTACACACCCGTAGCACCACGGGTCATCACAGGGGGTCAGGAGAGAGGGGCTTTTCTGTTAGCGCCTCCAGGCTGTCCCGTGTTTCAGAGAATACGGAGGGACCTGATCAGCAGGCGAGCCGGAGATGGCAGGAAATGTCTCTTTATCTGCTCCAGCATCAGCACTTGTCCTCCCTCTCTTTCTTTTCCTCTCCTTCATCTTTATGATACACACACTGACTCTCGCACATCACTAAATCACATGGCTGCTCTCATTCTCTCCGCTCAACACCGCTCTGCTTTGTTGTCACCAATGTCTCCAGTTGCGCCATCGCCAGAGAAAATAACATAACTAAATGAAAGAATGAGGATATTCGAGTCATTAAAGAAAACAGTGACAAAAGAATAAAGGGGGCTGTTATTTCACGAGAGCGAAAGAGAGAGAGAGAGAGAGAGAGAGAGAGAGAGAGAGAGAGAGAGAGAGAGAGGGCCTTGTTTCGCAGCTTGTCCTTCAGGTGGTGACGAGACAACAACAATAATTAATTATTCCTTAAATAAGCAGTTTATTGCACTTGGGTGCTTTTATTCTGCTCTTTTGACTCTCACACTCTGAGTGATTTTGATGTGGTGCTGAAAGCATAATGATTTTAAAACGATTAATTTTCTTTTTCCTCTCAGTTTAAAAGCAATCAGCCATGTGCCAAAGTATCAATTCCCAGGAATCTCCATCTCTCAAACACCTCCCACATCCTCAATTTACCCCTCTCTCTCTCTCTCTCTCTCTCTCTCTCTCTCTCTCTCTCTCTCTCTCTCTCTCTCCCTTTTTCTCTCTCTCTCCCCTCTCTCTCTCTATCTCTCTCCCTCCCTTTCTCTCTCTCTCTCTCTCTCTCTCTCTCTCTCTCTCTCTCTCTCTCTCCCTCTGTCTCTCTATCTATTTCTCTCCCTCCCTCCCTTTCTCTCCCTCTCTCTTCATCTCTCTCTCACTCCCTCCCTCTCACCCTCTCTCTCTCTCCTCGCCCTCTCTCTCTCTCAATCTCTCGCACTCTCTCTCTCTCCCTCCCTTTCTCTCTCTCTCTCGCCCTCTCTCTCTCTATCTATGTATCTCTCAATCTCTCTCTCTCCCTCTCTTCACCTCTCTCTCTCTCTCGCCCTCTCTCTCTCTCTCTCTCTCCCCTCCCTCCCTTCATCTCTCTCTCCCTCTCTCTCTCTCCCTCCCGCTCACCCTCTCTCTCTCGCCCTCGCCCTCTATCTCTCTCAATCTCTCGCTCTCTCTCTCTCTCGCCCTCTCTCTCAATCTCTCTCCCTCCCTTTCTCTCCCCCTCGCTCTCTCTATCTCTCTCTCAATCTCTCTCCCTCCCTTTCTCTCCCTCTCTCTCTCTCTCTCTCTCTCTCCCCCACTCTCTCTCCCTTCACCCCCCTCTCCCTCTCTCGCCCCACTCACAGCAAACAGAGTAACAGCACACACAGGAAAGCTGTGAAAGTCAGTGAGGATCATTTTACTATGGCACAGAGGTCATAGCCATGGAGACACACACACACACACACTCACACACACTCACACTCACTCACACTCACTCACTTACTTACACCCCCCTGTAACTTATTCACTCGCTCAGAGGGCACTGAATGCATAACCTCTCCTCCTCTTCATCATGAACAGGGGCGGCCCATGCGCTCACACACATACTCTTATTTGGACAGTGTGAAGTGCTGCGCTGTCATTATGGAAATTGGCCATCTGGAAGGAGGAAACGGAAGAGCTCAGCTTTTACAAGCTCGACCCCGAAAAGGCTCCTTCATTCTCATTCTCCTCTCTTGCTCAGTTCTTCCACTGCTCACCTCTCAGCTTGTGTGTGTGTGTGTGTGTGTGTGTGTGTGTGTGTGTGTGTGAGCGAGCATCAGCCAGACCTGAAATAATGAACTTGCTCCGATTGCAGCATGAGAAGATTTGGTCTGAAGCTTAGATGCCCCAATCATGACCTTAACCATCACGTTAATCAATCCTGACATTCCTTCCGCCGCCACATGTTGGTGTCTAACGACATCGACAGCCGTCATCAGTTCTTCTTTAAACTGAAGCAAAATAAATAATCATCAGTCACATCCAATAAAGAACGTTTTTTTCGTGTTACACAATAGCTAGGTGGTGTAAGAACACACTGACGTTTGGAGCAAATAAGGAGCCAACACTTGGGCTTTGAGTCCCTCGGTTCGGTGTTGATATTAATAGAAACGATACAGATAAACAAGTCAAGATTAAAATTATTTTACTTCACTGCTGCGCCAATACAGTTCAGCTCAACAGCTGGTCCAAGTTATCACGGCTCAGATACATCAGATCCGGCTCAGGGCTGAAAAGATTCCATTCAATTGTGATACGATTCAGTTCAGTTCGAATACGACTGCACTGATACTTCATTCAGTTCTGTTTGAATACGATCCGGCTCAGTGGTGATAGCACTGCATAGCTGCCTGATAGACAAGTTTTCATGCGCTGATCACCACACCCTTCAGGGTAATATAAAGACCAGAACTGTGTGTGTGTGTGTGTGTGTGTGTGTGTGTGTGTGAGTGTGAGTGTGTGTGTGTGTGTGTGTGTGTGTTTGTACCTGAGCTGTAAGTGGACCCTTAGCCTGGTCAGTTCCCACTTCTCTAACACGCTCAATTTGGATGTTCCATACTTAAAGACTTTACTCAACGCCTCGTACCCCGTTGTGTACGTGTGTTTACATGCGTGTGTGCACGTGTGGTGTTCAGGCACGTGTAAGTTTCCCAGTTAAGAAATCTCACACCTTCTTACTAAACCCTGATGGTCAGGAAGAAGCTGTGAAGAAAGAGGCTGTGTATGTGTGTGTGTGTGTGTGTGTGTGTGTGTGTGTGTGTGTGTGTGTGTGTGTGTGTGTGTGTGTATACACACTGGTGATTAAGAGCTCTAAGAAAAGAGCATGTAACAGTCATTAATCTGAAGTCAATAAGATGAGACTTGATATTTGTGAATTAGAAGTCATATTTAACCCTCGTGTTGAGTTTAGTGATTAGTGATGTTGCCTGAAGGCGTCAGCTCAGCTGTAACTTTTTTTAAATCAGCAATTCATCTTCTCTTCATCTCATTAGCGATCAAAATTGATGTAAATTGCGCCTTAAAAAACAAACACTCTTGCAGGTGTGTGTGTGTGTGTGTGTGTGTGTGTGTGTGTGTGTGTGTGTGTGAGAGAGAGAGAGAGAGAGAGAGAGAGAGACTCGTCTTATTTTTGCTTTAGATTATGGCAGTAATTTGTGAATCATTGCTATAATATAAATCTGATTAAATGTAATCAGGTTGATTTGGAAAAATGAGATGAATGAATGAACTTTTCCGTTTTGCTGCCTCTCACGGGCCACATATTCAGATACGCCGCAGAGTCTGATGCTTCTGGTCAGAGGGTTATGAACAGGTATAAATGAGAGTTTGACTGATTGAATGATCTGACCGTCCGTCCCCAGACTGCCGCTTCGGTTTGTGATACACTGAACCACAGGGACGTCGGAAAGGCCGAATAATGTCTTCATTCTGTCTTCCTTTCGGCTTTTCCCATTTACTCGGGAGTCGCCACAGCGAATCATCTGATTCGCACGTTTGATTTGGCAGAGGTTTTTACGTCGGATGCCCTTCCTGTCACAACCTTTTTAGCAAGGGACAGAAACACACTGACGGCTTTGCAGCTACTCTTTACGAAAGTCAGCAATGGTTCTTTTACATGCCTCTCACCATAGACAGTGACAGACATGGCCCGCCTTTGATAACCCAGTTAGCTGCACTGGGGGGGACAGTGACGACCTTGTGGAGAGTGGGACTCGAACCCCCAACCTTTGGATCAGCGATCCAGCGCCCTATACCACTAGACCACCACTGCCCCGAATAATGTCTTCATTCTATTAATTATTATTAAGTATTTAAAATAAATTTCAAACCTTTGGGTTTCTTCTACTTTGTTGAAACACCTGTTTGTAGTTACTGTATTAAATGTAATAAAAGGAGCCAGCTTGTTACCGGATGCTCCACAATATTGTGCATAATTAAACATGGACGACGAGCATGGTGTTCTATAATGTATGATAAATTGTAATGGCTGCCAAGTAGCTGTGATATAAGTAGAAAAAATATTTTCTGACTTTAATTAAAGGGTTCAGGGCAGCATATCATTAACACTAAAAAAAAAAAAAAAAAATTCTAAAAAATGTGAACCAGCACAATTTTACAGATGTTCATGTCAGCAGGAATTCAAGGATGTTTGCCCAAACAATTTGATCATATAAATTTGATCATATAAATTAGAGAGGTGTTCAATCGTATCCGCAAAGGGCCGTCGTGGGTGTCGATTTCATTGCATTCAAGCAGAAGCTACACTTTCCACCTTTTGATCTCATAAAAAGACGGGATGGCACGTTCGGGTTTAAATTTTGGAGCCAGATGTGGACCATCTTTCTGAGACTTGGTGCTATCAGATCTCAACGCGCACAAGTACGTTTGGAAGCTACGGCTCGGAATATCTTAAAATGACATCCCTTCACCTTGAAATTTTACTGACACTGAGAACTTCAAAAACATAGCTGAACCTTGGCCCTCATAAAGATTTTGGAATGAAATATACATTTTATCTTTAATTCTTTCAGTTTTTCGGCCTGTTATGTGACGATTTTCAGAAACATGGTCTCACTAAGATGTCGCCAGTCTGGCTTCAGTTTTTGTTGCTGGCAAACAACAGGATTTTATCCAGGGCAACCAAGAGTTAATATTTCTTTATACAACTGAGCAATTCAGGGTTAAGGGCCCCGCTCATGGTGGTACTGGGGATTGAACCCAAATCTTTGGAGCAGTAACCCAAAACCTTAACCACTGAGGCGCCTTTGTCCTTGGTGGTACGTTTTTGAGATCGCTGATTTAAACTGGTGCAACATGTGGCGTCTGCTCGTTTGGATTGAAAAGCTGCACCATCACCAGCCCATTACCCCAACACGGGCATTGCGTTCACACTTCCGAACTTATTAACATGTGTACCATGACCACACTGACCTTCAGTATACCGTCTGCAGTCAAGGAACCTGAGACGGAGATTATATAATAGTGGGGGGACTGTGTGTGTGTGTGTGTGTGTGTGTGTGTGTGTGGGGGTATTTTTGTCCCAAACAGAAGAAAAAGTTAAGCTGCTCAAATCCTGGAGAATTCAGCCAATTTTTTCCACTTGGTGTTTAATTAAAAATGGGTCCGTTTTTTATTATTAGTGCTGTGTGTACTGGACTGAAGACGGTGATGGTGCACAGATGGTACGCGTTACACTTTTTTATTATTAACGCAAATCTACTTCAGTGACCCTGATGGATAAATGGCATATATGGATATATGGATGGAGGGATGGAGAAATGTTAGGCTGTTAGGCCTGAACTTATTTGCTGGTTTGTAGTCTGCATGGAGTCTCTCATGTTCTCCTCATGTCCATGTGGGTTTCCTCCAAGTTCTGTGGTTTCCTCCCGCCTCCCAAAAATATGTGAGGATGTCGACGCTTTGTTAAATCCCCAGTGTGAAACCCAGTGTTCTCAGGGCAGCCCCTGAAAGATGAATGAATGAGGCATTTCTTTCGCCCCCTTGAGACCAGATGTTCGTCTTTAAAGCTTCTGAATAAGATCTCCTATTCTCCTTTGTCTTTTTGCTGTCTTCTGGCATCCGTGCTTCCTGAATCAGCCCGGAGTACACGTCACCACAAGAGCGTATTTCTCTCCATTGTGCAATGAAGGCTCTTTGCTTTGTATGGAGTGGCAGTAAAGATGTAATAGTTAGCCATAAAACGTGCTTAAACTCCGGCAGCAACCTCACACACACCCGGATTTCCTACAGCCGCTGCTCATCTCCGTGTTGCACAGGAAGCAGAACGACGCTGTTTGGCAAAGCCCTTGCTTTCATCTCCCTCTTTGTCACAGCTTGCTGGAGATTTGTATTTGTGTGTTTTCTTTAAAAAACCCCCACAGTCTTTTCTTGAGTGTTTCAGAGAAGACCATTAAAATGCACAACAAATTAGGAGTGTTTACTCTGGTGCTAACGAGTGGGAGGCCGCGGTGGCCCCGCTAATTAATAGCGGCACTTCGGGCTAACAAGACTGGCGGCTTGAGAAGAGGGTGGAGCCTCTCTCCTCTTTCTCTGAGCATGCTTTGATTTCCAGATCCTCTGAGGAGGCCCGATTCCCAGGATGCCCATTGATCCAGGATCAGTCTGGTCTGAGGATGAGGATCAGTGGAGATCAGGGACTGTTTCTGAAGAACACAAATTCCTCCCAACTTTCAGACCTCTCAAATATTTTCCCCCGCTTCCCCCCCACCTCCCCACCCTTTGATAGAGGGAAGCTTTTAGAGGACCACACAGGTCAGGACTCTTCATCCCAGGGCCTCCAAGGCAACAAAAGATAGGAAAGAGAAGGCAGAAAGGAAAAAAAAAAAGCAAGCCGTAACCTTAGCGGTGTGATGAGCTTTCCATTAGCCACAGGTCAGACTCGCAGCAACCCGGCTATTTGTGGCGCCGGCGTTAGAAATTATTTATTTTAGTGGACATTGTTCTGCCTGCTCGGCTGCTTTCAGAGACACCATGGCCCCAGCGCGGTCCAAGAGACACACAAAGTTTTGATGTTTTATGATACATATGAATAAGGCTCTTGTGGAGGCGACCGGGGGCGAGTAAGTCACCTCCATAAAATACGTCCAGTGGAACAGTAATGAGCGAGTAATGCGGGCCAAAGTCATACATCAGTGTTACAATAACCTTATTACCCGTGCAGGGTACAGAAGCTCAAAGCACCGCCCCCGTGTGTATCCAGCTGTGTAAGTGTGTGCTAATGCGTCATAAATTACACTTCGGCTCTGTACTTTCAATCCTGCGCCGCTGATGAGTTCAGACTCTAGTTAGGCTTGCGAGACGGTGCCTGTCATACGCTTTCATATACAAAATGACATGCCATTACGGCGCTGGCGAAAATGAATGCAACACGGCCGTCTGAAGTGCTGCTAATGCACGAAAAAGAACAATGGTGTGTATTTCTGGGAAACTTTTCTCTGGCTCACCTCTTTTACAGTGGCTCAAGTGTGTGTACTCATCTGAGAAAAGCCTGTCACCCAGAACTTCTTTATTTAACCTAATATAACTTCTTCGTTTAAAATCCTGACAGTTACAGGAACAGCCTCCCAAGAGGCAAATCGGGCTGTTTTGGGTCATGTATTGAGCATTGAGCATGCTGATGGCGACACAACACATCAAGCGTTTTTTTTTGTTTGTTTGTTTGTTTTTTTGGTTGTTTTTTTTTTTTTTTTTTGGCATCGCAAAGAATGATGGAGATATTGGCGTGCTGATATTATTGGTAGATATAGGCTTGTGAGTGGCCGCTAGATATTGCAGGGATGGAAGATGCTCTGTGTGTTGTGTGACTTGTCCGTCAGAGGGCGCACTGTTGGCAACACGGAATGCCCTGAATGACAACTATTTCTTTGCATTTTTTATACATTTGATTCTCTGACTGTCTGTGGTGAGCGGCATCTCAAAACCGTTGCTCTGGTTCGTCATGAAGACGCCATTGATTTCCATCAGCATGTTTCTGCCCTGCAGTGGCCTGGCCCAGGGTCGGTTAAGATGGGTGCCAGTCTCCCTGTGTCCCTGATTAGGATTAAGCGGCTCAGAAAATGAAAGAATTATTCTTTATTATTAAAACTTTAGTATATATTGTACTTTTGTTCAAAGAACTGTTTTTAAATTGCATAACATGATGTTATCTTATTGACCACTTTAAATAGCTGCACAAATCTTAATCCTATCTTATTTAGGCTTTTTAACTATAGTGTAGCAAAATAAACTGACCTTTTATTTGTTTATTTTTACATATTTCAGCCATGACAAAGGGGAGGTCAGATGAGTGCTGTACTTACAGCTGTGCTAAGCACTACATAGCTAATGGCATCTGTTTAGATTGCTCATTCACACGCGAGTACATGCTACACGGAAAAGAGCATAAAGTGTTCCCCGGCACGGCCTTTTATTATATACTATACAAATACAGTATACAAAAAAAAAAAGAGATTTTTATCGTAGGGGTTTTTTTTTTTTTTTTTTTTTTCATTTTAAAGTGTGATGATGACTCCGCCTGCTCCAAGAGACGGTGGGGTATTGTAAGTGTCCTTCATTTTAACTAAAGCATTATCCACTCGGAATACTTCTCTTTTTTTCATCATTGAGATAGTGGCTCAATCAGATCACACCACTTTCCCTGTAGTGTATAGACTAATTATTATTGTCCCAAAATTTCTCGCTTGTCTGGTCTGATAAGTCCATCTACACACACACACACACACACACACACACACACACACAGCTCAAATGTTCACCACTTACAGTTATCGTCATCACTATCACCGATGTCATAGCGGCAGCAGCCGATTGGCTGCGCAATCATTCAGGTCAACATACGGTCAGGTATATCTTGGAAGTTTTCGGCCCCGGTGTCACTCATCAGTGTGTCGAGGAAGCTTAATGGAGATAAGCCACACCTCAGAAAATCATGATTTGGCCTCTAGCAGACAAGCTGATTGTTTTTGTGGTCCTGCACTTAGGACTCATACACAGAAGCTCAACACTGAGCCTTGGCTGATTACATCGGGGGAAATTATGTAAAGTTGATTTGAATTGTTCTTCAAGGATCCTCAAGTGCATCTTTAGGAACCTACTTTTTCCAAAAGCTTGCGTTTTGTTTCCATATGTTCTCCTTTGGGTGGATTTTGTGTGTGTGTGTGTGTGTGTGTGTGTGTGTGTGTGTGTGTGTGTGTGTGAGATGAGCACTATGCTGCGTAGAGGCACCTGGGCTTGGGGCCACTCTTTTCGATTCAGGTCTTTGATAGCATTCTGCCGAGTGTTTCTGAAAACAACAAACGCCGCTAGCTTGCGGCAGAATGCCCCAACAATACACTAGCTGTCAATCCACAGATGAAAAGATAGCCGCTTTCCCTTGACTATTTTTATTTGTCATGATTTTCTTTCCCTTTATGGTTATCTTTTACATAATGTTCTCTTTTCAAATATGACAGCGAGGGGCAGGTTTTCTATTTCCCACGACCCTGCAGACTGAAGAAAAGGAGGAGCGGGCTGAGCACTGGCGGATTTGGCCCGTGAGTCTCTGCTGTATTTACCGCCTGATCCTCTTTTTATGAGCACTGGCACTGCAGCTTGTGAAGTTTAGCCTTGCTCACCAGCAGAGTTTGCTGTTTCAGGGCCTCAGGATTCATCTGAAATCGACTGCTTTCTGTTTCTCCTGTGTTGTGCTCACAACTCTCTGCCTCTTAAAGGCAACCATTGATTCCCGGTTGCTAATTTAGCATTTCAGTGCAATGCATAATTGCATAATCATGCAATAATTGTATAATCCTGTGATGGAAATATTGAATCTGACAGACGGAAGTGGCTGATCTTTTGTATTTCACTCAGTATTTGACTTGTAAGGTAAAGTCTGTTGGGCTTTTTATACCCGGAGTCTAGTGGCTCATCAGGCCGGTGCTTATTCCTGGTTTCCGTAGCGTGAAGCGACCAGGAGTTCAACTCCTCCTGGATGGGACGCTGGTCCATTGCAGGTTACCTTCCTAGTATATTTTTACTGGTACCCATTTATACTGCTGGGTGAAAAGAGGCACACTTGTGGTGAACACCTTCCCCAGGGGTCTTAGCACAGTGGGGTGGGGTGTGTGTGTGGGGGGGGTCTAACTGGGATTCGAACACACAACCTCCTGATCATGAGCCCAGCACCCTAATTACGCCACCGGCCCACAAGCCTCACAAGGCTTTAGAGGAAAGTGACTGCTGTAGCAGTATCTCTCAAAAATAAAATGCCCCACACTTTACCCTCACAAACAACTACAGGAAGTGTATTAGTACAAACGGTCTGTATAGAAATTACACTTTCCGAAAAAGACACTGTTGGACTCAGTAATGTGACTCGCGAACAAACAGTTTTATACAATATTATATCATTACTAATATCAGCCTCGGCTTTGTGTCCTCTAAACTGCACTGGGATTAAAAACAGGTCTCCAGCTTGTCTTTTACTGTTGACGTGGATCAGAAGCCACGTCAGCAAATCTGTTGAACATGGCTTAAGATTGAAGATTATTGATTGGCTGATTTGTGGGAAAAGAGAAATTATGTAGATTCTCTTGGTTGAAGCATCATCGAATGTCACTCAGCATGTAGCATTAAAATTCTGATATTGATGTGTTTAATCAACTTGAACATCATTATCCACCAAAAACAAATCAGAAGGAAGGGGTCAATAATTACGTGCTGAGAGACCGGTATTTAAATAGCTGTGTATTAAATTGACAGCAGGTTTATTCGAATCTTGAATATTTTCCTTTTCGTATTGAAATGTGGGTTTGGTTTTGCCGAACTATCCGGTGCAGGGCTGCGGTGTACTGAGCATTAAAAGCCTGTAGCATGTTTGCTGCGCGGTGTAATCGGCTTCACTTCTCCTCTCTTGACCTGAAACAGAGGGTAGTTCCAGGCCTTCAAGGACCCCTGGCTTACATTTTGGGACGCTCTCCTGAGGCCCCTGGCTGAGGCTGTAAGCAGATGTGTCCTTGTGGCCTCCCTGGAGTCCTGCCATCTGCCCAAGTGCAGCTTCGGATGACAGCAGGGGCAAAAAAAACAAACAACAAACAACAGTAGGAACAAAAAAATAATAATAAAATAAAAATCGAAATATTGGCTTTATCGCGCTGGTAATAAAAGGGCCATGAAATTGATTTAATGCCGCAGCGCCTCTCTCGGGTGGCTTCTCACGGCGCCAACGCAAAACAATGAGCTGGCAAGAACTATTAATTAACCCTCCTAATCCGGCACAGTTAATCTCTCTGAAGAACTTTTTTGTGCTAAGTTTGAGAGCAGGGCGAAGAAGCAGTGACGGGGCAGCGAGGGAGAGACAAAGTACTTGAGAGAAATAAAAAAGCATTTAACTTGTAGCTCTGGAGAGGAGAGTTTTCCTATGAAAAGGGCTGAGAGATGAACCGAACGAGAGGAGACGAAAGTATGTGGTTTTTGCAGAGAAGTTCGAAGTGTGCGATTGTAATTACCGTAGATTTGGTGCGGTGAAGAGATTAATGAGTGTGAATAAGAATAAAGAAATGAAAAGTGCAATTAGAGGGAGAGGGTTAACCAGGACGGCGTCTGACTGTAAAGTGACTCGGATCCACAACGCAACGCTGAGAAAACACTACGAATCCCCGCTGAAAAAAGAAAAGTAAAAATCATGGAAGAACAAAACATCAAACAAACAGTTAAGTTATATGGGGGGGAAAAAAGATTATTTTGTGAAGGACATTTTTCTAATGGCTTGAAGCAAAAAAAAAAAAAAAAATCAATAAAACCACGACCTTAAAGGCTGGGGCTGATTTCTTTCCAGCGCACACTGTATTCGTTTATAAAGCCGGCTTATGTATTACAGTTTTATACTTATATCTTAATGCTTCGGGGCAGTGGTGGTCTAGTGGTATAGGGCGCAGGATCGCTGATCCTAAGGTTCGGGGTTCGAGTCCCCATGGGGTTGTCACTGTCCCCCCCAGTGCAGTTAACTGGGTTATCAAAGGCGGGCCATGTCTGTCACTGTCTATGGTGAGAGGCATGTAAAAGAACCATTGCTGACTTTCGTAAAGAGTAGCTGCAAAGCCGTCAGCGTGTTTCTGTCTCTTGCTAAAAAGGGTTGTGACAGGAAGGGCATCCGACGTAAAAACCTCTGCCAAATCAAACGTGCGAATCAGATGATTCGCTGTGGCGACTCCCGAGTAAAAGGGAAAAAGCCGAAAGGAAGACAGACAGACAAGACAGACTTATATCTTAATGCTATAAGGTCACCTCTAATATTTTAATAATAATAATTAATAATGGTCCATTCGGTTATTACCGCCCTTCCCATTAAAGCTATGAATTTTAATGGGCCTCTACTGATCATCACGACCCTTAAATAAGAATGGTGTGTTAACTGTGGCAGGAATTGGACTGATACTGAGGGCCAGACGAGCTGTCCAAGCTGAGCTCTGTCTGATTACATGCCATCGCTCTGTCTGACTGTGAGACCCGTCTCCTCCGTTGGATCCCCATCGTCTGATGAGCCGCTGTCACACACTGATCTATGCCTTCATTAGAGTGCCCGGCCTCGATTCTATTTATTATAATGTAATGTCTCAGCCGTGTTACTCTGATGTATGTCCCTAATCAGACAGCGCTAATGACACTATGTGATTACAATGTTCGGCAAACAAACCTTTGTGTTGCAGTTAGGATTATTTACTGTTTCCTGTATCATGGCTTTGGATGTGACCACCGTCCATGCAGCTTCCTTTTAAAACGTGCTGTAACGGTTTCAGTAATCCTAAACTCGACATTTAAACACGCCGTTGATCATATACGTCTGATGAGACACACCATTCTCCTCAATTAAGGCTCTTTAAGACGACCGCATGGCTTTTGACAGGCCTCATTGACGCACATGGAGTGGAATGGGCATAATAGGCACTCAGTAACAAGCTATTAATCCCTCCATCCCCATCTTTCAGGGGGAGGGGGAGGGGATACTGGGGCAGACCAGCCAAGCTTAGCCAATGACTATCCATTATTCATTTCTCTCTCACTGTGCCTTAGGTTCTCTCTCTCTCTCTCTCTCTCTCTCTCTCTCTCACACACACACACACACAGGCTAACTGCTATTTCAACCAGATTTTTGCAGTCCACTTTGTGAGTACTCCAGAGCTGCTGTCCCTACAGAGCCACAATGCAGAGTCCTCTATATCCCTCTTTTAAAATAAGTAAAGGTAACATTGCCTGATTCTCAGTGAGAGAATCTCAATTAAAACAAATTATTCTTTGAACATTAATGCTGCATACTAACTGCAGGCTGCTCTTTCAGGCGTAATACACTGGACTCGAGGGCAACCAAGGGCACGGGATATCTGTTAAAGCTGCAAATAAGTAATGTGGACCATCTCTGGCCGTTACCTTCAGCGTCCCCTTTACAGTGCTGATCATGTGACTTGTCACACTTTGCTCACAGACAAGTCTCACAGTGGACTGCGTGATCTTTCACCCTGTCAAAAACAGCCACATCACTCTCTCGCAAAAATAAGCCTGAGAGCTGTTTGTTTCTTTCTGAAAAAAAAGAGAAAAGTATAAAGATTCATTACAGAGCACTTAAACCATGCCTGATTAAAATTATATTATTGGTGATGCTCAATTTTATCCTTCATCAGGAAATCAGGGCTATACTCCTTTAACGTGTCTTCCACATTAGACCTCAGTGGGTCTGAACTTTCTATCATGTGACACAGTGTTGAGCCACTGAAGCAGGAGGGCGGGCTCCTCGGTTTAGGTAAATTATAGGCTGTATACCTTCTCTGGAAGCGGTCCGTTTACTTCAGCCGGTACTTTTACCCGTCGGCTTGCTCGATGTCCAGCTGCCCTGTGAATATTTGTTGTGACTGGCCCTTTACCGGCCGTCTGTCCCCCTTAACGTCCCTTACTTGAACAGTCCAGTAAATTTTTTTTTTTTTTTGCTCAAATGAAACATTTCATAGTTTGTTGTCCGTGTGATCAAATGCTGCAGTTTTTATAGAAAAGCCCCATCAGTCTCCGTGTATGAACCACATTCTCTTGTGTTGAATGGAATTATGGCGCTGAAAAGGAGTCGTGTTGTGAGGTATATGAGAGAGAACGAGAGATTTTGAGAGAGAGATTAAGAGAGAAAGAGATTGATATAAACAGAGAGAGGTTGAGAAAGAGAGAGAGAGTCAATGGAAGCATGTCGCTGACTCAGTAAAGCTATACGGAAAAACTTTCAGAGATCGAAGCCTGAGCTCTCAATGCTGTCTTTCCTAATTATTTCATTTGAGTAAATGATTGTACTGGCACCCCTGTTATAGTCAGTTTATTCAATCTGCCTCACTGCAGTACTGAGAGAGAGAGAGAGAGAGAGAGATTGTATGTGTGTGTGTGTGTGTGTGTGTGTGTGTATGTGTGTGTGTGTGTATGTGAGAGAGAGAGAGAGAGAGAGATTGTATGTGTGTGTGTGTGTGTGTGTGTGTGTGTGTATGTGAGAGAGAGAGAGAGAGATTGTATGTGTGTGTATGTGTGTGTGTGTGTGTGTGTGTGTGAGAGAGAGAGAGAGAGATTGTGTGTGTGTGTGTGTGTGTGTGTGTGTGTGTGTGTGAGAGAGAGAGAGCACAGGGGGCCACAGCATTTTCATGGTTCTCAGTTGCCCTCTGCAATCCATTTATACTCCAACTGAAATCTTTATTTTTATTCACGGCAACTACTCTTAAATATTTACCCAAGAATACACGGATATGATGTCATTTCCTGTTTCTAATAGAATTGTACAGCTGTAGGTAACCTATCATGTTCAAGATTTGTATCAAGCAGTATGGATCATCACGTCTACAGTGATAGGAGTAGTTTGTGAATACTAACAGCTTGTGTGTGTGTGTGTGTGTGTGTGTGTGTGTGTGTGTGTGTGTGTGTGTGTGTGTGTGTGCATAAGGTTTCCCGGCAGCAGCGTATGGTCCAGTGGCAGCGGCAGTGGCAGCAGCACGAGGCTCAGGTAGGGGCGCTCGAGGAAGAGGCAGCTACGTGGCGTACCCACAGAACCCGGGGGCAGGTAATCACTCTGGCCGCGTGTGTTCTGTGTGGTTACGGCTATGTTCACCCTCTTCTGCACTCTACACTTACACACTTTAAACAAGAGAGTGGCAGCTTTACCGGTTCTCCCCCAAATCAACTAAACTAAATCACCAGCACGTCTTTTCCAGATCATGAATCTTTTCTATTTCTTTTTGCTGTAAGTTCTAACTGATTGTAAATTTTTTTTGCAAGCAGGACAAGTCTGAGTGAACCCTGAGTAACGTGTGTGTATAAACTTGCACCAGTAAGCGCACATCTTGTAAGAAACGAAGGAATAAGATTTTCTCTTCGTCACTCCGTGTGGCTCACATCATCATCTTGACGAACAAATCTGCCTCCTTAAATGCAGTAAATAAATCAGTGGGGTTCTCAGGAGAGTCCGCTCGGCCTTTAGTATCAAGCACAGCTTAGAACGGAGGTGACTGACATCTTTAACGGGCAGCACCGGCACCCTGTGGACCGCGGTGCTTTTTGCTCAGTAATTAAGCACCTTCCTGCAGTGGGGACCCTCTGGGTGCTATGCTGTGATTGGATGGGCTGCGGCACAGTCCTTCCGTCATCATTCCGCTATTTCTCCCTGAGTGGGGAGGATCCCGTGGTAGATTTTAGTCGAGATGTTTGCAGTGTAATAAGATGTGTAACCCTTGCACGTACAGAACATTTGACTAAAATCTTGCATGTGTGGCGCGCTGTTATCGCATCTGCCTATTACAACTAAGCGTACGTTACATTAGCGGCTTTCTGTGCGAGACGGTAACAACCAAATGTTTACCGGTTTTAATTGAAAAGGTATTTTGTTTGAGTCACATCTTTGATAGATTTGGAGGCAGATTAGTGAAGCTTGTCAGGCATCCGTGTCCCAGAGGCACCGATGATCTTTGCCACTTCCTTTCTTTTTCTAATGTGTTTATTTTTAAATATTTGTCTGGATATTTTTTAATAAAGTTATTTTTCTGTATTTACCACTAAATGGAAACTGTGATGGTAGGATTTTAAAGTTTTGACTGGGGAATCAGATCACATATGGCATTGGATTAGTGGTAGAAAGCGCACCAGTTGTGTTGCGTTGTGTTTCACCGAATTCACGAAACGCATTAAAAAATGAATTGCTGCTTTGTTGCTTTTGCTCATCCAAGCTTCGGGCTAATAGCTACTTAGAAGCTAATGCTAATCTTGATAAATTTTTTGAGCATCTCCTACTTTGGTTGCAAGATTAGCAGCTTGATTAGAGCCACACATATCACACAGTGCTCAGAAGTACTCTGACCCATCACTTAGAACCAGTGAGCTTTCAGAATTCGGCGTTTTACACTTGAGACATTTATTCCGTGGGAATTTGGTGCTTTGAAAGCATTGTGATGACAACTATCCATCCTGAGGCAAATAAACATCCCTCCACTGAAATATTTCACTGAACTGTATCTCGCAGTTCGCCACTGAGCATCAAAGACTGCATGTGCATTCACGTAGCTGTACTGAAAGTGTCCGGGTTTCTAAAGACAACTGTGCTCCACCTCACAGATACTGCAAAAGCCTGGCAGGAATTACGTGCGGGACTTACACAGTGATCGTAGAGGAAATGTTTAACTGACTCTATCGTCTGAAATGTGTTCGATAGTCAGTGAGGGTATGTGAAGCAGCACAAGGACCAATCAGCCTCTGCACGAACTGATAAACTGTTTACCTGCTAATATTAGCGCTGAAGGTGTTGTAAAACTTTTTAGATATAAATTTATCGATTCTTATCTTCACTGCAGGACAAAACTGTGCTCGGGTGCAGGTGAAATGTTTCCAAAAAAAGTTTACTGCCATCATGTTTACTCAAGGCTGCTTTGATGTGATCGCAAAATCTACACTTGTTTTTAAAAATTAGCATTACAGTGGTACCTCACTTTACAAAAGTCTCACCAAATGAAAAATGCAGGTTACGAAACGCATTTTCCTAAAATTTTGTCTTTGTATACGAAACAAGTTCACATTATGAAAGCAATATCTTAAAAATTCAAACGCACCATTCAAACATTGCACGAGCTGTTCTCCCATCAATGACGTTCAAACATTCCGCCCCGCTGGCCTCCCATTGGCTAGAAGGGATGAAGCAGCTACCTCCCATTGCCTATCTCCAAAATCTCGCCCCACTGGCCTCCAATTGGCTAGGAGGGATGACACAGCGCCCTCTTATTGGCTATTATGGTGCTGAATCTACCATGATGCTTTTCGTGTAAAGGACAGAGTTACTGTTGTCTCATGCCTTATTTCTTGACTCAGGCTTTTAACCTTCCATAAACATTTCTAAGATTATAGCTCTGCTCGCACGCACACACGCACACACACACACGTGTGTGATTTCCGGTGCAAGTGAGAAGAAGAAACAGGCTCAAGTGATATCACAAAGGAATATGGCCAAACCCGTCTACCATCAGTACGATATTGAAACAGAAGGAGGTCTTAAAAGGTACGCTTTTATAATTTTTAAAGGGTTTAGGGGGTAGTATTGGGAGCCTTGGAACGAATCACAAGTTTTACATGTAAAATGCGATTCAATTTACGAAAAATGCAGTTTACGAAAAAGCCTCTGGAATGGATTAATTTCGTAAAGTGAGGTACCACTGTATAGCCATTTTCCCCTTTTATCCTACAGTGTGTGTTCGATTATTGTTTGTCATCAAAACATCTCAAATGATGCTTTTTAGATTAAATCTCTTCCATCAGATTGTTTTGTTTGATTGTATGAAGCTAATTTCACCTCGTTCTCTCTTGTTCTTCTTGCCATCCCTGTTTTGGTCACATTTCCTCCTAGAACCACTGTAGAAAGATTTTCCTCAGTGAGAAGCGCATCAACCCGGCATCCGTAGTATTTCTGTGGGTCAGCAATCCCAATGATGTCACATGGCTTGGTTTGATTGCTCATGTCTCTGCTTTCAATCAGCACTGTGATACTTCACAATAATCTTTGAGCTCGTGTATGCAGAAGAGGGTAGATGGCACTTGAGTAGCTCCTGTCACATTAAAGCTGGGGTTTCAAACTCATTTTTACTGAGTGCACTAAATTTAAAAGTGATCAAGGGCCGACTAATCACTGAACATCTGTCCTAAAAGAGGGTTAACGGCAAGTAAAATATAAAACATCCAACTGCTTGGCAGAAAGTTGTTTGTGTTCTTCTGGAAGACCGGCTATAGTAATATGAGGAAGAGGGTATGAGACTGATCGAAAGTATTTTTGATATAATATTGCATTACCTCTGCCAGAAACCGTAAATCAATGAGCAGGAGTAAAACAGATGAGTAAGATTACAATGGGAAGCAGCGTGGCATTTATTGCGGTGGCTATAAGAGTAGACTTGTGATAGTCGAGCTTTGGAAAAATTTATCCTACAAAAAAAACTCTGAACTGTATGAATGCAAGACGAGTGCAGATGGAGCTGGTGTGAATTTTTGCAATGGCCGCTTCCCACCATTGATCATTCAAAATCATTCCCAGCTTACCTTCCCAAGCAGTTTTAATTGTAGACATTGGAGGGCAATCTAAAGACCGGGGTTTATTACAAACCTCTGAAAGGAATGATTTCTGAGGAAAATCCCCGAGTTTAAAAATTCTTCCCTTAAATGGTTTAAGGGCAACGACGGAAAAACTTTCTTGGGTCATGATAATGTATCCGTTTACTTGAAATAAGCTGCTGCTACCTAGTGGAGGGATGATGAATCAGGTTTCATGGTAATGGTCGATGGAAAGGATGTATGATAATCATATTCTATGAAGCTCTTCGAATTAAATGAAAAGGCAGGCCAGATTTGGCCCGTGGGACACACCCTGACACCTATGCCTTAAAGCAAGCATGTGTTATCCATCATCCTCTCCAGTTAACAGCATCTTTAAGAGGTTTTCTCTCAGGAAGAAATATTTTAGTGTTCAGTTCAGAGACCTCTCTATGTGCCCACACCTTAATTTGACCAGTCTGTGTACTCAAATAAATTTTGCTGAAAATATTTGCTTAAAAGATCAGGTGTAGTTTTTTAAGTCTTGGCTGAGCAACAGTGTATGTGAAGTGTAGTCTACAGATGGAGGATGAGTGTCGACCAGTCTGTCCGTCTCACCAGCCGTCCCTTTGACTTTCTCTCAGTTGGTCTCTGTCTCTTGGACTGCCCGTCTGTTCCCAGACCTCACGTGCAGCTGGGAGTGTATGAGCCACAGGGTGCTGCACCACAGGAGGCGCTGCCCTCCGGAGCTCTGTCTCACACTTGTATTCTCCTTGCCAGCCTCCATAGCTGGCTGTATGTGTGTCCGACTGCCACACTGGCACATGCTGCCGATGTCACCCCTCCTACACTCCCTCTATCTCTCTGCTGAGAAATGTCCTCTGGCTCACTCTGATACTACTCTCCACTCGCTGGAGGAATGTGAGTGTCTCCATGGAAATCTTTTTGTCTACTTAAGTGATGGATAATAACGATGTAGAATATCGATAGTGTGAAAAATTATGTCCCGCTCCCTCAGCGAGATATCATGGCTATCATGATATATATTAATTCATTTTAAAATTTAAAAAATCCCTAGAAACACGTGATGTAATGCTGAAGCATGTACACTTTGCCTTAGTCAATTTATTTTAATACAACAATCAATTAAATAGAAAACATTTTAGGAAAATAATAGCCATTAACTGTAAACCCAATCATTTGTGCTGCATATCTACACCTCGACATCTCTATATATTGAGTATCAGTAAATTTGCAGGATATTGTTTTCTGTCTCTCATCGTTAGACTCCTCTCTCTTTCCGAAAAAGGCTTTATAACACCTCTCTTCCTGAATCGATCCCCAATCCTCCCTTCTCCTTCCAGCTATTTATCATTTTTGTGTTAACCCTAGACTCCACTTCTCCTTCATTCATCTTCAGTGAGTGCCTCATCTGGGTCAGAGTCCTGCTGGATCTGGAGCCGGTCCCGGAACACTGTTTCAATGCCGGGCATCACGCTATCACCTCGGGTCATTTTGGAGTTCTTGCCAATTTTTAAGTAGTATTTGCAATCTTATCATTCTCATTCTTGATTTTCTGGTTGTCAGCTTGTGAATGGTGCTTCTACACACGGCGTCATGTCAGCAGAAGAGTGTGTTGTGCAGGTGGCCAGCTGTCCCTTGCTGCTCAATAATAAGTCTATTGTGCTGAAGGTTAACACTGCCAACAGCTTTCCCTTGAATAAGCAGTTCTGCAGTACGGCTTATAAATTGGCCAATCCCTGCTACATTTAACCTCAGACTCCCTCCAAGCTGTGGCCTTGCGCAATACCAGGTATACAGGTGTCAGAAACTCACTAATGAGGCTTGAGACAGAATGTTTTTGTGTGTCCATCCCATCATCACCCCCACCGACTTTTCATTTTGGTCCAGTTATAATGGTGAAATGGTCAGAATTCTGTATGCATACTTTTGCTTGGTCCATCGTTATCCTCCTTGTCAGAGGCATCCTCTGGATCTATCCCCTGGACATATTATCCTGATGAAACAAGAAGGAAGTTATTGTATGAAGCCCTATTTTTGCTTGATGAAGCCTGTGGCTGGTCAGGCACAGAGCTGCTCTCGTTTGGCTGAGTAGTTTCCATTATCTGGAGATCATTATGCATTTCATCCCAACAAGCACTGTGATCGCTGCTGAGAGGCTCAACTGAGGGCCACGTTGGCTGGCGCTGCTATGCTGAGATTAAACTGGCTCCTCAGCTCTCACGTGTGCCCATCCACTGCCTCTCGCGCATACACACAAACACCCACACAGCTGCGGCTCCGGCTCGTGCCAAAAGGACCAACAGCGGCTCCGCTCTCTCAAGGATGCGCCATGTGATACCTGTCCCACAGGCTCTCATTGCAGGAAGATAAATGTTACACATAAAGGTTAGAGAGGCACTGATCCTGCTCGGTCTCAGGATGGTCTCCTCCGCACAGCTGTGATGGGCAGATGCTCAGACAGGGCCTCTGGGAGGAACCATACTGAACTTCAAAGGGGGAATCATACTCCAGAGGTGCTCAGCTGTAGACCACTTTCATCTCGCCACTCACAGAGAGATAAGGTCTCAAAGAAAGGTTTTTATTCCCATCTTCTCATTTTCCCCTCTGTAGCGTGACCTTTAAAACAATGTGAAAGTGGAATGTGAAAGCTTGATCCACTTTGGATTACTTTACAATTACCATTTCTGGGTTTACTGTAAATGTTTTTTTGGGGGTGTTGGTAGTATTTGAGAGTTCGATGCAGGTTTGTTCTGTGGTTGTCTGTAGCAGTAGCACCGGCTCAGATACAAGCTTGAGACGCAGACTTTTCGGGGATCGGTTTCCTTCCTCAATGAGATTTCTGACTGATCGTGATACCGATGCTGTTTACATTCACTCATCAAGGACATAAATATCAGATAAAGGTTACACATAACACATTGTTTTTGGGCTCTTTGAAGTGCTTATTTTTGGTCAAGGAAAATGATTGTACAATTTTATTTAAAAAAAGAGGTGGCGGGAACCTATCTCAGCCTACATTGAGCGAGCGCAGGGCACACCTTGAGCACCTTGTCAGACCATGCAGGGGCTAACACTTATACGACCATTTACATTCACACCTAGGGAAATTTAGCACAGTCAATTAGCCTAATGTGCATGTTTTTGGATTGTAGGAGAAAACGAGGTAGACTTGGGTGCTGTGTTAGGAAATGGATGAAAATGTCCCTGTATGGAAAATCCTGATATGTTGACAAAAATCTTCATGGCTGTCAGAAACTACGATAAAAGTATCGTTTAATACAATAATGTTATTTCAGAGTGGCAGTGTCCCGGTTCTGGATTACTGGTCCAAAGGTCGGGGGTTCAAAACTCACTATCACCAGGTTGTCACTGCTGTCGCCGAGTCAGCTGAGATGGGTGCTAGTCTCCCCACAACCCTAATTAGAATTAAGCAATTCAGAAAACCAATCAATGTTATTTAAATGTATTAAAAGTGTGACCCAATATATATGATTAACCTTCAGGGGAGACTTGGGACAACCATTTATTTTCTTATAAAATACAGTAGTTTTTTCTTTAATACACATTTTTAAATACACAGGCAAGCCACAAATAACTAAAAGCAAACCACACACTTGACATTGCATCAAGATTTTGACTTGTAGAGCGCCACTTATTTTAGGTGTTACATAAATGACCTACAATCATGAAAATTCTCCCTGCTACTATAAATAACATTTGATTATTGTTTACTTTCACAAATCCTTGTAATGTGATGCAGGTCAATAAAAATATCTAATTAGAAATGCCAACCTCTTATCTCCAGGCCAAAGTGGAAAGATGTTTCAGTATTTGTACGATATACGGCAAAACTCACTTGAAAATTGCGAATTCTGAACTTTAAACTCTGAAACATTTACATCGCTGCAGAAATCAGTGGATTAAAGCCATATTCCCAAGTGGCAAATTTTACAAAAAAAAAAAATTGTAGTATTGGAAATACGAGGAAATAAAAAAACACACAAAAGAAGAGTTCAGTCTACTTGTTAACGTAACATTAGATCTGGATGAATAAAATGAATGTCAAGATGGAAGTGCATTGCAAAGTGAAAATCCAAGTCTGGGACGGATCGACATAAAAAATGCAGTTACTTTGATGAAGGAAGCC
>CM045743.1:27856439-27908939 GCA_024760905.1 Plotosus lineatus | reverse complement strand
CAGAAGGTGTCTAGTGTTTTTTATGTGTGTGTGAGCAGATGCGGACATGGTGAGTCAGCAGCAGGAGCCGCAGTGGGCAGTGCAGACTCCAAGGCTGCTGCAGTCCTATCAGGGATGAGTCATTAGAAGAGAGATGGAGAGAAAGAGAAAGCAGTCTCCCTGCCCCCTGCCTGCAATTGGTTTAGGGACAGTGACACTTAGAGGGAGAGACCTGGGAGGACTGCAGGGGGGGAAAAGTGCCCCATTACTCATTAAAGCACTTTCCGCTGTATTCACCATGAGTCTGTTCAGAATAGTTGGGCTTGATTATGTAACCCATACAGAATGTATGGACATCTGAGTGATTATGTAAGTCAACATTAATGTAAGATTCATGTTAAAGCTTTTTCCACCACAGAAATGTTAGTGACTCGGGTCTAATCTCAAATGAAACAGCCATTCAACTGGAACCTGCACGCTAACTGGATGGAAGTTACTTTACTAATGCTAACCTCAAAAAAACATTGTTTCCGAACCTACACGCTAAGAATACATAGATAAAAGCGACAATGAACGTGTACGTGTTGCCAAACTTTTTGTGCAGCCAGGGATGTGTTTAACCCCTTCAATACAATATTATTTCTTCTATTTATGGTTAACACATCTGCCTCACAGAAGGCAGCTCCTGGGTTCAGTAAAGGCTTTCTGTGTGGAGTTTGCATGTTTTCCCCATGCTTGTATGGGTTTCTTCTGGGTTCTCCAGATTCCTCCCACAGTCCCAAGACATGCACATTAAACTAATTAGCTGTTCCTTATAACCACTATGTGTGAGTTTTTAAAGTGATTATAATGTGTGCTGGCCCTGTGAGATATATATATATATATATATATATATATATATATATATATATATATATATATATACAGTCGGCCTCCTTCTTACGAAAAATCCAGTATACGAAAAACATTTTCCTAAATTTTTGTCCTCTGTATATGAAACAAGTTCTTACGAAAAGCGTCAAATGCGCCATTCAAACATTCAAGCGCACCATGCAAACAAAGAAATTCTTTTCACTCACACCGGAAATCACTTTCACCGGGAATCACGTGTGTGTGTGTGTGTGTGTGTGTGTGTGTGTGTGTGTGTGTGTGTGTGTGTGTGTGCACGGGTGTTGACCATGTCTTCTTAGCAGAGTTACAATCTTACAAATGTTTATGCAAGGTTAAAAGCCTGAGACAAAAAATAAAGTTGCAGTGAGCACACTCGTAAAACTCGCGAAACAACAGTAACTCTGTCCTTTACATGTGTTAGAACTCCGTGATGAACAATGGGTCGAAGGCACATGAAAAGCATCATGGGTATTATGGAGATGCAGCTCCCTTCTAGCCAATGGGAGGCCAGCAAGGCGGGATGCTGGGAGATAGCCAATGGGAGGCCAACAAGGCGGGATGTTGGGAGATAGCCAATGGGAGGCCAGCGGAGTGGGATGTTCTGAGATAGCCAAGGGGAGAGCAACTCGCGAATCGTTTGAATTTTTGAGTTGGTTCGTTTCATAACGTGAATTTGTTTCGTATTCAGAGATGAAAATTTTAGGTAAATGCGTTTCATAACCTGGATTTTTCATTTGTTGGGTCTTTCGTAAGGTGAGTTACCACTGTGTGTGTGTGTGTGTGTGTGTGTGTGTGTGTGTGTGTGTGTGTGTGTGTATATATATATATATATATATATATATATATATATATATATATATATATATATTTAGGGATCCTCGCTACTTCTCGCTTCAATTTATGCGGCTTCAGTGCATTGCATTTTTTTTTTTTTAAATATTCATGAAATAAAAAAATAAGGAGGAAAAGGTTAAGGAAAATGCCACAAAACCAAGGCCAATTGTGCAAAAAGAAACCCCTCTAAACAAACACAAAACAAAGAACAACCAATTTTTGTGAGGTGCACATCTGTGTGCGAGCGTCTTTGTGTGTGTTGTATTTACAGATGCTCCTTGCTTTATGTTTATTCGCCTTACGTTTTTTTCAATTTTGCGTTTTTTGTAAAAAAAATAAAATAAAAATTGTAAGATATTTTGAGTTTAGTGCGCTCTCCATAGTACGAGACGTTCTTGCGTAGTACGTAGACGTAATACGCTACTTATGCATGCCGCTGCGTCGTTCATTGTTTCCAAACGACAAACTGAACGTGCCCTGCTTCTTCCCAGTTCACCGCATGTTACCCTTGTGTTAAGATATCGTCTCTGTGATCTTTGTGTTTACACTGTTTTGCGTATTTGTAACCCTAAGTAAATATGGTTGGTCAGAACCGTAAGCCTACTAGTGATAGTGTTAATCAGAATCTGTGGTAATAAGTGAATTTGATTAAAATTAATTTACTGTATTTGAAATTATTTTGCTTGAATTTAATTTATTTGAAATTAATGTTGATATTATTTTACAATGTTATGTTTATAATAATTGATTTAGGGATGTTTTATGAGATACGGTAATAGTATATAGTACAGTATGAACGTCACTGGAACTGAATACGTCACTGGAACGCACAGTAGCAACTTACTTTTTTTTTTTTTTTCACCCTACGTTCGGCCGTTCGGAACGTAACTAAACCGTCAGTCGAGGAGCGTCTGTATATTTTATTTACATCTTATACAGCATTTATAGCATCGAATATTTATTTATTGATATTATATACACATACATGTACTTATACGTCAGTCAGGGGAGGGGTTGGGGGCGTTGGTCCTACTTCACGGATTTCAGTTATCGCGGTGGGATCTCGGACCCAATTAACAGCGGAAAGTGAGGGATCCCTATATATAAAAGCCTTTGTACTCTCTATAAGCAGAATTCTTATTGTATACATCATAAAACTTGTTTTCAAGGAAAAAGGTGTAGTGAAATTTCTCCATGATCGCTATTTAAGGTCGATGGAAAACAAACACACAAATGACTAAAATAAAATGGATCCAACAGTTGAGGGTCCAAGGCCCACTATCAACGGGTTGTCACTGCTGTCCCGCTAGTGCAGCTAACTAGGTTATTATAGGCCAACCGTGTCTCTCATTGGTCGTGGTAAGAGGCTGTAAAAGAACCATTTCTGACTTTTGAAAAGAGTAGGACATTGGATTGCACTCAGTTTGGTTCTTCCCTGCGATGGTCTGGAGAGCTGTCCAGGGTGTGTGTACTCTGCCCTCGCCCAGAGTCGGCTGTGATGGTCGCGAGCCTCCCTGTGAGCCTAGGTTTAAGGGTTCAGTCAGGTTCAGAAAATGAATGGATGAATGAAGTTAAGAAGCAGGGATGTACGGTCAGTGATGGCTTTCTGGATTACTGCTCAGATGGTTGGGAGTTCAAGTCCCAGCGCCACCAAGCTGCTATTGTTGGGCTCTTGAGCAAGGCCGTTAGCTGCTGACTGCTTAAATGAGGTTTAAAAAAATATAAGCCACTGTGAATGAGTTTGCCAAATGCTCTGCGTTTTTCCAACCTTAAAGGCATGCATACAGTATTTCAGTAAACAGATAATGCGGGTCCAGTATCATTCTTCAACTGCATGTTGTAATATGAAGCAGGAGGAACATTACCCAGAAGGAAGTTGTGGTTGAGTCTATGGACGCTGTTCTGCCACTTTGCCGTTACTGACGGCGTCATCTTCTCTGGGTGAGGCGGCATTCTGGGTCCTTCCTTTTTGCTTACGGACACCTGAACTAGCACCTGAGCTGATGTGTGAGTGCTACTAGTAGCTTTCAAAATGACTTTGGACAAACACCTACTCACACGAGTGATGCCCTCATAATCTTCCGTTTGAGTGGAAGGAAGGTGGTTTCATGATGTGGTGAGCGCCATGTGCTGTTGACCCTCCCTAATGGTTATGCGCAGTAACCATGAATGATGTCCATTTATCATCCAAAGGATCTAACGTGTAGTACCATGTATTTAATCAAATCTTAGAAATTGTAAAAGGGTTTGAAATGGATGCTTAAATTTGTGTGTTTCTTTCTTTGAGGAAGACAACAACAGATTCCATCAAGGATTTACTGAAGAATACAAATGTGTGAATGGGGACCAATTGTCAGCAATGATCTGCTGCGCCACTCTGATCGTTTAGGTTAATCTGAAGGTCATTTGTGCAGAATAGCTTAGCATCCCAGTGATTTCCTCCGTGTCTGGTTATAGTTATTTTTTCTCATCTGCTGAAGCAGCTGGTCATGCAGGGTATTTCTGAAAATTAAAATGTAGCCATCTCTAGCCACTCTCATGAACGCAATGCAAACACACACCTTGCCTACATGACTGTGTACAATGAAAGCGTTTTCCCCAAATGATGGCGTCCCACCCCCTCACCCCTTAACCCCCCTCCCTCCCCCCTCCCCCTCCCCATCCTGTACTGTATCTCCCAGGCTTCCCCGATTATGGGTTTTATTCCGCGCCCAGTGACCAGCGGGGGGCACCCTGCTCCTTTGCCGACTATGGCTCCCTTGGGCCTCAGGCGGCTCAGATGCTGCAAAGTGAGCACGCCACATCCGCCTGCAACTCGCCCCTGCAGCACCTTCACAGCCCGGATCAGTTTAAGACCCCAGGTTTGTATGGCGCGTTTATGTCCTAGACCTTTGCTTCCTTTCCCTTTGGTCTTTTTTTTCAGTTTGTTTGTTTGTTTGTGTCATCCTTTCCCCATTTTTTTCTGCATTGATTTTTTGCTTTCTTTTGATGACATCTTGCACTAGCAGAGAGAGAGAGAGAGAGGCATCATCTATTCTTTTGGTGTTCACTAAAAATAGAAGTTCAATCTGATCAATTGCCCCGAGATGCTCTGCATGCTGGGATTTATTTCATGTCTTCATTAAGTTACGTTCATTTCTCTCTTCCAGAGCTCTTTAAATTTGTGTGTTGTAGAGCCATTGTTTGTTGTTTTTTTTTTGTTTTTTTGCACGAAGGAACATCAGGCTGCATGCACAGATCGCAAGCATGCCAAAATGGATGAAAATCACTTTATCACTAACACACACATATGCCTGTACTGTAGGAGCATGATATGATGAATTTTTTTAAATCGAATAGGAGTTCAAGCTCTGCCATGTTTGCTTATGGCTTTAAAATACTGTAAGAATGTGTTGAGTAGCAGGATAATAATAATAATAATAATATGAATATGAATAATAATACTTACAAACCAAGTCCTTTTTCATTCAGAATTTCTACCACATGTTATATGATATGAAGTGTTAACATCACAGTAAGAAACCGAGCTAATTCCCTTGCTGTCACTTCACGGCGTGCATTAAGGCAGTAAGTCACCTTCACCAGACACACGTCTGATCCGACTTCCAAAAGCAGGCGTCCTGGAACATTCTTGTAGCTTTATGTCGTGACTTAATGTGATGCTCTAAGCTTGTCTTGCATAAAGGGATTTTTTTTTTTTTTAACTTTTAAAATGTTAGTCCTTAATAATCAGTTTCTCGTAAAGGAGCATTTTGGAGTGGCCTCATACATACAGTACAGACACTGACATGGCTCTGTTCCTTTTTCTCACTGTCGCTGTAACTCCGAAATCTCACCTGATGTACCTGGCAACATCAATTCTAGTTTCTGATTCATTAACAGTGATTGTGACCCTCCTGTTTCACAGCAAGTCAAGGCTCGTTGATTGGCCATTTTTAGAAAGTCCTCTGTGGCCTTCTAGTCTGCAATGTCTCGAGAGCTGCGAGCTTGAATACATGATGCTCCAGTGTAGTGTTGCGTGCCGATGTTCATCTGCAGTACTTATAATGACTACCTTGGTGGCAGCTCCAGCCAGGTGGTGTGAGGCCTGCCAGGCACTCCGCCTTGCCTCATTTGCTTTGGCAGCCGCCAAGGAATGGCATCTTTGTCCTAGTGCTTTACGCTGAAGATTACACAGATCTCCTGGTTTGGATCAGGTCCCAGTCTGGGCATATTTCACCAAATTTAGTGGGACTCTTGGGTGGTGGTGGTGGTGGTGGGGGCTATAAGACCCACTGTACGGCACTAAAACTCCTGTATAGGCTGAACTGGAGCACGTTCTGAAGCACACATAAAGTGTCTGCACTTTGTTTCTTTCACACAGTTTCTTATTTAAATCAAAGGATTGCTTTGCATTTGCTTCTGTGTGTTTCTACTTTTTCTCCCTCAACATGTTTCACTGCCTTTTCATCAGCCTTTATCAGGTAGACGTAAACAACACTTCAGCTTTGTTGTTGTTTTTTTTTCCCCACAGCGGCTTGCTAGGCAGTAAGCTGCATTTCTGTCTCTCTTTTTTGGCGATATATGACAGTAATATTGCTTTTAATATAGGTCAAGAACATTGAGAGATAAACTTCTATTGGATTAAAGGCGATACACAATATGAGATGCTGTCAAACTGTCTCCTGTAGCTTGGTTGCTGTGGCAACATAAATATAATTAATGCATCATGGGGCTTTTAGAGGGTCACAGCGAAGCACTTTATCCCTTAACAGTAATGCGGAAGTGTTTGTGTGCGAGTGCGTGTAAGTCAGTATAAGATTAGGGAATCACACGTATGGAGGCAAGATGTTCTTGGACAGTATGATGGGCGAGAAACAGTTTAGTTCCCGTTATCACTTATGTTACAGAAACTAAACAGCGACTCCTTCAGCAGCCTCCCTTTTTTGAGCTTGTCATCTGTGTCATGTTGGAGGGAAAAAGTTTCAGGACACCTCCTCAGATAGAGCCCTGTCATGTCCGCAATGGCACATGCTATTTATGCATAGAGTTGTCGTTCCTGTGCAGTTTAATATATGGAGACGGGAAAGTACCTTTGGTGAAAAAAGCACCTTTTGTGCTTGGTTTGGTGTTTCCTGCCCTGCTGACGAGTAGCAATCGACATTTTGCATCTTTTTTAATGATTTTTTTTTTTTTTAATAAATTAACTAGCTCTGAGCACCAGCACAGGATACGCAAGTCACCTGTACCTTAAAAGCTGCTGCATAAGCACAAGCCCATGGTTTAATTAGGATGGTGCTGCTAAGCTACCAGTCAACGCCAATAAGTGTAAATCATGTTTGCCTATTAAAGTTAATAGCAGGAGCAGTCTAGCCTGGGGGTTTAAGTTGAAACATAAATCCTCCTCCTTGCACACACACACACAGAGAGAGAGAGAGAGAGAGAGTACAGTGCACATTCCTCAACAGAATCTACCAATTACAAGAAATGAGGATTACTGTTGAAAGTGAAAGTGGCTGTAATTGCTTAATAAGCAGGCCTATTAGAACGTGTGCTGTTTAGATAAGTCCAGTGAGGCTACTCTTACGAACTGCCTGGAGTTTGTCTTTCTCATGCTTTCTGTCCTCATTCCTTTCAATGTAGACCAGGTACAGTTGCTCGGTGAACAATATAACTGGGATCAATGGTATGTGCATATGTGCATCTACGCTTTTCTGTAATGCCACTCAACATTCATGCTCCTTCCGTGGTCGAAGTTTGAGGCATTGAAGTGGAAAAGAGGATTTGTCTTTAGACCAGAAGGACGAAGTTGTCTCCTTTCTCAAGAGTGAACCGTGACTCAAATACCGCGTATTAGTCAGCATGCTGGCGTGTCACCACGGAGCTGGCAGGGTTCTGTTGTGACGGTGGCAGCGGAGGCGATTTAAAGGGTGCATTGTGAGTATGACGATTCTTCTCAGTTCCTTGTGAATGTCTGTCTTAATTTTATTTACCAGATTAAAGTGACAGTAATGATGAGCTTAATGAGAGTGGCAACCCTGTGATGGATTTGCGAGCTGTCCGGAGTGTATGCCACCATTGCTCGGAGTTGGCTGAGATAGGCTCTAGCCTCCCTTGTAGAATAAAGCAGTTCAGAAGAACGAGTGAATGATACTTGCAAGTTGAACTACAGAATGATGGGAGCTGATCAGTAAGCGTATCTTCAAATGCTGCTGGACTCATAGCACACATCTGGCACATCTGTTAGACTGGAAAGGGTGCAGGTTTAACTTGGCCGGTGTGTTAAATTAAATATTGTTCAGTAGATATCGCCTATGTAGTCTATGACAGTCCTGTGATTTAAAGTGAAGCGACTGCCTGAGTCATGCTTGCAGCAGAGGACGGCTTGACTGCATGCTGGATGCATCATGTGACTGCATGCTGAAAACTCTTGTGCATGACCTATCCCAAACTTGAGATTTTTCCCCATACAGCATGTGTATACTCAAGAATATGAATCGCTGACGGAGCCCACACTACTTTTTGAGAAATATAACTATCATCATAATATCATTATAATATGGGTTTAATGACAGTCTTCATACACTGTAGTTGATGGTAATAAGATCAAAATGGAATTTCAGTAATCATGTCAGTGCCACTCTCTGTGCCAGTGTATGTTTCTTAGCTTTCTTGCTCCCAGTTCCTCAAGATTCGGACACACCAATATCATATTCTCTCCACATGTATCTCCAGTATTTGTTTCTCAGTGTGTACGACTCAACCCTGAGGAAAAACACGTATTTGTATTTCTTTCATTCAGGCGCCAACCCTGCTCGGCCTGGAGCCTTCCCTGGTGCCAACAGTCCGGGGCCGGTAGCCGATCTGTACGGCCCGACTAGTCAGGAATCGGCTGTAGGGAACTACATCAGTGCTGCTAGTCCTCAGCCTGGCTCTGGGTTCAGCCATGGCATTGCTGTAAGTATTCCTCTCATCTATTCTCAGCACATCTGCAGCTTGCCTGTTCTCAAAGTACCTGTTTTCACGCCCTTTTATATTTGATTTCTCTTTTTGACTCAAACCTTAATTGCGTCTCAATGCTGAAGGCTTCACTTAGAGGAACATTTTAACTGATAATTAAATATACCCCCCAAAATTATTTCAAGTAGACGAGAAGTCAAGCTATTTAATAAAAGTTCACGTCACCGAGAATTAAAATCTGAAACCACATAATCAAGCTTATTCAAGATCACTTAACGACGCAAAGCTCTGTGAGGCGTCTGTGTAAGAACATTCCGTAGGTTTGTAGTGCAGGTTTAGTTCACTGATTGGTCTGATATGTGCTCGGGAGAACAGGGGACGAATTTTATTTTTTGTTGAAAACTAGTCATGTTAAGTCTGGTTTTTATTCGAGCGGTCTGTAACAGATCCTGTATGCAGAATTAATTGTGACTGTGTGCACACTGAATCAGGAGCCATTGAAATCCATCAGCATGGAGCTGAAATCTAGGGAAGGGGCAAAACACCATCAAAACCATTGAGGAGAGAAAGAAGACGGGGGGGAAAAGCAGCCTGTATGATTGGGAAAGAATAAATCGAATTCCGATGTCTCTGTAACAAGCAGCTGCTTTTGACACTATATCTAAACAAAACCACGGCGCCGCACAAAAGTTCCCTTAATTGGCTTTTTCGCTGGCGGAGAGCAGATTCCTCCTCTGAATGTCACAGATGTCAGCGCCTATTTCTGTATCGCTGCAGCTCTCAATTTGGAAAAACGAAAGGGTGCATTTGTAATGAAGTGCCAAATTGAAATTCAATTATTCACATGCTCAGTTTCGCACAACTAACAGTCTTAACCAGTTCGGCAGCAGATATATGCTTTATGATAAGGTGTACAGTGCCAGTCATCCCGGGCCTCCCCTTCCTCGCCTTTGTGAACTGAATAACCTTTTTTTTTTGTCTCCCGCTATTATATTTGCCGAACAAGGCTAATTATAATACAGTTATCAAGCAATTATCCTCGTTCTGCGGATCACTTTGCATCAAGGCTAGAATCTGTTCTTCCTTTCTTCGCTCGCAGGCCGTGTGTGCACACTTGCACGAGTCACATCAAGAACATTACCCGACGGTTAAAAAACTCAAGATACCAAATGACTTCTACTCTGTTAAACACTCACAGCACCTTGAAATAGAATTGCGAGCCACGCATCCATAGCTTTATTTATGTGCGGTAGCGTTAACTGAGATGCATCTGTGCACGGATTTGCTCGGAGACGAGAGGATAAAGTGTGGTGGTGCGTTTTCAGGTTCAGTTAGTTCCTCTGAGGGTGTTATCGGAGTTGAAGGCTGGGCCGAGAGCAGATGATGTCTCCGAGCTGCACATTAGCACAGGAAATCATGCGGAAGGCGAAATGCTCCTCTCTGTTTATTTCTGCGACACGTGTCAACAATTAGCCACGGCGTAGGATTGCTGGGGCCGGCGAATGACTCCACATTTGCCGCTTTATTACTCTCTATTACTGGCCCTGGAGGCTCCTTGGTGCTCCAGACTTCAGCTTTGAAATCTAAACGAGCTTGTGAAGAGCTTTATCATAAGCTGATGAAATGAATCAACTGCGTTAGAATGGAAAAAACACTTAACTTTGTGTGATCAGAGTAATTCGGAAAGAAAACGCAACCAGTAGGAATTTAACGTTGGAGGCTGTTGCAGTCTATTGAGTAAAAATATTAATAAGAAATGGGAACAAACACTTCTGCTAAGTCTGTCTGATTAAAGAGCTAGACGCTGCCTGCCAGAGCAGACTTTGATTTGTTCATATGGATTAAACTTCTTTCTGAAGCGTTTCCGTCACGATCACAATGGACTGATGACAGGCCCGATAAGAGTCTGTGTCTTTTTTTTTTTTTTTTTACGAAGAGACATGTTGACAGTTTGCCGTTTTGCCCCCTAAATCTGTCGTATGGGCGGTTCACTTCACCAACGCAATCAGGAAATCAGACAGTGTCGAGAATTTGCATATGGAGGGGGAAATTGATCGTCTCAAAACCGAGAAGAGATGAGGGTGGACGGTTCATCATTTTGGAGGGTGTTTGAAGTATTCAGGGTATCCTGCTAGCATGATTAAGAGCCAGCACACATCAAACCTCCTGGATGGAAATAAGCAGTTTATGTCAGAGTCAGTAAAGCTGGAGTGAGCAGGAAAGCTAATCTAGCTACGCCTGGAATTTGTTTGTGATGCTTCAGTTCTATTCTCAGTTTAAGAAACCCTTCACCTGAAACAACCGTCTGTGAAGGAACACGATTAGGTTCCCACCTTTTTGGCAATAATTGTCTTAGGCATCTGTATAATTTAGAATAATCAGAATGATAAGATTTGTGGGCAGTGGTGGTCTAGTGGTATAGGGCGCTGGATCGCTGATCCAAAGGTTGGGGGTTCGAGTCCCACTCTCCACAAGGTTGTCAGTGTCCCCCCCAGTGCAGCTAACTGGGTTATCAAAGGCGGGCCATGTCTCTCACTGTCTATGGTGTGAGGCATGTAAAAGAACCATTGCCGACTTTCGTAAAGAGTAGGCTGCAAAGTCATCAGCGTGTTTCTGTCCCTTGCAAAAATATAAAGGGTTGTGACAGGAAGGGCATCCGACATAAAAACCTCTGCCAAATCAAATGTGCGAATCAGATGATTCGCTGTGGTGACTCTTGAGTAAAAGGGAAAAAGCCAAAAGGAAGACAGACAGAATGATAAGATTTGGGTAAATAATACAGTTAAGGGGCTTCACACTGGGGTTCACTTTATTACCTTTCACATCACGTTTAAGGCATTTAGCAGATACTCTTATCTAGAGTGACTTACATTTTTATACAACTGAACAATTAAGGGTTAAAGGCCTTGTTCAAGGCCCCGACAGGGGCAGCTTGGTGGTACCGGGGCATGAACCCCTGACCTTCAGACTAAATGCATTAAGCCACCATGCCAAACGATATTTATTCCATGAGTTAACAAGAACACATGGTTCATGGTCATCGATTTAAATGATACAACAGCATGCTAGTATATGTTGAGAATTTCCTGCACTTTGATCTCCAGGTGTAACTATTGGAACCTGGTTAGTATGGGCTTTATGATACCCATTTATTTTTGTCTCATTTGTCTGTGAGCACAGCTATAGCACAATTGTTAGAGAAGCAGCTTTGGGACCGAAGTTTGCTGGTTCGATTTCCCAAATCATCAGGAAAAACATATGGTGATGGGGGAGTAATCTGCACCTTCCTTTCCCATTATGGGTGAAATGCCCTTGAGCAAGGCACTTACCAATTGTGGCAGCCCACTGCTCTGTGTGTGTGTGTGTGTGTGTGTGTGTGTGTGTGTGCGCGTGCTCACTTTGCATGAGTTAAATGCAGAGGCAATAATTTCTCTTGCAGAAATAATACAGTATAACAAAAACTTAAGAAAAATCATACACCAAATCAGCCAATAATCAGCATGTGCAGCAGTATGGCACAATAACCCGGAGTTCGTATACTTTACAAACACAGTCAGTCTATCTTATATATTTTTTCTTAAATCTGTTCAATTTCTATTCTTCTACAAGACTAATCCAGTGGATGAAAATGTACTTACTTCTCTCCAAATTATTACTGACATTGACACTAACTGTGTTCTTTTTAGGGGCCCTTGATTGCAACGGCTTTTACAAACGGATACCATTGAAACTTAACAGGTGGTCGGTTGCCATCTCAGTGGAGGTATGATGTTTCCTTTATGTTGCTCACTGGTGCTTTGTATCCATCACTATGTCAGCCCTTTATGGTCTTTTCTTCGGGCCTAATTTCTCCTCCACCTGGTTCTTGCCTTTATGGATCCATTCACACTTTGTACATTTAAGCTTGAATGTTCGACACATGCACTGGCAGAATGCAGTCACTTGTTTTCTCTCAGTAGTTTCATGCATTTCATTTCGAGAAGTGAGTGGGGTGTTTACACATGCCTACACTGTCACATTATCCTAAAGACTCTTTACCAGCATTTCCCCACACAGACTCTTGATTTATTTTTCTAAATAACAAAATACCTGCAGGATTTTAACTGTCCTGACACATTATAGTACAGAAATGTGCATAGTTATGGTACATTACCTACTTCTGCATTCGTACCGTAATGTAATCAGCTGTGTGACATGATCATGTATGTGACAGTCAGCAGCACAAGGCAGGTAATCATGCAGATACAGGTAAAGAGCCTCAGGTGATGTTCACATTAAGGGAAATATATATTTCAGAAACTGCTGATGTCCTCAGATTTCACATACAAGTCCAGTTTGATACTCAAAATGGTCCAACCAAAAGCACTAAGTGAGCTGAAACACTTTGTTGATCAAAGAAATCGTCAAGGTTAGACCTTTACAGCTGCACAAAGAAGAAAACTATCTCCAGACACTCACCAATTAATTACTGAACCTTCCAATGGATGGGCTACAACAACAGGTTCTACCCCTGTCAGCCAATAGCATGAATTGGATCCGAGACCATCATGGTAACAGACTCCATCAAACATGCCTGTTGCCTGGTCTTTTCCCATTTTTCTAATGTCATGTACCCATGATAACAGATTCCTGGTCTTGCCAGTACCAGTTGAACCTGATGGTAGTCATGGTTCATTCATCTCACTGTGTGTTCCGAGATGCTTTTTGGCTCATCCTGGCTGCACAGAGTGCTTATGTTGTTAGCTCCAAATCAGGCTTATCCTTCTCATCAATAAGGTGTTTCATCCCGCAGACCCTCCACATATGTTAAATGTGAACAGAAGCCCTTGATCTTTTGCACTGTACTGATTTTACATGATAGGCTTATTAGACAAATGTTCCCATTAAAGAGAATGTGTGTGTGTGTGTGTGGGCGGGCGGGAGACTCAAAACAGTTCTGCCAGGTCATGCCAAGGACTCCAAAAAAAAAAAAAAAAAAAAATGAAAAACCTTTGCAGATGTACTGGGGTATCTGGCACAAAGATGTTGACAGCAGATTCTTTAAGATTCTTATAAGATCTGCTGCTCGTCTTGGTATCAGAAACATCAGCACACCTACAGAACTCTTCTGCAGTCCATTACAGGTCAGAATTGTTTCAGATTGTATCTGTAAGCTCTGTAGCGCTTATTAATAACTAGTGTTAACGTCAACCAATTTAATGTTTAAGATGTTAGTGAAAGTGGATATAAGTACACTGTTATCTCGGGGTATCTGACCACTTTGCTCTCATGGCTCTGAAATGTTCACAACTGTGGAACATTGAGTCAGACCCAGACTAGTCTGCATACAGTAATCTGTCCACTCAAATCTCTTCCACATAAGTACGCACGTCTTTCCTACAGGAACAGTGTTAGAGAGATGTGGAAACAAAGAGGCTCAAGCTATTGTACTTTCCCTACGAGTGACAAATGATTTGGCAGCAAGATCAGTGGTTCTCATGCAGTCTTTCAATGAGTGTCTGGCCCACAATGAAGAATGGAAACGTTTGTTTTCCAAGTGGTTGAACACCACCAAAGTGAATTCCCAAAAGCAGTAAAGGGAAATAAACTCTGCTTTCATTATGTAGTTTTTACACATGTAGCTTAATTTTCATCAATATTTTGCTTCTGTGCTTTGAGCAAGTTCTAAATCCACTTCAATTTTTGTTAAATATACCATGCTCGTCATGATGAAGAGGGAGCTGAGCTGCAAAGCTCTCAATTTAACAGTTGATCTGTGTTCCAACCCTCACCTATGGTCACAAGCTTTGGGGGTCTTCCTCCTCCATGGAGGGTGTGTTGGTGGGATTGAGGAGGTACTCGAAGTATTCCTTCCACCTCCCAACAACATCCCCAGTCGAGGTTAGCAACTCCCCACATTCCATTCCATACTTGTGGAGAGCTGCTTCCCCCTCCTGATGTGTCGGATGGTGGGGTGGTACCTTTCTGAGGCCCACCCCGGACTCCTCCCAGACCTGGGATTTTGCATCAGTGATAGCTTGGGCTGCAGCACGTTTAGCCTGCGAGGGTCCCACAGGCCAATAAGACCCGATAGGCATCCGTTTTCACCTGGACGGCCCTCTTCACCGCAAGTGTACACCACCAGGTTTGGGAGTTAGCGTCACAACAGGCACTGATGACCTTCCAGCCACAGCTATGGGCTGCTGCCTCAACAATGGAGGCATGAAACATGACTTATTTGGATTCCATGTCCACCGCCTCCTTTAGAAGGTGGTTGTAGCACTGCTGGATGTGGGAGTTAAAGGCCACTCTGACAGGAGACCCTAACTATACACTTGGGCCTGCCAGGTCTGGAGGGCGGCCTCTGCTACCATCAGAGCCAGTTCAGCACCAGGTTGTGATCGGCTGACAGCTCAGCATTCTTCTCTGCCAGAGAGTCAGAGTCAGTCACCAAGGATCGGTCTGACAGAACCCCTTCCCTCGGCTGGCACCCAACTCACAATGCACCCGACCCCTATAGCCCCTCTCACAGGTGGTGGGTCCTTGGAAGGGCATATATACATACACTAAGCCTGTAAAAATAATAAGTGCCACAGTTGTAACCTACATAGTATTCCAGTTATCTCATAATTTTAATAATGAAAAAACAATAGTCTCTGGGTGTCTTTGTGTTTGCTTTTTTCTTATGTTCCTGTGTAGTATGCAATAAAACAATTTTCAGCTCAGCCTCAGTAGATGTCGTTGAATTGAATAGTAAAATCTATTGATGAATAATCATCAATTAATTTGGTATGTGTTTTAGAACATTAAACCTGACTATGGATTTCAAAAGAAATGTGTCATTATTCAGTTAATTAAACAATAGGAAAGTATGTGATACAAGATAAATAAAGCACTTCATGTCATACTGTTACAGCGAAATAATCGACTTTGGGTTGGTAATAGTAGCTCATAACATCACCCCGTCATTGGTTATTTTGGTAAAGCAGCAGGACGAAGTGCTTCAAGTTTTACATGAGATAATTCATCTCATCTTCTTCCACTTAATCCGGGGTCAGGTCGCGGGGGCGGAAACCAAAGCAAAGCGGTCCAGACATCCCTCTCCCCAGCCACTTTCTCTAGTTCTTCCGGGGGGACATCGAGGCATTCCCAGACAAGCCGAGAGACAGTCTCTCCAGCGTGTTCTAGGTGGATCCCGGGTTCTCTTTCCAGTTGGACATGCCCGAAACACCACACCAGGGAGGCATTCTGGCCAGATGTTTGAGCCAACTCAACTGGCCCCGCTCAATGCGGAGGAGCAGTGGATCTACTCTGAGCTCTAAGGCAGAGCCCTGCCACCCGGCGAAGGAAGCTCATTTCAGCCGCTTGTATCTGCAATCCTGTTCTTTCAGTCACTACCCCAAGCTCGTGACCATAGGTGAGGGTCGGAACATAGATCGACTGGTAAATGGAGAGCTTTGCCTTGTGGCTTAGCTCCCACTTCACCACGACGGACTGGTACAGGCTCCGTTTAACGTCAGAGGCTGCAGCATTTGTCGATCTCCCGCTCTTTCCCTCACTCATGAACAAGACCCCTAGATACTTAAACTCCTCCACTCGCAGTCGGACTTCATTCCCGACCGGGAGGGTGCATTCAACCCTTGTTTGACTGAGAACCATGGCCTCAGACTTGGAGGTGCTGATTTTCATCCCAGCCGCTTCGCACTCGACTGCGAATCACTCCAATGAGAGCTGGAAGTCCCGGCTTGATGAAGCCAAAAGGACAACCTCATCCACAAAAAGCAGAGATCCAATGGCCACCAAACCAGAACTCCTCAACGCCTCAGCTGCGCCTAGAAATTCTGTTCATAAAAATTATGAACTGAATCGGTGACAAAGGACAGCCTTGGCTGACTCCAACCCTCACCTGAAATGAATTTGACCTGTTGTTCCAATATGGATCAAACTCAGGTTCCGGTGATACAGCGATCAAATGGCCCATGGCAACAGGTCCGTAATGCCGTACTCCCGGAGCACGCCCCACAAGATAGTTCGAGGGACACAGTTGAAAGGATTCTTTCTCCAAATCCACAAAACACATGTGGACAGATTGGGCAAACTCCCATGCCCCCCTACAAGATCCTGTGGAGCATATAGAGTTGGTCAAGAGTGCTACGGTAGGGATAAAAACCACATTGTTCCTCCTGAATCCAACGTTCGACTATCAGTCAGATCCTCCTCTCCAGTACCCCTGCATAAACTTTCCCAGGTAGGCTGAGGAGTGTGATTCCCCAATAATTGGAACACACCCTCCAGTCCCCTTTTTTAAAAAGGGGACTACCACCCCGTTTTGCCAATCCAGAGGTACAGCCCATGATGACTACACGATGGTGCAGAGATGTGTCAAGCAAGACAGTCCTACATCATACAGAGCCCTGAGATATTCAGGGTGGATCTCATCCAACCCCAGAGCCTGACCACTGTGGAGCTTCATGACTACCTCAGTGACCTCCACTCCAGTGATGGGCAGACCCCTGCCCAAACCCCCAGGGTCTTCCTCCTCCACGGAGGGCATGTTGGTGGGATTGAGGAGGTCCTCAAAGCATTCTCTCAACCTCCCGACGACATCCCCAGTCGAGGTGAGCAACTCTCCACCTCCACTGTAAACAGTGTTTGTGGAGAACTGCTTCCCCCTCCTGAGATGGTGGTCCAGAACCTTTTTGAGGCCAACCGATAATCACTCTCCAGGCCCTCACCGAACTCCTCCCACGCCCGAGATTTTGCATCTGCGACAGCTTCGGCTGCAGCACGTTTTGCCTGCCAGTATCTGTCTGCTCCCTCGGGAGTCCAACAGGCCAATAAGACCCGATAGGCCTCCTTTTTCAGCTGGACGGCCCCCATCACCATAGGTGTCCAACACCGGGTTCGGGAGTTACCGCCACGCCAAGCACCAACGATCTTCCGGCCACAGCTATGGGCTGCCGCTTCAGCAATGGAGGCACAAAACATGGCCCATTCGGATTTAATGTCACCCAACTCCTCCGGGACGTTGTTGTAGCTCTGCTGGAGGTGGGAATTAAAGGCCTCTTGGACAAGAAACTCCACTAAAAGTTCCCAGAAGACCGTAATTCCACAATTGGGCCTGCCAGGTTGGGAAGGCAGTCTCCCCACCATTGAAGCCAGCTCAGCACTTTTATTTCGCATAGAGATCTTCTGAACCACGCTTCATCTGGACCTTCACCGGGGCCTGTTTGCATACCTGCCAACTAGTCTGGTTTTGCTGTAACGATTATGGGTTTCGTTATCCCACTCCGGGTTACGGATGTATTAATAAATATTACGTTTTTTAATCTAAAAATCAATCTAAAATTCAAAATAGTAATGAGGAAAAAAACGCAAAACGAATTAATGAGATCGCCAAGAACCGTATCTAAATTTAGAAGACAAGCGGCAGTGCATGCTGCTTATGTAACTTCCTGTACACACACAGTGTGATATCTTACACAGTCAGATATTTTTGATGAGCCAATAATATTGCTGTTGGATATAAGAATTCAAGTTATGACTTCCATAAATTCTTTTCCGCAGTAGAAGTAGTTAATGTTTCTTTATCAATTGAGTGTACGGTACATGAAACTTACAAATTGTTTAATAGAATGTGAAATGTCTTCACAATATTGAACAATGTGATTTGAATGCCTTTCATATTTTTTTTAGTTTTGTGCCGGTCAAACCAAAGAATGTAGGTAAAATGTGCATTTGACTATTAGATTTACAATGTTTTCAGGACATGGTGATATTGCTGTCTTTCAATTTCTGTATTTGTTTCAATTGTTTATTTTCAAACAATAGATTTAAAATTAAAAGTTGATAGTAGAATGTTTCCCCCTTTGTGTTTTTGAAAATTATTATGCATGTTATATTTGCTGAGCGGAAAAGGTCAAGAGAAATGTGGACAATTTTGCACTGGTTCAGCCAAAAAGTTTGTCAACATTTGTCAAATGCATGATTATGCCCCAAAAAATTCTGAAAGGATACGGACCAGAAAGTTTGACCTTGATCTTTTCCATCAGCATTTATGCGTTGACAGTTTGAGGAAAACGGAAACATGATTGTTAAACAAATATGAGGTTCTTCGCCATATTCTAACTTGATTTAATGCAAATAATCATTTAGCGTTGGTGGGCTCCGCCCCCCTAAACCTCCCACCAGGATTTTGTCCTGGATCTACGGAGCCTGCGGCCCCTGAATCCCGGCTAGCTACTAGGCTTTTCAGGTTTCAAAAGTTGGCAGGTATATGTTTGCCTTGGGTGACCCAACCAGAGGCATTGTGCCCCCGACAACATAGCCCCAAGGATCATTAGGTCACGGAAACCCCTCCACCACGATAAGGTGGCGATTCAGGGAGGAGTTTACATGAATTACATGAATTATAACTGAGGTAATAACTTGTACTGGACGATGGTAGTGGCTCAGGCTCTGGTGATTAGCTACATTGTACAGGAATTCATTCTGTAACTTGTACCTGTTTTGATTCCTCAGCGTCAATCTGGAGGTCCGAAGACGGGCCGAAGTTTCTAACTGGTCGTGTACAGGTGATGACATGAGACTTCAAGCACTGCAGCATCCCATTGGTGAAAGGGACGGGGTGGCACCATGAAGAAGAGAAGAACAAAGGATATGTTAAGCTCGTAAAAAAAAATATATAAATAATAATATTAATAATAACTGCTGTACCATAACCCCCACTACCCTCTTGTAACCACGTAACTTTTACTTTTTCTGTTTTATTTCTCTTTATTTTCTTTCGATTTTAGTTGTTTAAGTTGCATAAGTGATAAAACAAAAACAAACAAAAAAGTTTGGTTGTTTTGTGATTTATTTTTGATTGCTCTTATTTTCATTAATGTGATTTTTTTTTTTCTTCTTCTTCTTCTTCTTTTCAGCATTTTGGAAAGTGTAGTTTGTGTTTACTGGTCATGTCTGAAATTACTTTTGGTACCAATTGTTGTAAAGCTCCGATTTTATGGTGTCATATTTGCACAAACACAGTTATGGATCCAGCGTTACAGCTATGAGAGAACATTTGATTTGGAATGAAAACCGAGAGGGTAACTGATTTAATCAATCTTAGTAGCCGTTTTTAATTCTCGTGATGTCTCATTGTCGATCATAATTACCTATTTTTGGGCAATACAAAGAGGACTCCAATATTTTTATGGTCCTTTTTTTTTAATGTGTTGTTTTTGTCGTTTAGAAAAAAAAGAAAAGAAAAATGTATACTATGGCTTTTTTTTCAGATGAATACATTGTGAATTCAGATTTAAGAAAAAAGAAAATGTAACTGTAAATATTATTCCAGTCATTGCATATAATCTACTCAAAACAGAGAGGGGGGGAAAGTACATATTTTTCTGACCATGTGTCAAAAGAAATTGTTCCAGGGTGTGAATAAAACAAAAAGAACATATAGGTCTCAACAGATTATTATCTAGATGTCACTCAAATACAGTTAAGTACCCCGGTGATGAATCAGATCAATCGGATAGCTGTTTTTTTTTTTTGTTTTGTTGTTGTTGTTGTTGTTGTTTTTTCCGCTTGCTGTGTAAATACTCGAGCTGAATAATTTTCCAAGTGTCATACCAGCATATTTACAAACCGGTGACTACAGGGCACTGCTCAGAGTCAGAGAGACTGATAATGTTGGTGGAGCTTTTATCTCCGGTCTGGAGATTCAAGTTTGAGAGAACTTTTGAAGGAACAATGTTTCAATCCAAAGCACACTGTAGGTAGAGCTTTTACTCTGTGTGACCTAACACTTTTATACTCCTGACAAGAAAAAAGAAAAAAAAAGTGACTGTTGTTTGGTGGTGGTGTTTGTCCTGTACACTCGGTTCCACCTGATTTTGGAATTCGGTATCTGGCTTGTACGTTACAGTCAGGCATGTGCTGATAATTGGTTGCACGATATAATCGCGATATTTCACAATACTGCTGTTGAATGCGTTTCCAGTAAACGCGGTTACTTTTCCCTTGCTCTGTTCAGGAGGAAACTTTGACACCTGAGCTGAAAAAGCTTCCAAGGGTGCTTATTTTCAAAAAATTCACTGGATCTCAACATTGTAGCACAAATGTTTTTCTGCTTTTTTTTTTTTTTCCTTTTCGTCTTTTAAAAAAGTGGTTAAAATGTAATTTAAGTCCCGACTATCATCATGATATAACTGGTAATCAGCACATGCCTAGACACAGCTTATTCTTTTTAAACAAATCGAGAAGGCAAACCTTTTATACCATACCTCAGTGCTGTGAGTTTAATGGTGGAAACGCTTCAAGGGGGGAAAAAGGTAATTTATTTTATCAGTGAGTTAATAGGCAAACCATTCTGAGCGGGGTACAAGGGTGGATCATTGCACTGTGACCAGTGGAAAAGCCCTCTGACCGCTTCCTTTTTGCACATGGCGAATGCTCCTTGACCAGGGTTTCATGTATGAAGTTTCCATATGAATGTCCGTGCGAGGTGAGCAAAAGAAAATCAGTCTCTAGACCTCAGAGCTCCAATCTCATTTCATGGCTAAAGCCAGCATCGATGAATATTGACGTATTTTAGATACAGCTGATAGAAGACACTGAATATGTTCATGCAGAGAACCAGAGCTGCTGTGCTGACTTTTACTTGTATAAAGAACTTTTGGGGTTTGGTCAGAGATATAATGTTTTAATGAAATGATTTTAAAGTGTGGATTGTTGAAGGTGATTATTTGATCGATGTATATTTGTACATTTGTCTCTTGTTTCCTGCTGCAAATGTATACCAAGTTTTTTGTTGTTTGATTATTTTTGTTTTGACTTTGTTTCATTTTGATGTACACCGACGCTCCGAATAACCAGGTGAAGCAAAATGCTGGATGCTTTTTACACAATCTGGAGTAAGATCAAGTAATAATTTAAACAAACTGAAAAAAAAATGACTATTGTAATGTTCAAATGTATAAGAAAAAAAAAAAGAAATACAAAACTTTAAAAAAGGATAAAAGATGTTCCTTCACTGATTTCAATTTTGAACCTGAGGGGACAGGTGGGGGATTTATATGACTCCTATTTTCTGTGGTTGTTGATGTAGTAGTGACTATAATAATTATAATCCAGTGTACTGTGTGTTCAGATTCTCTATGACTATATCCATTCACCATCGCTACACTCAAGCTTCAGTTCAACACTGTAATTAATAGGCATGTGCTGAAATGTATTTTATATATATACATGCACTAATTTATTTTTGATTTGTTGGAATATCTTTCTATATCTGGAGGATTTTATTTTAAAAGGGGGGGAAATAATTGAATAACTTCATCCGTTTAAAAAAGTAAATAAAAAATCACTTCACTGGACAACTTTGAGATATGAAAGTTCTACCATCAGCACATGCCTTGTATTCAGTAGTGTGCAAAAACATGTATTGTAACAATGTTCTGTCTTTGATTCCTGTGTCGTAATTTCACCTTCACATGGCCATTCTCCCTCTCTCTCTCTCTCTCACACACACACACACACACCCCTCCACTTGTAAATAGATGCTGTTTAGACTCCGTGGCTTTGGTAGTTTGTTGCACATTTATGACGCACTTTCTTTCTTTCTTCCCTTTTTTGCCTCCACATTTGTCCATGATATTCTAGCTAACCAAAGCTTTCACCAAAAAATTCTATAAGAATAATAATAATACAAACTGCAAAACAGAAAAAAGCATCACTTGGCTCCGAAACATTGAATGTTATTTTTTTAAAGCAGTGTGCCGTACTACCTTAAATCCTAATGCACAACTCTTTAATTATAAAATATTTAATTTTATAACAAGACAGCAAGAGCTTAGTGGAGATTTTCATGATTCTTTTAATTTCCTTATAATGAATTATAATTAGAGAACTAGTACGCCATTACCTGATTTGATGTTTGTACACTACATCACTCTTTTCCTATATATTTAAAACAATCTTTTACATATATAAAGCATAATACATGTGACTTTGATATTTATTGTTTTGTTTCCAGGCCTCTTTATAAAGCTATAAAATACATACAGTACTCAGTTGCCAGTTTATTGGATGTTGTCATTTACTGATGAGTTGTGCTCTGTTTCCATTGATGGACAGAGAGTGGTCAGTGATGGTAGCTCTGTAACGAGAACTTGTAGTACAAACACTGTAGGCTACCTAATAAAATGGTTATATAGTGTACAGTGTATATACAATGCCAAACTGTCTGAATTGTTTTCCACCAACAGAGATTTAGAAGTAAGAGATGCGATTTGAGACAGGAATGTTCCGATATTTTCCAATTTTTGTCCTGTTTCCCTAAAATATTCTGAACTCAAAAACACTTCCCATGTCCTTCACTGTCCCCAAAAGTTTCCCACGAAATTCTACACTGTCGTCCAATGTATCCCAAAGTTATCAGATTTCCTGCGATGTAACATCGGAATATGATCGGTACCGTGTAAGCACACCTTAGTCTTGGTGATTACATATCTACGATGAGCTGGGATTACAGAATTTACCCAGAATTCAGAGTAGACATGTCTGTCCTCTGTTACATAACATGTCAGAATATTGAACATGGACTTTACTCTTACTGTGGAAACTTTAAACACATCATTAAACCAAACACTGTTTCACTTGATGCTGCAAACATTCAGGAGAACAGGAACTAAAATATACTTCTCCTTCTTGCTGAGCTTACATTCTTATTTTGTTTTGCACCTGGATCTATATTAAAAATGTAAATGTGAAGAATGTGGTACTTAAGAAAAATATTTAAGGTATATAATTACCTTTGGAAGTAGAAAACATGCCTTGTTTACTGTCCTTAGTAAAAGATATACAGAGATAACAGTACAGAACTTGAACAACACCAGACAGGGAACAGTAGAGTGTAGTCTCATTAGAAAGGTGATATAAGCACAGTGGACATTTAATACTCCTTCAGTTCACGCATCTAAAAGTTTGAAAAACATTACGAACAGAAATACCGGTACATGTGCTGATCCACAGAGCTGATTCACAAGATATTTCTTACTTATGATCTAATAATCAAACACACGGTAGACTGTGCAAGGAGGCCAGCGCAGTATGATGCACAGGCCAATTACAACTAAGAACAACCGAGCCCACCATGATCAACTTTCAATAAAAACAAAAAATAAAAAAAAAACCTCCTGCACATTCAGCGTATAGATGTCTAGTAACAATTGAGTGAGTACACTGATATTAATCTGTACGAAAACAGGGTGAATTCAGTTATATACAGAAATAACACAACACACCTTTTATCCAATCAGATTCAAGCAGCTACATTTTGGTATAAGTTTATGCTTATATATGTTTAAATATTAGCAATAGAAACGGGTCACACCAAGTAGGGGTTGTGTCAGTTTTTGAACAATAAATATAAAAATAAATAAATAATAAACCAAGGCTGGTGCTCCAATAATTAATTGTACTGTATTAATTTTATTGAAATGTTCCGCTCTAGCTGGGACTTTAAGGTAGAATGGCTCTGTTTACAGTTGGTGAATGTTGCACATAAAACTAGTCATTAGTTCACTGGTTTAAGATTAAAACTTTTAAACTTTTTAAATCCCTGGAGCCTACTTCCTAATTAACAAACTGGGTGAAACCTTAACTCATATACATATTTGCATATACACTGGTGACAGAATATCTGGCTGAGAACTTTCATCTGCTCTCTTTTTCCATCTCCCCATTTTGACTAAAGCTTTTGTTCATTGCTTTTGAAGCAATCACTGAAAACACCACAGGCTTCGGTTTGGGCAATTACGGGATCTGATTCCATGTAACTGCATGAAAAAGCACTTATGCGTTGACTGTTAACCACTGAACAAGGCAAACAGGATTTTTTTTTTTTTTTTACCCCCGTTTGTTATTGTTATTTTCAGTCAGATAAGCAGGCATGTGCTGATCCATCACGTGGTAAATATTTATGTACAGTGGCTATTTTAGTCCACGTTTAGGACATGATTTCAATGCAGCAGAGAATATTTCCTTCTTTCCAAAGGCAATGCTGTAATGGTGTTTACGAGGCAAGATCACAAATGTAAAACACTTCATTTTCATTATATATAAAAAGTGATATTTGCACATGCCTACTAATAAAGCAAGTCATTTCCAGCTATATTGTTCCAACCCGTTCCACACCGCAATCAGCTGAAGAAAAAAAACAGCTTTCCTTTTCTTTCCCACCTTCCTGTCTTGACACTTGCCTGTCTTCAACTGCTAACAAATTTTTAATGGCAAGAAAATGATGTCTGAAAGCATCTTTCAGGTCCTCTTATGGCTTCCTTAAGCCCTGGTGTAAAATAAACTAAAGGAAATTAAAATAAATGTTTAAAAATCATATTAATAATTATGGGGTGAGGGTTATCTCATGAATCATGTGGTAAAAACACTTTTATATTTGTATTTTCAAATACCAATAATAATAATAATAATAATAATAATAATAATAATATGAAGAATGAAAAAAGATGTTTCTGAAAGGTTTCCATCATCTACTGTGATCCAGAAATTAATGTGTCTGGAAAAAAAATAATAAAGTCAAACGAAACGTTCTATGTTTCCATCTTTTTTGTTGTTGTTGTTAAGATAAATAATGAATCTTGTCATGTATGATGCTCATTATAATGTATAAAAATAAAAAGTCTAGATTTACGCTGTAACAGTATCTATGTTATGGTACTGCAAGAAAAAGCTTCCTACTTCCTAGTTCTTCAGTACTGTACAAAAAGATTTAGGTACATGCAAATATGGTTATATTTGCATATGAATTATTAAAGTAAAAGCTTGTAAGGCACATAAAGTGAATCAAAAACAAAGTCAATATTGAGCTGACTGTTTTGCTTAAGGACAACGCAGGTCGACTCAGTGCAGTTCTCGAAGCGTCATCTGAGTATCTTACAGAAGCAGACGCAATTCTCCTGGAGATTTTGGATCTTGCATGTAAAACCAGCAGCCTTCATGATGTGTTTGTCTGAAATGTGGTCTCACACGTAAAATTTACATGTTTTTTAAGTTTATATTTAAATATTTGCACCACGAGAGTTTTTCTATTCTGACTTGCTCATATACAAGTAATAAAATAAAAATCTCTATCAAAGTTTTTACTTAAATAATGGTGCCTAATACACAGTTCTGTAAATATGCAGACCACTTTTACTATGAGGAGCATCTATACCAGTCTTATTCGTGCAATTACAGCCAATCAGAAGAAACTCAGAGAGGAATAAACACAGCAATGTTAGCATGGTGTGTCAATTCTGGCTCTGACGCCTTCATCAACCTTAGCTACACATTCCACTTAAAGCAGTGTTTCTCAAATAGTGGGGCGCCCTTGGGGGGTATTGTATACACATTAAATTATTATTGTGGTGCTGTGGGTCATGCCCACAAGCAGGACGCCATTTTAAGACGTGGAATTCAAAGCGCATTCCCTGCTTGACAGATCGGAGGTCCAAACTCAACTTTAACTTGATTCCTTGAGGGATCAGAGGTCTACATTTATGAAACATTTACTGAATTAAACAACATAAAAAACTAAACTAAAAACTAAAGAGTTAAGCCTCCTTCTGTTTGTCTCTCTTTCTCTCTCTCGCTCTCTCTCTCTCTCTCTCTCTCTCTCTCTCACACACACACACACACACACACGCACGCACATCTTTAAAGTGGAATTACAGTACCTGTTTGAAAGATCAGAGGTCCTCATTCAATATTAAATTGCTTTCTTGAGAGATTGCCAATCTTCTCCCACGGAGCACTCTGTTTTAATATCGTGCCGAAATAATCGCCTCCATCACTGTATTTCCGATTTAAGGTCTCCTTCTGGTTCAATATCGTCCCAATTGTAGAGGGGGTTTCGGTGATAACGAAATATAACGCTGCATAATCAATCTCAAAACAAGCCAACAGTCAACTCTCCTTCACGCGGGTGAAGGAGTATGGTACAGGAAGTATGGGTCACGTTCGCTATGTCATCCAATCGCCAATGGGAGGCCAGCGGGCGGGATGTTGAGAGACAGCCAATGAGAGAGCAACTCGCGCATCGTGTGAAATTTTGATTGGCACGTTTGAATTTTGAATGGCGCATCTGGCGCTTTTTGTAAGAGGAGGTTGTTTTCGTATCTCGGGGACAAAAATTTAGGAAAACGTTTTTCGTAACCCGGAATTTTCATACCCTGGGGGTTTCGTAAGTAGGGGGCCGACCGTATTTATAGTCGCTCGCAGGGCGGTGGGGAACGTGAAATTTTTTTTTTCCTTGAAAGGGGCGCCACTGAAAATAATTGAGACGCACTGACTTAAAGACACACATTTCACGAGACTTGTACTTGTGGTATAACATAAAACGCTAAGACTGATTAGGAAAGAACTAAGGATTCCATATTATGAGTGTGCTCGTTATATAAATATGGCCTTTGTTTGTCAACTCGCTTAAGTGCACAGAAGAAAAACATCTAAATCACAGACCTGATGAAGATGTCTAACCACAACCACAGGACACCACTACATGATCTGTTTACTCTGTAATATACGAGTATTTGACCATTCCATGATGAAGAACAATGAAGGTAGTGATGCTGATAAATTGTGCAGAACAGATGGTCCACATTCTTATGTGCATGTTGTTATTGTCCCTTCAGTTAAACCTGACGCTTGGTTGTTTTTATTCTCACAGAGCAACATGGTAAGTTGTCAGGTCTTTCCCTAACCCTGTCTTCCATTCTTAGGTGGGCTCTCATCCAAGTAATAACCGGGTCCATGCTAAGTTTCTAAGACCAGACAAGATTTGGCAATTGTGTACATTCAGAGTTTTTAAAAATAATAATAATAAAAAAACTACCCACACCAAGGCAACATATTCTGCTGAGTTTGTACTAAAACTGTAATCAGAAACCTTTGCTTGGACAACAAAAATGTCCACTAAGCTATTTGCAAACAATTAATAAAGAGTGAATCAGTATATAACATGCATATTTATCATCCCACTGAAATCAGAAATTCACTACATTCACTAACAAAATACCTTTAGGATGCAGTGTCTCACACCGTCATTACAGACCTGTCAATCATCTACAGAGATATGTCTAACTGTGGTTAAAAATAACGTGCAGAACAATTTCCACATTTGAACAGGGTCAGGCTTCAATTATGTCACCTAGAAAATTTAGGTCAGCCTCCTGATACTAAGGCCCTTCAGATGCACTGTGTAGATGAGCACAGAAAAAAAGGCTCCTCTATAAGTAAGCTGCTTTGCATTAATGATACTGAGCTCTTGTCATCACAAGAAGAGCAAGAATTTTTAAACAAAAAATTATTTGCGCACACACACACACACACACACACACACACACACACACACACACACACACATTGTAATTAATACAGACTTTATATGTATATAGAGGACAATGCTCCACACCACACACGCAGATAAATCAAGATATGGATGGAAGACTACAACATCAAGACCCTGTCATGGAATGGACCAGCCCATTACATTGTGATCAAGATGAAGATGGATGGCCACAAGCTATTAAACAAAGCCAAGCTGATTGAATATTGAAACCAGGAGAGTCACCCAAGAGCAATGTGAAAGGGCGGAGGAGAACACGCCAAGACACATTGAGGCGGTGATTAAAATGTCAGGGTTATTCCTCCAAATATTGATATCTCAACTCATCTGAAGTTCAAACAGGACTGTGGTGTTTAAAATTTAATAGTATCTTCATTTCTATGCATAATTCAAGCTCTGGAAACATTGCATCCTTTTGTATTTTTGACCAGTTGTTATTTTTAGCGGTTGCTTGAAGTGAGAATACTTTATGTGCAAACAGGGAAATTTTATCAGTAGTTTAAGGAATAAAACTAAAAAGTTTCATGTTTCTCACACACACCTATAATTATTACGACCTGAGAACCTGGTCATGTTGTCCACATCAAGGCAACGTTAGCTTTCTACGGGTCAGCTCTTTCTCTTTTCCAAGGTGCAGCAATTAAGGCTAAATCACACCGTATACAAAGCAAACACTCAGACTTAAATACACCTGAACCTCATGTGGGATTTTCTCAAAGAGTTCCCAAAGCTTTTAAGAAATTGACCTGCTGATGTTTTTAAAGAGAAGATTTTTATCTTTTAAAGGAGTTTTCTTCCATCGCATATCTCATCCTCCTTTTGAAAGCCCTGTAGAACTTAAACATTAATTCATATCAGTGTGTGCCAGCAATCAGACTTGGTTTTACGAAGAACATGTGGAAACCCGTAGCCTGCAGGAGTTAGTCCATTGCTTGTGGACTATGGTTTATGTTTCTGCCGCTTAAAGTCCTGTATGTAGTCATAGGAGCTCCTAGTCATTTACAAAATGCAGGAGTGGAATAACTTATTTTATCTTCTGGATTGTAAAACATGTAACATTGTTATTGTCGTTTTGAAAATCTTAAAAATGTAAAAATATATACACTTTTATAAAATGCTTCATGGGGGGAGTCTGTTACCATAGTGTTAGCGGTTAGCTGAAAGCCTTTTCCTTTCAGTACCCCTATTAAGTTAGTTTGGTGGGACTTGTCTATTTCTTGGGGGGGGCATTCTTACCATCAAATCCTAGCCTAGACCAAAGACACCGGCAGAACAAGTTGGCAGCACGTCTGTCTTGCATAGCCCAGGTGCATAGCCTCTGTGCTCAAGACACCAGTAGATTCACAAGACATCCTGAAGACTGAAGGCTTATTCCTTAAGTAAATCAAGTCCAGTTTTATTGGGGGGGTCATTCTTCAAAATAAACAACTGTTATATTATAATATACTTTCAGTCCATATTCTTCTTCTTCTTCTTTTCCTTTCGGCTTTTCCCTTCAGGGGTCGCCACAGTGAATCATCTGCCTCCATCTCACCCGATCCTTTGCATCTTCTCTTGTACCAGCTACCTTCATGTCCTCCTTCACCACATCCATGAATCGTCTGTTTGGTCTTCCTCTAGGCCTTCTGCCTCGTAGTTCCAACCTCAGCATCCTACTACCAATATACTCACTATCCCTCCTCTGTACATGTCCAAACCATCTCAATCTGGCCTCTCTGACTTTGTCTCCAAAACGTCTTACATGTGCTGTCCCTCTGATGTGCTCATTCCTGATGCTATCCATCCTCGTTACTCCCAAAGACAACCTCAACATTTTCATCTCTGCTACCTCCAGCTCTGCCTTCTGTCTTTTCCCTAGTACCACTGTTTCTAAACCATGCAAATTCACTGGCCTCAACACCATCTTGTACACTTTTCCTTTCACTCTTGCCGATACCCTCCTATCACACATCACACCGGACACTTTTCTCCAACCATATATATATATATATATATATATATATATATATATATATATATATATATATATATATATATGTATATACTTTCAGTCCATCTCATACCAAAATGGGTCTTGAATGAACAGTAAAAAGGTTGGTTAGCATTAGCTTTTAGCTTATAATGAGTCATGACCCTCCCCGTACTGACGTTATCACTGTAGTGATTTTTCAAAGAGAAGATTTCAGCACTCAGAACACAAAATTGCTAATAACTAGCGACCAAGGCTAGAACAAACTCAGTAATACAGGGAAGTCAGGAATCCAAGCACAAGCTTTCAGATTTCCTGACCACAACTGATCATGATGCACAAGAGTCTTGAATGCTTTAATTCTGAATCTGCATGAATAATCCCTGAAGCAGTAGGATTCTCAGAATCAATAGTGCTTCTGTTTTCATATTAGCTTTGATAATGTGACTATTTAAAGGAGGATTTTTTTTTTTTTTTTAGAATAAAAGTGTTGAGTTGTATTTCTCTACATAATTATCCTCTCCATAGAGAATATTATAGTGTAATACAGTTTAGGCTCCATCGTCAGAGCAGCTGCCCAGTCTCACCTATCACAGCATGCGCTGGCACTCTCTCCTGGTCTGGGTCGGTGACTCCTGAGCTACTTTTTAATAAGCATTATTAAAATAACTTTTTAATAACCCTCCTCCTTTGTAGAGCAGCAGGCTCAGTAACACAGACTGATATGGTGCCAAGGCAGGCCAAGGACACATCTCTGTTTTTAAACTAGTCATCACGAGTACGGAGTCCTTCTCTCCTTGGTGCTTTTATGCACTCAGTCTTCTAAATCAAGGTAAACGTTGCTCATTTCCTCACACGGTCGATATTAATCAATAATTAGTCGTTAGACGTGCCCACTCAGCATGTATCATCAGCTGGCACGTTATTTCTCCCGAGTCCTTTATTCATTATGTCAAAACAAAAAATAGGCTGACCTCCAATAATCTGGTGCCAAGTTAATTATAAGCATTAACGAAGTGATCCAAGAGTTTCCTTCCATCTTTGAGGCAGGACTGAGTAAAGTTTTCAAATCCGTCCTGCAAGAGTCAGATTTCAGTCTTGAAGTGAAGGGACCAGGGCTTTTTTTTTTTTTTTATTCTGAGGATGTTCACAGGAGGGAGCTGAATTCGGAGCCGTGAGCGTGGTGTCGAATGTTAACATTTTGAATATGATTGTCAAACTTAATCAACAGTGTTTTAGCCGTGATGGGAAACACTATTGTATTGTGTTCCGTCAGCGGAATCGTCTGCTTTTGTTCTTCCCGTCTCATTTCCCCCTCGTCTCATTTCCACGTCTCAGATTACTGCTGAGAATTACAGGGAGCCTTCATTATTATGGACGTTATGAATTAATTCTACCTGCCACCTCTTTCACTCTCTCTTTCCTTTTCTCTCGCTCTATCTCAGCCTTCATTTCGATGTCAGACGGCTGCATTCGGCCTCCACTTCTCTCCTATACTTTTTTTTTAAAGTATGCTTTGTGTTTTTCATATAGTACATATTGCAGAGTTACTCATTGACAGCATTAAGGCCGTGCAAGAACGTGTATTTTTTGGTCATTACAATATGCTGAGCCTCAAACACAACTGCTACTCTGTCAGATTTTGGATTCATTTTAATCCATCGGACCGACGTGGTGGTCGTTCTTTTACTTAAACCTCTCAATTCTACTCTCACCAAGCTGCAGAAAATGAATTGCCCAGTTAACCGAGCCTGGCAATCAGCCTTCCTTTAACTTTCCACACTCGTCCCATTCTGTTTTCAGAAACTCTGCAATGACATTTTCTACCTCATGAATTTTAGTGAATATGAAATGAATATTTTCATAAATGGATATTAAGCTGTGAGCTGCGACTCGTGTGCTGCTACGGCATAATAGAAATTCACATTTTTATTTAAGCTGTACAATAACTGCAAATAATCATGTGATGTATTATACTTGGCTCTATGCATTACTTTACTAGTGCCCCATGGCACTGATCTATAGATAAAAATACATGGTAGTGATGTATATGCTGTCAAATCAGTCTTATTAAATTTTAATCTGTTCACAGCCATCCAGAACCAAAATAGCTGAATGTTATTAACTATAGATGTCATAAGTGAGTCTGTGGTGTTGCAGAAAGGCTTAATCACTCATTTAGATGAGCGATAAGTCAAATATGTTCTCTTCCAAAGTACAAGTCTAAATTTATGTCCAAGTTCAAAGCTGCCCCATTAAGTAAAAGCAACTTGATGCCAAATTAGTAATACATGCTAGTTATGTTTGAGGGTATATGGGCAGTGTTGCCCTCACTGGGTGTCTGTCTATAATGTTTGCAGGGTCAAGTTTGTGTAATATCAAAACAACATTTTAGGATAGCATGAACCAGCCAACTAAGTCAGCAATGCTGGTCACATTACGTACGTAAACCAGGCATGATGAAACCTCTAACAGCCAGAAAACCCCATTAAAAAAAATCATTCTCATGTACTTCCTGCAAACATTCAAATACAGTGGTATCTTGACTTATGAATTTAATCCGTTCCGAGGGCAAGCTCGTGAGCCGAAAAGTTCGTGAGATTATAATTCCCATAAGAAATAACGGGAAAACCCCTTCCAACCCCTCTCCCAAAATCATATAACCTGCCACAAACACGTATATATTTGACCTAATATATTAAAGATAAACATGTAAAAACAATAAATAATATTAAAAATACATAATAATTATAATAATACATGTACATTTACTTCTTTTGTCCCTTTTTCTCAGGGGTCACCACAGCAAATCATCGCATGTTTGATTTGACATAGGTTTTTACCTTGGATGCCCTTCCTGACACAACCCTTCAGCAAGGGGCAGAAACACACTGACGGCTTTGCAGCGACTCTTTACGAATTCAGCAATGTTTCATTTACATGAATCTCTCACCATAGACAGTGAGAGACATGGCTGACCTTGGATAACCCAGTTAGCTGCATTGAGGGGACAGTGACAACCTTGTGGGGAGTGGGACTCGAACCCCCAACCTTAGGATCAGCGATCCAGCACATTTTATCACCAGGCCACCACTGCCCAATACATGTACATTAACATTAATAAAAATATAAATAAAACAAGAACACACAAATGTCAACTAACCATTCCGATCATCAACTGCGGCAAAGATGTCACGTGGGCAGGCACGATGTGGTGCGTAACAGAGGAAGAGGAGGAGGGAAAATTATGTGCGTCTGCACGCTACAAATGCCAGCGAGGAAAGGCACATGGTGAGCAAACATTATAATACTTTTATTCACTTGTACAATTAATATCCTGGATTATGAACGACAAGGACCCAAGTGGAATGGTGAGGTTACAGGGAGCAGAAATAAAGAAGGTGGAGGATTTTAAGTACTTGGACTCAACAATCCAGAATAATGGAAAAATGGTGTGGAAAAGAGGTGAAGAAGCGTGTGCAAACAGGTTGGAATGGTTGGAGAAAAGTGTCCGGTGTGATGTGTGATAGGAAAGTATTGGCAAGAATGAAAGGAAAAGTGTATAAGATGGTGATGAGGCCAGCGATGTTGTATGGTTTAGAAACAGTGACACTGAGGAAAATACGCCCCTTTTTCCTCATTCCCGCACAAGTTGGCAATGAGCCTTTTTTACTGTGTTTTAATTACCAGTTAAGTTCTATGATGTCACCCAAATGCCTGCTTAAGCACCAGGAAAAGATAATGAGGTTGGATGTCTCTTCTGAAGAAATAAGACTTTCTCCGGAAGAAATGACAGTTTCCTCTGAAATCACGTCATTGCTGAAGAGGAATACAGAAATCGTTTGAACTGTTTTAAAACACTCCATTTATTATTCCAGTACATGACCTAAGGTAATGTTTAAAATGTTTGTGTGTTATATTTTATTTACTGTGGTGTAGCATGTTTCTCATTGTGTTTTGTTTATCCAATTTATTACATTTCTTGTTCTTTTATGTCCGTTTTGTTGTGTTCTGTGTTTTGGGGGACTGATTTTGGCGCTGTGCCTCTCACTGTTTACTTCCTGAGGGGCGTGGCTGAGCTGCTCAGTAGCACACACCTGAATTCACTATTCTCATTTACTTTCAATAAACAAAAGCACGCTCACCTCTGTGCCAGAGGATTAACTCACATCAACGTCACCCCTTCTTTGGTTTGTAATTCCTCTTACTTTATCACTCTAAAATTCTGTTTTGTACGTCGGCTCAGGCTGGGCTACACTTTACTACATTAATACTGTATTAATGAGTAAGACTGTCTATAGAATGTGTTTAACAAGCATATTTTAGCTCATGCAATAGATACATAGTATTTTACTTGCAGCTGCTTATTCGCGCATGTGACGTCATACATAGGGTTTTACTTCCGGTTACAGAACTTGCGGATTATCTCGATTCGCGGGAGGTCCCGGAACCGAACCCTGCGAATGTCAAGGGCCTACTGTATGTATGTATGTGTATGTGTGTGTGTGTATGTATATATATATATATATATATATATATATATATATATATATATATATATATATATATATATATATACAGAGACGAATTAACTATCTGCTCAGACCGGCACAATCTACCATGTATACTCAGTTAAGCAAAAAGAGTTGTAAAATGAATGAAAACCAAAGAAAGAGAACTCTCTGCTCTGCTGATTCACATCAGTGATTCACATCAGTGCAGGCTGAGTACTAAACGAGTTCAACGGCACCCTTGCGCACTTAAAAGACCGGAAGGCTGTATAATCCGCGCTTTGTTTCACACAAGTAAACTACTTTCAGCAAGTGCACTACTTTCGGTATTGAGCGCCTCACATATTGTAAGTGTTCATTGGCTGTTTTAAGCTTCATGTAAAGTGAGTCGGCTCAGCTTCATGTTATGTGACTATTCGTCGATCATCGGAACCATTTACAAGCAGAAAGATTGCATCATAGAGAATGTTAAATGTTATATTTGATACTTTATTTGATATTTGATGAGTGTATTTGATTAAAATGTATCAATTTGAAATTACTTTGCTTGAATATAATTTATTTGAAATTAATGTTGATATTATGTGATATATTTATAATTTTACAATGTTATGTTTATAATAATTGATTTAGGGGTGTTTTATGAGATACGGTAATGGTATTTATGGATGTATAGTACAGTATGAGCATCATACTTCACACGTCATATGTCACTGTAACAACTTACATTCACTTTCAACTTATGTTCGGCCGTCCAGAATCAATTAAAAACGTAAGTCAGGGAGCGTCAGTACTTATAAAGCCTTACCTTTTCACTACAAAAAATATGAGGTCAAAGCTCTTTCCGATTTTTTTAACTTCATTTCATTTTCCAAACTACTTTATCCTTTATTAGGGTCACAGGAAGGCTGAAGCCCATCCCACCCAATTTGGGGTGAAGGCAGTGTGCACCCTGATCAGCTCAACAGCCCATTGCAATGAAAAACACACAACCAGTCACCCCCCCCCCCCCACACACACACACACACACACACATAAGGGCGAGAATCGTCAATTAGCTGAATACTGTATGGATGTGTTTGGACTAGGAGAGTTAACTGGAGAAAACCCAAACAAGGACAGGAAGAGATGCAAACTTCACACAGAAAAGCCATCCCTATGCACAGAGCTCAAAACTAAGACCTTCTTGCTGTGACAGTCAGAGGAACATGCTGCTTTGGATGGGTCAGGTGATTTATAGGCTGATTTAATTGAGATGGTAGGCAAGTAATTAAATTAATTAATTTTGCAGGACGTTAACAACTAGAATTTTAAAAAAATTCATAAGAATTCAAAAATCACTAACAACATGGATACATGTGCTTAGCACTGTAAAATTATTTTTTAAATTATGGACACGCTGGCTATGCTTGCCAGTCCCCTGGAGGTCCACAAAAGTCCCTAGGCGCCACTTAAAGTGCCACTGGTGTAAACTAACATCACACCAAGTCAAGACAGCAGAGGTGCAGTAAACTGTCACTATCAGTAAAAAGTCTTGACAACAACACAGCAACTTAATAGCCTCAATACATCCAATTACCGTTACTATGATGGTTTGAAACCCGCAGAGTTCGGGATTATGGCAGAAATGATGTGTTGGCTAGTCATTAAAATTAAACTGTAAAGTGACTGCCTGTGAGGCCAAACTGACTCTGTCCTGAGTACAGTACAGTTGGTTTCAGAGCAATGTTCCCCATGTTAGTTGCCTCATATCCAGCCACAATATTATTCAACACTAAGACTAGTGGACTTACAAGATGGTGTTTATGCTGAATTTCCAATACTGAAAATGATCCTCAAATTCAGATGTTTTGAGAACATTGAAAAATCTATAAAAAGGATCCAACAGCTAAGGGACGACAAACCCAAGTTGAGTAAAACCTTGGATAAACCAATTGACTCTTTCTGTGGTCCAGTACAACTATTATGATTAGGCTCTCAACTGAAAATACGTGAGAAAACTAAACTTGTGTAATTTTGTGAGTCAACTTTATTCTTGAGGTACAGGTTGCACTAATTAGCATATGCAGGTGTCGTACAGTTTGAAAAAAGTTGCAGCTCCCTGCAAGAGCTCAGTATGTAGCACCTGCAATGCCAACGCTATCATCCTGCACACTTGGGGCCAAGAACACATCAGATTTACACACAAACACGCTTTCATCTGTTTAATAGGTGCATTTGAGCTTATGGCTTTTAGTTGCAGATCTAACGAAGTGGCGCTTACTCACTGGGAGTGCTCAGGCACGTCGGCCTGATTGGCTCCGAAATGAGTCCGAGCCGAGGCGAATCGACTCGCATGCATATTCATGCTTCAGCGTACAGTAGGCATCTGCTTTGTAAGGAACTTGTTTACGAAGCCACAGGACGCCTGCGCACACCTCGCAGCGCCTCAGCGCTCATTAACAGCAATTAAGCTGCAGTCTGAAGCATTGGCATGGTTAATTGGCAATTACTGATAAGTCTGATAGGGATGCAAGTGTCAGGACTATGTTTAGAATGAGTTGAGGTAAACATGCACGTTGTGTTGGCGAAGAAAGCGAAAAAGCAACAGATGCGACTTTGACTTTGAGGTCAAAGCTTCTGGTGCCAGGATTTTAATAATACTAGTCTCTGCTCAAAGAAACATGTTGTGCATTAATCAGCTGCAGGTTGAGAACTGTGATCAAGGGCTCTACAGTGATGTCCGCTGTTCGGACACTGATTTAGTGGACCAGGTTACATATTTTAAATGATTTGGCAAACCCCCCCCCAAATAAGGAGTCCAAGTACATTTCCAAAATATAACTTTCGTAAAACACTTCTCATACACTATCGATCGAATATCAGAGACAACTTTAGTCTCTTTTCCGCCCTCTCTTTCAGCACGGCTTGATTTTCAGTAATTGATGTGACATATTGATGGGCACTCTCCTGCGGCTAGAGAGCCCAGAGCCTGCACAGCCTTCCAGCTCGTTAATAATCACTGATTAAAAACTAGTTAAGAGCCCATGAAGACTAAAATCTGCATTAACCAAATGACCTTTCTCGGGGGGTTGGGGCAGAGAAACTGATTTTAGACTCGTACATGAAGACGGGTGGTACTAGGAAAGCATAGATAAGAATAACTACAGGTAGTGATTACACATAACTTTTTATTTATTCTCAAAATGTCTTATAGCCAATATCCCCCTCCACTCTTCACCAACGCCATTTTTTTCTTTTATCTTTATTGAGCTGTTACGTACCCGTGCAGTGTGCCAGCAAATGTCTATAATAACCTTTGAGTTGTGGCTGATCTAATGTAATTACATTGTTGCGGTCCATCCTTGACCCCAATTCAATGGAATAATTAAGGTCTCGGGACTCTCTAATTTGAGAAAGTTATGCTTACACAAAAGCTTTTAAGGTCAAGCAGAAGTGGTGTCAAAGAACTCAACATTAAAGTATAAACTCACATTCCCAACCTGGTCTAAAGAGTCTAATTGAACTACGTTATGGTACGTTTTGCTGCACTTTTCACTTACTAACTTCTATTTACCCTTCGTGTCTTATCGTCAGAGCCAGATGAGGTAAATGTTTTTTTTTAAATATCTATATTACAGAGTAGGTTTTCCATCTTACACTAAATTACCCCTTTATTGTTTCTGTAGTCACATTCAAAAATGAACCCACTATGCTAAATGTGTCCTTTTATAGCAACGCTAATAGAGAGCATTCAGAGACTATTGCACATTATTGCTGCCCACCATCACTCTATTAAAAACACTGCATGTTGTTTAAGTGCCTCATCCGGCAGCAACATGTGCAGCCTCTTGCTTATTCATTACAGTTATTATAGCAAATTTCTCTTTACATACACACCACCACCATCAAATTTGGGAAATTTTGCTTCACACAAATGGTATTGAGGAACACATGATAAAATAAGAGAATGTATTGATCATGGTGTTGAGGCTACTGATTTGCCCTGAAGAGCCAGCTGTTCAGTGTATGTGCAAAATAAGACAGTATTGTTTGTGTTTGACTTAGAAAGTTTGTTTATCACAATTTAGACTGCCTTACTGTGTGTGTGTGTGTGTGTGTGTGTGTGTGTGTGTGTGTGTGTGTGTGTGTGTATGTGTGTGTGTGTGTGTGTGTGTGGGACTTTGCTTCTGAATTATTTTCTGTCACCCCCCCCCCCCCAGGAAGAGGAAAACATGTCAACCCACCCCCATATAAATAGTCTTATTTGTCTAAAAATTGTTAGAAGTAATCCTCTGCATAATACTGTATCCTTATTAACATAATTAATCCTTATTATTGTGGAATACAAAAGGGGCAGTGGTGGTCTAGTGGTACAGGGCACTGGATCGTTGATCCAAAGGTTGGATGTTCAAGTCCCACTCTCCACAAGGTTGTCACTGTCCCTCCAGTGCAGCTAACTGGGTTATCAAAGGCCAGCCATGTCTCTCACTGTCTATGGTGAGAGGTTCATGTAAAAGAACCATTGCTGGCTTTCGTAAAGAGTAGCTGCATAGCCGTCAGCGTGTTTCTGTCTCTTGCTAAAGTTTTGTGTCAAGAAGGGCATCCAACGTAAAAACCTATACCAAATCAAATATGCGAATCACTCGCTGTGGCGACCCCTGATAAAAGGACAAAAGCCGAAAGGAAATCTCTCATCATCTTATTATGGAATAAACAAAAAAAAGGAAGAAATATAGATCAAATTCCAACAAAGAATAACTTTATTAACAATTTTTTAGTCTTTACACAAAAAGATTCTAAAGTGCATCAATTTGCCTGAAATTAAAAAAGTATCCTTAATTAAAAATTTTTGACCAACAATTAGAACCATTCGATACTGAAAAATAAAATTAAATAAAATCAATAAATAATAATAAATTTAACTTGATCAGCAATATTAACTCAGGAGCACAATATATAAAACACCTACAAAACTAAAATGAATAAATTTTTTTTTGTCAAAATGATTTAATGCAGTCGTGAGGATGGCACAAACAAGTGTCCATCCTCATGCCGGTCCCAAGCCCGGATAAATGCAGAGGCTTGCGACAGGAAGGGCATCCGGCATAAAACTTTTTTGCCAAAATACACAATGTGAACCGTCAATACCAATTTCATACTGGATCGGTCGAGGCCTGGTTAACAACGACCGCCATCAGTGCTGTCAGCCAACAGGGTGCTGGTGGAAATTGGACTACTGTTGGTCGAAGAAGGAGAGGTCGAAGAAGGAGAAGTCGAAGAGGGAGAGGCGGGAGGCGTGTCCGTAGGCAGAGAGAGAAGAGGAAAGGCATGAGTCTAGAACTGAGAGTAGGGACTTTGAATGTTGGAACTATGACAGGGAAAGGTAGAGAGCTGGCTGACATGATGTAGAGGAGGAAGGTGGACATACTTTGTGTTCAGGAGACCAGGTGGAAAGGTAGCAAGGCTAGAAGCTTAGGAGCAGAGTTTAAGATGTTTTTTCATGGTGTGGATGGGAAGAGAAATGGAGTAGGAGTCATCTTGAAGGAGGGGTTGGTCAGGAATGTTCTAGAAGTGAAATGAGTGTCAGACAGAGTGATGAGTCTCAAGTTAGAAATTCTGAAGGGAGTTGAAGTGATGCCGAATACCCCCAGAGGTGAAAGAGTGGTCAATGGAGCAGACTTCAATGGGCATGTTAGTGCAGGCAACAGAGGGGACGAGGAAGTGATAGGCAGGTTTGGTATCCAGTACAGAAACACAGAAGGACAGATGTTGATAGATTTTGAAAAAAGGATGGAAATGGCTGTGGTGAATACTTTCTTCCAGTAGAGACAGGAGTATAGGGTGACTTTTATAAAAGCGGAGGTAGGAGCACACAGGTAGACTACAGCTTGTGTAGGCGATGTAATTTGAAGGAAGTCAGTGACTGCAAAGTAGTAGTGAGTGAGAGTGTTGCCAAACAGCATAGGATGGTGGTGTGCAGGATGATGCTGGTGGTGAGAAAGGTGAAGAAGGCAAAGGCAGAGCAGAAGACAAAGTGGCGGAAGCTGAAAAAGGAAGTGGGTCGTGTTGTCTTCAAGGAGGAGTTGAAACAGGCTTTGGGTGGTCAGGAAGTGCTTCCAGATGACTGGACAACTACAGCTAATGTGATCGGAGAGACAGGTAGGAGAGTTCTTGGTGTGTCCTCTGGAAGGACAGTAGATAAGGAGACTTGGTGGTGGAATGAGGAAGTGCAGGAGTGTGTACAAAGGAAGAGGTTAGCTAAGAAGAAGTGGGACATAGAGAGGACCGAAGAGAGAAAACAGGAGTACAGGGAGACACAGCGTAAGGCGAAAGTAGCGGTGTCAAAGACCAAACAGAGGGCGTATGATGACTTGTATGCTAGGCTGGAGAGTAAGGAGGGAGAAAATGATTTATACAGGTTGGCACGGCAGAGAAATAGAGATGGGAAGGACATGCAGCAAGTTAGAGTGATTAAGGACACAGTGGGAAACATATTGAATGATGACAGAAGTGTGATGGGAAGATGGAAAGAGTACTTTGAAAAGCTAATGAATGAGGAAAATGAGAGAGAGAAAAAGAGTAGAAGAGGTGACTGTTGAGGACCAGGAAGTAGCAAAAATTAGTAAGGGTAAGTGAGAAGTGAGAAGGGCATTGAAGAGGATGAAGAGTGGAAAGGCAATTGGTCCTGATGACATACCTGTGGAGGTATGGAAGTGTCTAGGAGAGGTAACAGTAGATTTTCTGACAAGAATATTCAACAAGGTCTTAGAAAGTGAGAGGATGCTGGAGGAATGGAGGAGAAGTGTGCTGGTAACCATTTTTAAGAACAAGGGTGACATGCAGAGTTGTGGCAACTACAGAGGGATAAAGTTGATGAGCCATACGATGAAGTTATGGGAAAGAATAGTGGAAGCGAGACTAAGAGCAGAGGTCAGCATTTGTGAACAACAGCTTGGTTTCATGCCAAGAAAGAGCACCACAGATGCAATGTTTGCTTTGAGGATGTTAATAGAGAAGTACAGAGAAGGTCAGAGGGAACTGCATTGTGCCTTTGTGTATCTGGAGAAAGCAAATGACAGAGTGCCGAGAGAGGAACTGTGGTATTGCATGAGGAAGTCTGGAGTGGCAGAGAAGTATGTTAGAGTGGAGCAGGACATGTATGACAGTGTAAGACAGTGGTGAGGTGTGTTGTCGGTGTGACAGAAGAGTTCAAGGTGGAGGTGGGACTGCATCAAGGGTCGGCTCTGAGCCCCTTCTTGTTTGCGATGGTGATGGACAGGCTGACAGACAAGGTTAGACAAGAATCTCCATGGACTATGATGTTTGCAAATGACATTGTGATCTGTAGTGAGAGCAGAGAACAAGTGCAGAAAAATCTAGAGAGGTGGAGGTATGCCCTGGAAAGGAGGAGAATGAAGGTTAGCCTCAGTAAAACAGAATACATGTGTGTGAACGACAAGGACCCAAGAGGAACAGTGAGGTAGAGATAAAGAAAGTGGAGGTAGGCTCAACAATCCAGAGCAATGGAGAGTGTGGAAAAGAGGTGAAGGGTGTGCAGGCAGGTTGGAATGGTTGGAGAAATGTGTCCGATGTGATGTGTGATAGGAGGGTATCGGCAAGAATGAAAGGAAAACTGTACAAGACAGTGTTGAGGCCAGCGATGTGGTATGGTTTAGAAACAGTGGCACTGAGGAAAAGACAGGAGGCAGAGCAAATTGCAACTAAACAATTATACTGCGATATGTGGCATTAGATACAACAATAAGGGATCATGATTAGCTTAAGACAGGAGTCTCAAAATTATGTTTCTGGGGATCTACCTTCGTGCAAATTTTATTTCCAACCAAAATGTAACAAATTCTATCATTGATCAAAAACTTTATAAAGCAATAATCAGATGCTCAGGTGTATATAATTAGACTTGGATAAAATTCTTCACAAGTTAGTTCTCAAGGAACAGGGTTGGAGACCCCTGGCTAGAGCTCGTTCACGTCTGTTAGCCAAGCTGCAGTAACTGGTTAGAGCTCAGCATTGTTTCTGCACTAGGTTTCTTATAATTACACAGATGGCACAAATTACACAGAAAGCATAAAAATAAGCTCCACCTTTTTCCTTGATATCACTTCATGCACTAGTTCACCTTATTTAGCCATCGGTATTCTTCAGGACAAGTTTGGTCTTTTAGTCCCAAAGCAGCCCCGAGGAGGTGCAAACAAGCCCCAGAAATGCAAGCCTTGTTTTGCACTAACTCACCCAGCTTGGGCTTGGCAGCAGAATTGTGTCTCACAAGATGCAAAGTAGCCACCAGGAGGCACATAGTTCTCTATTCTCACTTACGGTCATGAAATATGGGTGATGACCAAAAGAATAAGAATCCAAGAACATACAATGAGATTGGACTGCTAGCTTTACTCTTTGCATTGCCATGCAAAAACAGATTTGGACTTGCTCGTTCAATCAAAAGAAATTTTAATACGATAACAGACTTTCTAAACAGCAATAAGCTTCCAGCTACATGGTAAGTGATTGTGGAAGTAACAAATAATAATGGGATTTTTGGGTGTCAACAATATTTTGCCCATAAAGAGTATTAAATCCCAAACCTGGATTGGGAATACAAGAGGAGCACAAGAACAGAGACGCCTGGAATGACCTTCTTACCTTCTTATCCTATTTACATTGCAACCCCCACTAAGAGACTTGGAAGACAAACAGTTAAACTGTTTAGAGCAGCGATCCAGTTTATTTGAGGGCTCCCCCCTTGAAGTTGGAGAATTATGACAAACAAGAGAAACCTCAGTGATGGTGCAGTTTGTCTGCGAATTGCGGATATTTTAATGCCTCAAAATTTGTGCACAATAAATTAAGGCTACAGAAGACTTTCTACAGATGTACCCAACAACATCTGAGTGCTGAATATCATGAATGCCTGAGCTTCACATGTGCCGTGATAATATAGCCCATTTGTGCGTATACACACACACACACACACACACACACACACACACACACACACACACACACACACACACACACACACATACAGCTAAACTGTAGCCGACTTGTTCAAAGTAATATTTTCACAACCCCTTCATTATGTCAAGACTGTAATTCTGCATTATGCAATCATTTTAGATATCAAATTCCACTTTATAAACAGCACTAGCACTTTATATCCCGACACTGAATATTTTACTCTAACGGTTCTATACTCCACAGTAATTCTTTTTCCTGACTGCCGTAACATCGTAATGTCCTGTATTTATGTCTGTTGTATTTTCTTCTTCAAGAATGCTGTTTCTGCTTAACTTTTTTTTTTTATATCTATTCCTTTCAATGATTTCTGCTAGTCTGCTCTACTGCCCACATTGTTTGAGATTACGTTATGTTTATTCTGTATTGTAACTATTTCGTTTTGTTTATTTCTTTTATTGTGTTTGTTTGTTTCGTGTTTTTTTTAATACTCCTCTGTAAAGCGTCCTTGTGTTGTGAAAGGTGCTGATATAAATAAAACTTCTTGCTGTTTGGTTGAAATTTTACCGTCTAAAGATTTGCTGTATTTGTTTGTGTCGTTAGGATGAGAACAAAGTTAATTAAGCTATACTGCTCTAAACAATTAGTAAATAAACTTACTAATTTAGGTGTTCAGTTACATTATCAATATTTACAGTGTTTTCCCCCAAAACAAACTTATTTTTCATTGATTAGAACAGATGATCAAATTTGAAGTTAATTTTGATTCGAATAATCAATCAGCTTGTGATCTACGCAGCTCCTTTAAACTTTAATTAATGAATGTAATGACGCACCGTCCTAGATGGCCCCTTATTCATCATACACTACTGTGTTAACGCTTTAGCGGTCAACAAACATGCACTGTACTAATACTTATCTAATGCTCTTATAATGATAAATTAATTCACACTAATCCTGCATGCATCAGAAAATAATAACGTGTATACATCAATAATCTCTCGGTCTTATATAAATAGCAAACAATAATAGTACTAAGTGATAATCATCTTGTTGACACCTACTGTGGTTTAAAAAGTGTTTCCTGGGTGACAAAAATATAATATATAATCTAAAGGCAATTTCATATGACAATATGTTATTATTTTCAAAGGTGATTTGAATCACAATATACAATTTCATTAAAAAGTGGCGGATTAAAAATACATCAGGGAAGCAGGAAAGAATTTCTTGCAGTATAATGGTGTAGAGTTATGCTGCTCCCTTATGGCTGGTTCCACAATTATTTTTGAGCTTTGTATTTTTTTCTCCAGGTGCATTCTGTGACACCCCCATTGTGCAAGTTAAGAATCTTTTTAAAATCTAGAACCCGAGTGTCAAGGTAGCGTAGTGGTTACCACATTTGTCCTCACAGCAAGAAGGTTCTAGGTTCGATTCCCAGCTCGTGCGTTTCTGTGCAAAGTTTACATGTTCTCCCCGTGCTTGTGTGGGTTTCTTCCGGGTACTCCGGTTCCCTCCCACAGTCCAAAAACATGCACAGTAGGCTATTCCAAATTGACCCTAGATGTGAGTACAAGTTGTTGTGTGAATGCTGGCCCTGCGATGGCCTGGCGAGCTGTCCAGGGTGTAACCCAGCCTCACCTGTAGTTGGCTGAGAAGGGGAAAAGACTCCCTGCGACCCTAATCAGGATTAAGTAGCTCAGAAGGTGAATGAATGAATCTGGAACCCAACTGAGATCACAACCAAAATTTAATCTGGTCTTCATTGACCTGAGACCCATATTTGGTTAAAATTTTGCGGAAATTACTCAATTTGTTTTTGGCTTATTTTCGTCACAGAAACACACGACCACGATCTCATAACCCCCAAGCCACTGACACCCCACCTTGGTGGAGATAATAATACGATAGCGTGCTTGATAGTAGACTAAACATATATTAGAAGATATTTATTAACAGTGCATAAGATATTACAGTCATAAATACAATGAGTATTACTACACTGATTATTGCAGTAAAATGTTAGCACTTCATACCCCACACCCCCCACCACACACACACACACACACACACACACACACACACACACACACACACACACACACAAACACACACATACACACACACACATACATACACACACACAGGGCAAAATAAAAAAGATGTAAGGACAGAACTGCAGTCACGTGTCCTATGCGTAACCTTCATGCACCAGCTACAGAAAATTGGAAAGGTGCTTTGGCAGTGAAACTTCAGAAAGAAGCACCAAGCTATTTGAATATCAGCCTCGCAAAGGAATATTTTAACGGCTTATTTTAATCTGGTGTGTGAAAGTGGAAAATGACCTGGAAGTGGTGTGTGTGTCTATATATGTGTGAGTGAGTGAGTGAGTGAGTGTGTGTGTGTGTGTGTGTGTGTGTGTGTGTGTGTGTGTGTGTGTGTGTGTGTGCGTATGAATAAGCAGAATTGGCATGGCTCAATGCTGACCTGTTCCAATACCTTAACCCCTCTTTATAGAAGTCGTCGTTTCATGATTTAAAGTGTGAAGAAAGGGAAAAACACAATGTCCATCTTTGTTAGAGCTCGCACCTCGCTTCCATGTGGCAAGAACAATTGCCACTTTAGATATCTCAGGGATGAATTCTTCACCATGGCCTGCCATTCGAAGCCCGGCCTTTATCTTCTGTCCATTTTAGAAATACAGAATCCATCAAAACTGGCACAATGGCGGAGAAAGCAATTTGCTAACAAATGTTTTGACAATGGCTTTCCTCTTTCACCCCAGCATTCAGAGATGTACGCACAATTTAATACCCACAAACAATCAGCGCTCTGAATGGATCCACAGTTATTTCTCTCATTATTGTTCCCGAGCGATGGAAAGGCAGTCAATGGTCCATATCACATAAAATACATTATCAGAAGCTGTCATCCTCTCCCCTGGTACAAAGCTTAATTAATTCCAGCTAGGACCAAACAATATTTGCGGACTTGGTCAGGGGTTATTATGAAAGTCTGTAGTTAATTGTTTTAAGACGCTGTCCCTTGCATACACAAGTGTGAACAGGGCAACGGCGTACTTCAAGCATTGCGGTGTGCAGCGAGTGTGGAAATGTTAAAATGCTGCTTTAGGCCCGAGGGGATGAAGTTCCAACCAACTGATTTGACTCTGGTATGAATTCGTTTCAAGACATTTCGGCACCAGCGTGTACGTGAACTCCATATCATTTTAATAGTCCTTTTTAAAATCAGTATTTCTGACTGTACTAAAAGAAATAAAGAGAAATTGTGAAAATGTGCAATAAATTTAACCCAAAACATGTTTCAAAGCTGTGTGAAAAATTTGATGAGAAAGTTGGTGGTGTGGTGCAAAAACTTTCGCTATCATTCGAATTGCATATAAAGTTGCTATAAGAGGAGAAGAATTTAACAACAATTTAACAACAGAAGATGCTTTACAAATCTCCAGAACATTTTCCACAATCCAGCAGAACATGTCTGATGAAATATTGTAATATTAAAATAATAACATTATCCATCTCATTTTTATGAAAATATCCTGCTCACTCAGGAGAGTGTTTATGTTTACTCAATGCTGTTTTCTGCACAAGGGAAACCTACAGCTTGGATCTCTGACGTCTTCTTTCTTATCTTGTAATGCATCTCCATTATATATGAGGGACGTAAGCAAGAACTCAGTCACACGTGATGCTACCACCAACATCTTTACGAACTGCTGCACATTTACATTCAGGGCAGCCTAACACACACACACAGACAGAGGAAAAGCCATGAGTCTCCTTTGTACCTGTGAGCTCACATACGCCCATGACTGATGAATGATTGCAGTAAGTGCTTGACCAATCGGTTCCCAAAGACTCCCAACCACAGATGGCTGTGTTATAGTAGATTTAGACCAAAGAGCTCCAGTACTGTGGTCACACACATTGTTAATTCGCGATTCAGGAGCCATATATTTCTTAAAGCAGGTCCAGCCCTAGAGTAGTGGTCACCACTCAACATTTCCTGTTCCTCGACATTTGCCTCCCTTAAATTTTTTAAAACTTTGATCCCAATGATAACCACCTGACCAGGTAATCACTGATGTAAAAAGTTCTCAAGTCACTATAAGAGGCGTAGTCGATTTAGTTTTGAGATACAAACTTGGCGATCTTGAGGGACAGGGTTGGTGAGCACTGCGCTACACGATCTGACAGAATGTGGCTAAGATTTTATAAGGATTATCTCATACATTGTGCCAAATCATTTTTTAAAGACTAGTGAAAGCACATAGTGTGAAATTGGGTGAAAAATCACGAAAACAAAAAAACAGTCAGTCCAATTTTTCAGCCTGAGAGCAAGTCAGGAAGCATTTAATGCTTAAAGTAGCTCTTAACCTCATAGAAGCACAAACCCCTGCCAGCAATCTGCATCCCAGTACTGGGAATGTGTGTGAAATATTTCATAACAATGAGCTTTTAAAAAGATACCGCGATAGTGAGGCCAAAGCAGTAAGTATGAAGCTAGTCTCTGATGCACTAATAAAACAGGCAGTGCAATAACACCTGAGAGCAAAAGGTTTATGCAACTTTGTATTACTTGGCCAGAGGAAAAATGCCGTTATGCAGTGTGGATGACCTGAAAATATCTCTGTCGTCTCTGAATTGAGGTATATATCAAAAGGTAAGAGCCCTTTTGTGACGATTTACTCACTTTCCTGAATACAGTTAGCTACTGAAAACCCAAAGACATGGAGTCTGTGAATCAGACAGGTTGAATAAAACCTTGAAACTCAGAGTGCCATATACTGACTCTCAATTGTGATTGGACAGCAGCCTGAAGAGTAGCCCCACCTGTTATTAAACTCACAGATTTGTGTCTTCAATTAAAGAACCCATTGAAGTTCAGAGACAACCCTGACTCCACAACCATCCCAGCTAATCAGCATCAGGGGCGTATACACTACTGGTCCTTCTCAAAAAATTAGCATATTGTGATAAAGTTCATTATTTTCTGCAATGTACTGATAAAAATTAAACTTTCATATATTTTAGATTCATTGTACACCAACTGAAATATTTCAGGTCTTTTATTGTTTTAATACTGATTATTTTGGCATACAGGTCATGAAAACCCAAAATTCCTATCTCAAAAAATTAGCATATCATGAAAAGGTACTCTGAACGAGCTATTAACCTAATCATCTGAATCAACCAATTAACTCGAAACACCTGCAAAAGATTCCTGAGGCTTTTAAAAACTCCCAGCCTGGTTCATTACTCAAAACTGTAATCATGGGTAAGACTGCCGACCTGACTGCTGTCCAGAAGGCCATCATTGACACCCTCAAGCAAGAGGGTAAGACACAGAAAGAAATCTCTGAGCGAATAGGCTGTTCCCAGAGTGCTGTATCAAGGCACCTCAGTGGGACGTCTGTGGGAAGGAAAAAGTGTGGCAGAAAACGCTGCACAACCAGAAGAGGTGACCGGACCCTGAGGAAGAATGTGGAGAAGGGCCGGTTCCAGACCTTGGGGGACTTGTGGAAGCAGTGGACTGGGCTACAGGTGCCGCATTCCCCAGGTGAAACCACTTTTGAACCAGAAACAGCGGCAGAAGCACCTGACCTGTGCTACAGAGAAGCAGCACTGGACTGTTGCTCAGTGGTCCAAAATACTTTTTTCAGATGAAAGCAAATTTTGCATGTCATTCGGAAATCAAGGTGCCAGAGTCTGGAGGAAGACTGGGGAGAAGGAAATGCAAAAATGCCTGAAGTCCAGTGTCAAGTACCCACAGTCAGTGATGGTCTGGGGTGCCATGTCAGCTGCTGGTGTTGGTCCACTGTGTTTTATCAAGGGCAGGGTCAATGCAGCGAGCTATCAGGAGATTTTGGAGCACTTCACGCTTCCATCTGCTGAAAAGCTTTATTGAGATGAAGATTTCATTTTTCAGCACAAACTGGCACCTGCTCACAGTGCCAAAACCACTGCTAAATGGTTTACTGACCATGGTATTACTGTGCTCAATTGGTCTGCCAACTCTCCTGACCTGAAGCCCATAGAGAATCTGTGGGATATTGTGAAGAAAAAGTTGAGAGACACCAGACCCAACACTGTGGATGAGCTTAAGGCCGCTATCGAAGCATCCTGGGCCTCCATAACACCTCAGCAGTTCCATAGGCTGATTGCCTCCATGCCACGCCGCATTGAAGCAGTCATTTCTGCAAAAGGATTCCCCACCAAGTATTGAGTGCATAACTGAACATAATTATTTGAAGGTTGACTATTTTGTATTAAAAGCACTTTTTTATTGGTCGGATGAAATATGCTAATTTTTTGAGAGGGATTTTTGTTTTTTCTTTACTTTTTGTCAAAATTATCAATATTAAAACAATAAAAGGCTTTAACTATTTCAGTTGTGTGTAATGAATCTAAAATGTATGAAAGTCTAATGTTTACCAGCATATGACAGAAAATAATGAACTTGATCACAATATGCTAATTTTTTGAGGACCAGTATATGCACAGGACCAACAAGAAAAGGAGAGGAGACCATGTTTTCATTATTGGCCTTGGTATTATTGGCAAAAATTTTTATTTTATTTTATTTATTTACTTGGAGGGAGGGTGTGGCTTCTGAATGAGCACTGCCATGAGGTGTGTATGTATGGTTGTTGAGTTCAAATATTATTCATTATTATTTATTTATCTTCTTCTTTTCCTTTCGGCTTTTCCCTTCAGGGGTCGCCACAGTGAATCATCTGCCGCCATCTCACCCTATCCTCTGCATCTTCGACTGTTACTCCAACTACCTTCATGTCCTCCTCCACCACATCCATAAATTCTCTATTAACATCCTCAAAGCAAACACTGCATCTGTTGTGCTCTTTCTTGGCATGAAACCAAACTGTTGTTCACAAATGCTAACCTCTGCCCTTAGTCTAGTTTCCACTATTCTTTCCCATAACGTCATCGTATGGCTCATCAAGTTTATCCCTCTGTAGTTGTCACAACTCTGCACGTCTCCCTTGTTCTTAAAAATGGGCACTAGCACACTTCTCTTCCATTCTTCCGGCAAATGCTCACTCTCTAAGACCTTGTTGAATATTTTTGTCAGAAAATCGACTGCTACCTCGCCTAGACACTTCCATACCTCAACAGGTATGTCATCAGGACTAACTGCCTTTCCACTCTTCATCCACTTCAATGCCCTCCTCACTTCACCCTTACTAATCTTTGCTACTTCCTGGTCCTCCACAGTCACCTCTTCTACTATTTTTTTCTCTCTTATTTTCCTCATTCATTAGCTCGTCAAAGTACTCTTTCCATCTTCCCAGCACACTCCTGTCATCAATCAATACATTTCCCTCTCTGTCCTTAATCACTCTAACTTGCTGCACGTCTTTCCCATCTCTATTTCTCTGCTGTGCCAACCTGTAGAAATCATTTTCTCACTCCTTACTCTCCAGCCTAGCATACAACTCATCATACGCCCTCTGTTTGGGCTTTGACACCGCTACTTTCGCCTTACGCTGTGTCTCCCTGTACTCCTGTTTTCTCTCTTCGGTCCTCTCAATGTCCCACTTCTTCTTAGCTAACCTCTTCCTTTGTACACACTCCTGCACTTCCTCATTCCACCACCAAGTCTCCTTATCTACTGTCCTTCCAGAGGACACACCAAGAACTCTCCTACCTGTCTCTCTGATCACATTAGCTGTAGTTGTCCAGTCATCTGGAAGCACTTCCTGACCACCCAAAGCCTGTTTCAACTCCTCCTTGAAGACAACACGACACTTCCTTTTTCAGCTTCCACCACTTTGTCTTCTGCTCTGCCTTTGCCTTCTTCACCTTTCTCACCATCAGCATCATCCTGCACACCACCATCATATACTGTTTGGCAACACTCTCACCCACTACTACTTTGCACTCACTGACTTCCTTCAAATTACATTGCCTACACAAGATGTAGTCTACCTGTGTGCTCCTACCTCCGCTTTTACAAGTCACCCTATGCTTCTGTCTCTTCTGGAAGAAAGTATTCACCACAGCCATTTCCATCCTTTTTTCAAAATCTATCAACATCTGTCCTTCTGTGTTCCTGTCCTGGATACCAAACATGCCCATCACTTCCTCGTCCCCTCTGTTGCCTGCACCAACATGCCCATTGAAGTCTTCTCTTCTAGCTCACATCCTGCCTGTGGGGTATAAGCACTAACAACATTGAACATCACGTCTTCAATTTCTGACTTGAGACTCTTCACTCTGTCTGACAATTTTCACTTCTAGAACATTCCTGACAAACCCCTCCTTCAACATGACTGACTCCTACTCCATTTCTCTTCCCATCCACACCATGAAAAAAACAGCTTAAACCCTGCTCCTATGCTTCTAGCCTTGCTACCTTTCCATCTGGTCTACTGAATACACAGTATGTCCACCTTCCTCCTCTGCATCATGTCAGCCAGCTCTCTACCTTTTCCTGCCATAGTTCCAACATTCAAAGTCCCTATTCTCAGTCCTAGACTTATGCCTTTCCTCTTCTCTCTCTGTCTAAGGACACGCCTTCCGCCTCTCCTTCTTCAACCTATCCTTCTTCGACCAACAGTAGTCCAATTTCCACCAGCACCATGTTGGTTGACAGCACTGATGGCGGTCGTTCTTAACCTGGGCCTCGACCGATCCGGTATAAAATTAGTATTGGCAGTTTGCATAGTGTATTTTGGCAAAAGTTTTACGCCGGACGCCCTTACTGTCGCAACCCTCTGCATTTATCCGGGCTTGGGACCGGCGTGAGGACGGACACTTGTTTGTACCCATCCTCACGGCTGCATTGCCCATCCTCACGGCTGCATTTATTATTCATAAGTATCATTTATAATTATCATTATTATTTATTTATCCTGAACTGATTAGCTCATTCATTCATTCATTTTATGAACCACTTAATCCTAATTAGGGTTGCACGAGGGATGGTGCCTATTTCATCCGATTCTCGGCGAGGTAAGAGTACACCCCGGACAGCTCCTCAGGCTCTTGCAGGGAAGAAACACG
>CM045743.1:27766439-27853939 GCA_024760905.1 Plotosus lineatus | reverse complement strand
ATCAAGCCGAGGGTGTCCACTGTTACATTTAGAATCCTCACCAATACAGGAAAATAAGGGTCCTAAACTCCCGCTACCCAGAAATTTGTATTTTAAATTGATCTATAGCGTCGTTTAACCAAATTCAAAATTGTTCTGTCAAAAAACTCTAATCATTAATTATGCACAGATTTTGGTACGCACCAACACAGACACAAAATTTCATCAAAATCCAAGTAAAGTCTTCTAAAGTTATTCTTCGGAAACCAAACTGTAGTTTTAAGTTAATTAAATCCAGCTGGCTCATTAATTATTCGCCGATTTCTGCGTGCACCAATCCTAGCCAAGATACCTGGAAGACAAATTCACATACCAAATTCCATCAAAATCCGAACAAACACATCCACTATGTTTGACCAGAGTTAAAAATCCAGAAGAGGAGATTATGTGTGACCCTGTTTGCCAATCAAGTGAACCTACGTGGGGTTATGACCCCAAGATTTGGAATCCCTGTAGTACTGCATTTTACTTAAAACAGGTGTGCTTTTCTCATATGGCACAAATTCCCTGTGTACTGTAAATATCTACTTTGAACCACAAAATGGCTGGTTGTCTGTATTCTTGGTTCTCCCAACTACAGCTGACACATAGCACTTCAACAAGCCATTTAGTGTCTGACACAAAATCTGCAGTTGTCCTGCAAAGGCCCCTCACCCCGTGGCTTCATCCTGACATCGCCAGTCAGGTCTGAAAAGAAATCAGACAATCCAGTGAGCCAGAGAGCATAACTCCAAATGCCGCTTTTACATGTAATAACACTGAGAAGAAAAAAAAAAAATCCAGGCAGACCTCCAGACCCCAGGCCATGTAGCATGGTTAAGAGCGGGGTAAAAAAGCACTCACCATAGAATGCGATCTCTGTCAAAGAGGACATTAAATATTGATCAAGCGAAAAGCCAGTCAATAAGCTGAGATTCGGATGGAGGCCTGCAGCGGCCAAGCTGTTACCATTCCCAGCCGGACGCTGCAGATCTCAGGAGAAGGCCTGAAAATGAGCCATAAAGACAGGATGGATGGACGTAGAACACCTTTTCCTTTGCAAAGCACTGTATCCTCCAAGCGATTGTTGATATGAAGATGAATTATCCATCAGCAAGTTTTTTGAGGTTTTTTTTTTTGCCCTCTCCTGGTAAAGTATGAATTGTTCTGACCTCCAAATCTCTGTGAGGTTTGCAGTGCCGTCATCCTGGCTTGCTGAATTACTTTGGCCAAGGTCCTCGCTAATAGGCGAGCTCTCACTGCTCAATTCAACTTGATTTAAACTGTGGTAAAGAGCAGCAGATGTAGAATGAACATCACCTCTGCCTCTGACCCCACTTCTGAACCTTTCAGCTGTAAACAAGGCAGATCAGAAATGAGGAACGGCCTCATTGTGATTACAGTAAGCAGTTAGGGACTGAGTAACACTGACACTGATCTGATCTACTCCTATAGATTACAAAATTGGGGTCATAAAACTTTATATCCTTCATATATCTTGCTGGGGGTCTGTGTGTGTGTGTGTGTGTGTGTGTGTGTGTGTGTGAGAGAGAGTGAGAGAGAGAGAGAGAGAGAGAGAGAGAGAGGGGGACTTCATGGCTTATGGCTGTAGATGTCCAGCTCTGAAACGTTGTGTTAAATGTTGACCTGAGGCTGGTCCTAGGAATACTTGGCATTAAGCCATAATTCACCCTCAAGGGGATGCACGCGCTCGCATATCAATCCTGGGTGTTTTTGGGATTGAAGAGAAAACTAGAAAACCCTGAGGTAACCCAAAAAAGTACAGAGAAAACAACATTCTTGCTTCTGAAAATTATTGAGCCCTTTTTGAATAAAATCAATTTAATTCAATTGTCAGTTTTTATTTTAAAATGATTAAATTAAAATGTAATTCTTTTCAAGAGTATTGGCCCAATTGAAAAAATTTTGTGCGATTTGATTGGTAGATGATGACAAAATAAGAAGTGACTATTGAAAGTTGAAGTCGAATATGGAGAATTATTCAGATTGAGGGGATTTAATTGGCTGAGGTTGACATATGAATAATTCTACATATCGAACATAAGATAAAATTCTACAATTGTTTTCTTCAATCACAATATTTTCAAATTTGAAATTATTCATTTCAAACATAATTATTCATTCAGTGCAGTTTTTTCACCATATTTTATGAGCAACCTGCTGGATTTATTTTTCAGATAATTTTCGTTAATATCATACAAACTTCATACAAACAACAACAATGAAGTTTCATAAGCTTCTATATAAAATCAAGCAGAAAGTCTGTAGATGCCAATAAATTCCCTTTGCACCATCTGTATTTGATTATCTTTTACGTCCCAGTTATCATAAGTCTCATTAAAACTATCCACGCAGCTGATCACCTGTAAATCCAGTTTTCAACCTTTGTGAGACGATCATGATTCAGAGATTTCGCTTGTTTCCTTGTGTGGTTTTGGGGGTGCAAAAGGCCAAGCCACACGTCATTCATCATTTCCACGGCAACCGCCCCTCTATTGGACATCTGTGCAATCAGCGGCCCATCAGACCTCGAGTCAGGCTTGGCTGCCTTTGTCCCGTTTCTGCTAGCCGTCATCGGCAGATAAGATTATCACTGACAACCCTGACTCCCACCCGAGCGCATCCGTCTGGCCTAGAATGAAAGAAGAAGGGGACCATCTGATTTATTTTCTCTTCCTATTTTTTCTTCCTCATTTTATATTTTATTTATATCCCTGTCTCAAGAAGATGCCTCTTGCCTGTCTTGTCAAGCCGATGCTCTTTTTCCTGAACCGGTGAGAGGAATTGCCTTTCAGAACCCAATTTGTCAAGGGCAAACTGTGGGTCCCTTTAGACATGAGCCTTTGACAGCTACATTTATGGCAGATCAGTGGAAACTTTATCAAACAATAAATCAGATGGATCTGAGGCCTAAGATAAGACATTAAGTAAATGGATGGAGGTTTGCCAGAAGGTATAATAGGTCATGACTCAAAACATTGCTGCTGAATCAAAGGTGTGTAAATGCAGGAATTTTAATAAATCCGTTTATTTGTTGACTTAGTAAATGTAATTAGACGGTTTCAATCAAGGTCATCATGCTTAATGCACTGTAATATATTTGTATCTGAAAATAAACTCAGCTGCAGGTAAATGACTTGTTTAGAAGTAGAACTAAAGATGGACCAGCAGCTCAGCTCAACACTAAAAATAATCCAAAATGCTGAGAGGGAAGGTAGTGACCAAAAGAAACTGCTTCTTTTTTTTTTTTTAGTATTATTATAAAGCTGGGTCATCATTTCAGTGCTTTGTCCACAGAGCACAATAATACCCCAAAACATTCTGCTACGTAGTTGTTTTGAACGAGGAATCAGCTGCACAGCAGAGAACACTGGAGAAAATATGCATAGCGTCTCTGACGTCCAGATGAACTGTCCGGATATCGGATGTGACAAATACTAAGGCTACAGGCTGGAAGGGCCAGAGGGGAGAAGAGGAAGGAGCCAGAGAGCTATAAATTATTTATCCAAAGCTAAAATTAATAAGGCCAGATTCATCATCGTCTCCTCCTCCTTTGAATTTTTAATGGGTAGACGGAAAGAGCTGCCCATGATCTGCTGCAGAGAAGGTAGACGTCATGCAACTACAGTCAAACTCTTACCAGTTCTTGTGGTGAGAGATTCAATAATGGAGCCTAGAGAGATAAATACGGCGATAGTACTTGGTTACTGCACTGTAAAGGTAAGGTAAACCTGTTGGGATTTTACACCCGAGCCGAGTGGCTTATCAGAGCCGGTGATTAAACCCCGTTTCTGTAGCGTGAAGCGACTGAGTTCAACTCCTCCTGAATAGGTTACCACTGTATCTTGGGTGAAAAAAATAAAGTAGCCACAGTACAGCTGTAAATTGATCCGCAGTATCTATGTATAACCTAAAAGGGATTTTACATACTCCCTAGTAGGTGCATCACCATTTCACAAAATAAATTCAGCTACAAAGCAAAGAGCAAACACAACACCTTAAACTCTGCAGTGGTTTCTTGCATTTTGTTAGAATCGTAAATTTTTAAAATACATATCAGCAACCACTCTATAAGTTGTGTCTTTATAAGCCTGTGTAGTTTAGGGGAGGAAATGACCAAATGACCAGGGGACCACTCGATACAATATTATTCTATTAAATATCCTAATTTAAAAGTACAATTTTTTGTTAAGTTTTACAACTTTGAACTTAATCTTAACTAGGGTTGTGGGGAGGCTGGCACCCATCCCAGCCAACTCCGGGCAGAGTACACCCTGGACAGCTCGCCAGGCCATCGCAGAGTGGAAACACGCTGACGGCTTTGCAACCTACTCTTGTTGAAAGTCAATGGTTCTTTTACATGCCTCACACCATAGACAGTGAGAGACATGGCCAGCCTTTGATAACCCAGGTAGCTGCACTGGGGGGGACAGTGACAACCTTGTGGAGAGTGGGACTCGAACCCCCAACCTTTGGATCAGCGATCCAACGAGCTGTACCACTAGACCACCACTGAAAAAAAAAGGCTGTTCAGTGCTAATCTTAATGTTAGAAAGTAATTCCCTCCAACCACATGGTACACTGTGCTGCTTGTGGAGGTGGGAATAACATTTCATAGAGTGCACCACCTGTTGGATTATAGAGAAATGGTATCGTTTCTGTACCGCAAATTCAAACATATAAATTAAAAATGAATACAAATAGATTTTGGTGCCAGTAAATCACAATAGATAGATAAATACATCTCCCCTGACAGTTATAAATCGCAAAATATAAATTATTTTAAAGTTAACCATTAATAAACATTTCGTTCTCTGGGACTTTGAAATGAGTTTGGACGCTATTTCTCTTTGCTATGATTTACTGTTAAAATGAAGCTGAATTTCCATAAAATACACTTATAAGAATGGTACAGTACAAGAGTACAAGAGAAAGTTACACAGTCACCATCTTATTGCAAAGGATTGTCATCCCAAACAAATTGATTGTGTCTGTTAAAACCAATGTAACCTGACGTAACCATAATACACTCAATAATACAAATATAAACCACCTCCCTGTGGATCAAAAGAGCTTTCTGGTGGACAAGCTGCTTCTTATTTGTTGATCAAAGTACTGATAAGGATTTGATCGTAAACTGTGACAAAGCTTTGATTACAATCAGTCTTCTTCTTCTTCTTCTTTTCCTTTCGGCTGTTCCCTTCAGGGGTCGCCACAGCAAATGATCTGCCTCCATCTCTCCCTATCCTCTGCATCTTCTACTCTTACTCCAACGACCTTCATGTCCGCCTTCACTGCATCCATAAATCTTCTCTTTGGTCTTCCTCTGGGCCTTTTGCCTGGTAGTTCCAACCTCAGCATCCTACGACCAATATACTCACTATCCCTCCTCTGTACATGTCCAAACCATCTCAATCTAGCCTCTCTGACTTTGTCTCCAAAACATCTAACATGTGCTGTCCCTCTGATGTACTCATTTCTGATCCTATCCATCCTCGTTACTCCCAAAGAGAACCTCAACATTTTCATCTCTGCTACCTCCAACTCCTGTCCGACTCCTGTCTTTTCCCCAGGGCCACTGTCTCTAAACCATACAACATTGCTGGCCTCATCACCGTCTTGTACACTTTTCCCTTCATTCTTGCCGATACTCTCCTATCACACATCACACCGGACACTTTTCTCCATCCATTCCAACCTGCCTGCACGCGCTTCTTCACCTCTTTTCCACACTCTCCATTGCTCTGGATTGTTGAGCCTAAGTACTTAAAATGCTCCACCTTCTTTATCTCTGCCCTCTGTCACCTCAAAGTTCCTCTTGGGTCCTTGTCGTTCACACACATGTATTCTGTCTTACTAAGACTAACCTTCAATCCCCTCCTTTCCAGGGCATACCTCCACCTCTCTAGATTTTCCTCCACTTGGTCTCTGCTCTCACTACAGATCACTATGTCATCTGCAAACATCATAGTCCATGGAGATTCTTGTCTAACCTCATCTGTTAGCCTGTCCATCACCATAGCAAACAAGAAGGGGCTGAGAGCTGACCCTTGATGCAGTCCCACCTCCACCTTGAACTCTTCTGTCACACCGACAGCACACCTCACCACTGTCTTACATCTATCATACATGTCCTGCACCACTCTAACATACTTCTCTGTCACTCCAGACTTCCTCATACAATACCACAGTTCTTCTCTCGGCACCCTGTCATATGCTTTCTCCAGATCCACAAAGGCACAATGCAGCTCCTTCTGACCTTCTCTGTACTTCTCTATTAACATCCTCAAAGCAAACACTGCATCTGTGGTGCTCTTTCTTGGCATGAAACCAAACTGTTGTTCACAAATGCTGACCTCTGCCCTTAGTCTTGCTTCCACTATTCTTTCCCATAGCTTCATTGTATGGCTCATCAACTTTATCCCTCTGTAGTTGCCACAACTCTGTACATCGCCCTTGTTCTTAAAAATGGGCACAAGCACACTTCTCCTCCATTCCTCTGGCATCTGCTCACTTTCTAAGACCTTGTTGAATATTCTTGTCAGAAAATCTACTGCTACCTCCCCTAGACACTTCCATACCTCAACTGGTATGTCATCAGGGCCAACTGCCTTTCCACTCTTCATCCTCTTCAATGCCCTCCTCACTTCTCCCTTACTAATCTTTGCTACTTCCTGCTCCTCAACGGTCACCCCTTCTACTCTTTTTCTCTCTCATTTTCCTCATTCAACAGCTCTTCAAAGTACTCTTTCCATCTTCCCAGCACACTTCTGTCATCAGTCAATACATTTCCCTCTCTGTCCTTTATCACTCTAACTTGCTGCACGTCTTTCCCATCTCTATTTCTCTGCTGTGCTAACCTGTATAGATCATTTTCTCCCTCCTTACTGTTCAACCTATCATACAAGTCATCATACGCCCTCTGTTTGGCCTTTGATACTGCTACCTTCGCCTTACGCTGTGTCTCCCTGTACTTCTGTTTACTCTCTTCGGTCCTCTCAATGTCCCACTTCTTCTTGGCTAACCTCTTCTTTTGTACACACTCCTGCACTTCCTCATTCCACCACCAAGTTTCCTTATCTACTATACAATCAGTAGCAATGCTAATTTCACTGCATCTTAAACTCTAAGATTATATATTATTATATAAATATTGGTGTGGTTATTAAAGCAGACAATTATTTATACACACACTGGTAACTTGACTTACGAGTGTCTTTTATAATGAATTTTCCATGATACGAGCTTCAATCCCACTAAAAATATACTCCATCCAACAAGCAAAATTTTTATTTAAGAGCTCTGCTGGGGAAATGGCTTTTTCAGGCCAATTAGCCTTGTATTCTTCAGCGTGTATTCCTCCACGTTCCGAGAATGCCTTGTGTTTCTCAATTATTTTCCGTGATGCCCCCTATAGGAAGAACCCCCCCAAACTTGCGACAATAAACAGTGTTTACTGTACTTCATATCATTTGCTGGCATTCCTAGCGTGCACATGCACAAAATTCTCCTCCACCTCCTCCCTTCTCTGTTACGCACCACATCTTCGTGCCCATGTGACATCTTTGTTGCAGTCGTTTATCAGAAGGGTTAGTTGACTTATTGTTTATTATTGTTTTATTATTATTTATTATTATTAATGTTATTGTACTTCTTCTTCTTCTTCTTTTACTTTCGGCTGCTCCCTTTAGGGGTCGCCACAGCAAATCATCCGCCTCCACCTCACCCTGTCCTCCGCATCTTCTTTTCTGACTCCAACGACCTTCATGTCTTCCTTCACCACATCCATAAATCTCTTCTTCGGTCTTCCTCGAGGCCTTCTGCCTGGTAGTTCCAACCTCAGCATCCTACTGCCAATATACTCACTATCCCTCCTCTGTACATGTCCAAACCATCTCAATCTAGCCTCTCTGACTTTGTCTCCAAAACATCTTACGTGGGCTGTCCCTCTGATATACTCATTTCTAATGTTATTGTACATATATTATTATTATGTTTATTAAATATGTATTGTTTTTACATGTTTATCTTTAATATATTAGGTCAAATATACATGTCTGTGTCAGGCTATATGAGTTTGGGAGGGGGTTGGAATGGATTAATTGGTTTTCTATTATTTCCTGTGGGAATTTTTGTTTTATCTAACGAACATTTTGACTTACAAGTTTTCCTACATTAACTTCATCGGTCAAGATACCACTACATATATTATATATATATATGGATCTGATCTCAAAACTGTTACATTTTCAAACTACCCAACTTCAAACTTGAATAAATATTTCCATGTCCAAGTTTATTTGTGAATCAATGCATCATAATCTTTAGTGCATGCCTGGGAGATAATGCCATACCAAAATATGTATATATGGAAAACAGTTTTTGAAACAATTCAAATACTTCCTAGTTTACACCCTTCTCATGTTCAATTTTGTGACAAGAGAAAGACCTCATTATTTTTGCATCTCAGTGAGCCCCTACTAAGGTCTCCACAGATCCAATAACCATATGAATCGGAGCACAGGTGCCGCACAATGAACCATGGAATTTGCATGTGCGGGGTAAAATTGGTAAACAATAACCAAACTTAAAATGAGATTGATGAAATAAGTAACTTTTCATGTTTATAGTGTATCTTGTGCACCCACTCATCACTGATATATTTGCATTTATAGACTTTAGATAATAATGAAAAGTTGAACATGTCAAGCACAATCAATTGGTATTGTGCAACTAATTACACAATTACAATATTAGCTAAAGCTATTATTAGAGAATAAATACTTACTCATTCTGTACATGTTACATACTGGCTTTCTGAGTCGTCCTCCGGATAATTTGATGATGCTGCTTCTCCGGAATATTATCCTGCATCTACCAAACTTTAATGCATATTGGCCTCATACATTCAAAAAAATGGGGGAAAATTGTGTTTTTTAAATCTACATAAAACGTAAAAAATCAGGGTCATACTAGTCCTTCTCTGGCTGAACAGACTTTATGATTTCATGTCAACCATGTTTTGTAAACCAAGTTTACATCTGTGTGTGTGTGTGTGTGTGTGTGTGTGTGTGTGTGTGTGTGTGTGTGTGTGTGTGTAATATATACTAGTCCTTCTCAAAAAATTAGCATATTGTAATAAAGTTCATTATTTTCTGTAATGTACTGAAAAAAATCAAACTTTCATATATTTTAGATTCATTACACACCAACTGAAATATTTCAGGTCTTTTATTGTTTTAATACTGATGATTTTGGCATACAGCTCATGAAAACCCAAATTTCCTATCTCAAAAAATTAGCATATCATGAAAAGGTACTCTGAACGAGCTATTAACCTAATCATCTGAATCAATGATTTAACTCTAAACACCTGCAAAAGATTCCTGAGGCTTTTAAAAATTCCCAGCCCGATTCATTACTCAAAACTGCAATCATGGGTAAGACTGCCGACCTGACTGCTGTCCAGAAGGCCATCATTGACACCCTCAAGCAAGAGGGTAAGACACAGAAAGAAATCTCTGAGCGAATAGGCTGTTCCCAGAGTGCTGTATCAAGGCGCCTCAGTGGGACGTCTGTGGGAAGGAAAAAGTGTGGCAGAAAACGCTGCACAACCAGAAGAGGTGACCGGACCCTGAGGAAGAATGTGGAGAAGGGCCGGTTCCAGACGTTGGGGGACCTGTGGAAGCAGTGGACTGGGCTACAGGTGCCGCATTCCCCAGGTCAAACCACTTTTGAACCAGAAACAGCGACAGAAGTGCCTGACCTGGGCTACAAAGAAGCAGCACTGGACTGTTGCTCAGTGGTCCAAAGTACTTTTTTCGGATGAAAGCAAATTTTGCATGTCATTCGGAAATCAAGGTGCCAGAGTCTGGAGGAAGACTGGGGGAGAAGGAAATGCAAAAATGCCTGAAGTCCAGTGTCAAGTACCCATAGTCAGTGATGGTTTGGGGTGCCATGTCAGCTGCTGGTGTTGGTCCACTGTGTTTTATCAAGGGCAGGGTCAATGCAGTGAGCTATCAGGAGATTTTGGAGCACTTCATGCTTCCATCTGCTTAAAAGCTTTTTGGAGATGAAGATTTCACCTGCTCACAGTGCCAAAACTGATAAATGGTTTACTGACCATGGTATTACTGTGCTCAATTGGCCTGCCAACTCTCCTGACCTGAACCCCATAGAGAATCTGTGGGTTATTGTGAAGAGAAAGTTGAGAGACACCAGACCCAACACTGTGGATGAGCTTAAGGCCGCTATTGAAGCATCCTGGGCCTCCACACCTCAGCAGTGCCACAGACTGATTGCCTCCATGCCACGCCGCATTGAAGCAGTCATTTCTGCAAAAGGATTCCTGACCAAGTATTGAGTGCATAACTGAACATAATTATTTGAAGGTTGACTTTTTTTGTATTAAAAACACTTTTTTTTTTTTTTTTGGTCGGATGAAATATGCTAATTTTTTTGAGATAGGAATTTTGGATTTTCATGACCTGTACGCCAAAATCATCAGTATTACAACAATAAAAGACCTGAAATATTTCAGTTGGTGTGCAATGAATATAAAATATATAAAAGTTTAATTTTTATCAGTACATTACAGAAAATAAAGAACTTTTTCAAAATATGCTAATTTTTTGAGAAGGACTAGTATATATTACACACACACACACACACACACACACACACACACACACACACACACACACACACACACACACAGATGTAAACTTGGTTTACAAAACATGGTTGACATGAAATCATAAAGTCTGTTCAGCCCAACCAGATTCCAAAAAAGTCCTTTGGTGCAATTTATTTCCATCAGGTTTGAAAATGCTAAACTCCTTTTAATTTAATATAAAAATAGATTAGTATTTTGGGCATATCACACAATCACACATTTTGGGCATATCACACAACGTTTGGGCAAGTAAATTTAGGTAAAAATTGTGTCATGGTGACTTGTACAGCTGATACAACTGCACTTAAAAGCAAACCAGAAAAGGTGACAGAGAGAGTGAGAGAGAAGGAAGACGATGGAAGTCTGGGTCCTGCTTGTGGCAGCAGGTGTGCCTCGAACTTGTGCTTATGGCATCAATTTAAATGACAGATAATTACTTTTATGACAATGTGCCAATTAGATTAGGCTCAGGCAAACAACATAACGGCAATTTGCTATGCTCGGTCGAGCAATAACACACCGATCATAATTAAAGATTGTGGCCAAAATAGCAGGCTGCTTCGTAGGGTGAAAACAATTATGATTTGGGAGGGAGCGGTAAAAGCAACCAAGTTGTCTTTAAAAAAAAACTGCCGAGGGAACCCTCTTGGGGCCATTTGGAATGACATGGAATGATTAATTAACTTATTAATCTCTGTCTTCATCTTAAATAGATGTTGTCATGCACCTGTCACTGCGATTTTTGGCAAAGCTAGACAAGGGGGTCCAGAAAAACAATGGCGGTCCATGCAGGGCAATTGAGAGTGCCATGTGTCAATATCTCCTTCGTTATTCATCACAGCTAATGAAAGTGAGAATATTCATAACCCTTTGTCTATTCTTGATATTTCCCAAATTTTGTAGAAAGCACAATGTGCTCCTACTAGAAAAGGTCCGAATGCTGTAAAAAGCCTTTGCTGGAATCCTACAGACCTTGGAATCAGTGTAACATGTTTGTTTATTCCATCTCCTTCAAGATGAAATTAGAAACTATCTAATTTAATAAGGCAGCGTATTTCTGTACCTGCAGGCTAGTGAAGCTCAGAGAATTAATTATAAATAGTTGTTATGAAGTTTACAAAACCTGATGCTGTTGTTGATAAGGAAAATGTCTGGAGGACAGCAGCATGTATGGCATCATCCAAAAAAAAAAATTTCATTTCTTATACAGTAATTGCAGCAAAACTCCTGATAATTGCATTTTATTTTCATGTGTGAGCAAATTAGTCTTTCAGTTTGTATTCTTGCAGGACATATTAATATCTTAAATAAATCAGATTAATTTACTTAAGTATATATTAAAAACAAAGCCACACAAAAAGAAATCACACAGGAATGGTGAGATCTGATTGGTTCACTATCTCAGGATTTGTGACACTTTTTACACAACCTGAGGTGTAAATTATTGAATTGAGCGGCAATCACCAAGCCAAAGGGGGGTGGGATGTATACAGAAACAAACAAAAACCACATTAAAACAACATTCATGGTTTTTTTTTTTTCCTTTTTGCATGATGGAAGCCATTGAGCTCCATGTAGACACATGAGAAAAAGCTGTGCAACGACATCTCTGTAAAACTCCTTTCAAACCTTTAGTGTTTACTGTGCAAATACAAATAACAGATTTTTTTTTACTTATTTGTACATATTTTAACCATGACAGAGGTAAAAGAAACCCAGGCAAAATGAAGATAAAGATGTTTAAACTTTGAATGAGTTTCACAATACAGTGATCCGGCGCTACTTCATGCTTCAGTGCATCGCGAGTTTTTCAGAAATATTCAGTGAAAAATAAAAAAAATAAGGCAATTAAGGAAAAACAGGGGGAAAGGTTCAGGAAAATTGTGCAAAACAAGGCCAATTATGCAAAAAAAAAAAAAAAACCCAAACAAACAAAACTTCAGGGATCCCTCACTTTTCACGGTTAATGGGGACCAAGACCCCCGCAACAACCGATTTCCGCGAAGTAGGATCAACCCCCATGACTGACGTATATATACATGTATATGTGTATATAATATCAATAAATACATATTCAATTCTATAAATGCTTATCATAACAATTAAACATTAAAAAACAATGCATAAGATGCAAATAAAATATAAATACACACACATACAGATACACACACCTAATTCCATTTTATCATGGGCTATAAAGACTAGCAGCAGCATTTCCGGTGGTAGAAAACTGTCCCTATCTGGCTCCCAGCTCTGTGCTCCACCAGTTCCCGCTTTTGTTTGATTTCCATGTTTTCCCTGTGAACAATAAAGCGCAATCGTTTTCATAGATGAAACTGGGAAATCATAGTCACTGTAATAGAGATGCAGAGAAACACGGAAATCAAACTAAAGCGGGAACTGCTAGAGCTGAGAGCTAAATAGGGACAGTCTTCTAGCACCGAGAAGGACGCTGCTAGTCTTTATAGCCCGTGATTAAATGGAATTAGTTGTGTGTGTTTAGCACTCAACCGGCGTGTGGAGCCACGCCCCTCTCCAACGCACATTTCAACACACAACTATTTTGAGAGCAAGACCATAACATACTAAAATTAAAACCACAGAAAAGTTAAGCAGGTGGAAGGTTTATTACTGTTTGGTAACAGCAGGATGAATTTGTTTCCGGTGAGAGTTGGAGTCTGCCAGGGTTGTCATTTGTCACCTATTCTGTTCATAATTTTTATGGACAGAATTTCTAGGGGCCGCTGAGGCGTTGAGGGGTTCTGGTTTGGTGGCCACTGGATCTTGGTCCCTACTTTTTGCAGATGATGTTGTTCTTTATGTCTTCATCAATCTGGGACCTTCAGCTTTCATTGGAGAAATTCGCAGCCAAGTGCGAAGCGGCCGGGATGAGAATCAGTACCTGCAAGTCCGTGTCCATGGTTCTCACCCAGAAAAGGGTGGAATACACCCTCCATGTCTGGAATGAGGTCCTGCCCCAAGTGGAGAAGTTAAGTATCTTGGACTCTTGATCACGAGTGAGACAGAGATGGAGCCTCTGCTGTAAAGCAAAGCTTGTACAGGGCCATCGTGGTGAAGAGTGAGCTGATAAGCAAAGCAAAGCTTAATTTACCAGTTGATCTACACTCCAACCTTCACCTATAGTCACAAGCTTTGAGAAGTGACCGAAAGAACAAGAACGCGGATATAAGATGTTGAAATGAGCTTCCTTTGCTGGGTGGTGAGGCACTCCCATAGAGATACCGCTGCTTCACCACATTGAGAGTAGCCAATGGAGGAGGCTCGAGCATCTGCTTAGAATTCCTCCCTAACGGCTCCCTGGTGTGATGTTTTGGGCATGTCCTGCCTGGAAGAGACCCCAGGGTCGACCTAGAACACACTGGATGGCATATGTCTCTCGGCTGGTCTGGGAATACCTTGGTGTCCCGCCGAAAGAGCTGGAGTAAGTGGCAGAGAGAGGGACGTCTGGACCTCATTGCCCCCGTGACCTGGCCCAAGATTAAGTAGAGGATGATGAAAATCACCTGTTCCACAATTATTGGCACCCCTAACAATTCCTAGGAAATAAATTCAAGTATTTCTGTCTTTTCTACACGAGCATACAAAGATGATCACGGTATCTAGAAACATTTAATTAGCAATTCATCACTTCCTGTTTCCCTGGGGTATAAATATAACGTGACAAAGACACCATTTCTTTTATCCACTCTTCAACATGCGAAAGGCAAAGGAATACACCATTCAAATGAAGAAAAAGAAAGGCAGATGTGTGTCGACCTTCATAAGTCAGGGGCAGTGGCTACAAAAAAAAAAAAATCACCCCTCACCTGCATCTGCCCATATCTACCGTCAAAGGAATCATTAAGAACATGGGTCTCCAATCTTATCCACAAAGGGCCAGTGTGGCTGCAGGTTTTCACTTCAACCAAACAGTAATAAACCTTCCACTAATCACTGATCATCAAAAGAAAAGAAAAAAAAAAAACTAGATTGGACATTACTGTTTCAATTCTGAAGTGGGCCATCTTGGTGAGATCACCTTACTGAAGCCTTTGGAGACCCCTGATTAAGAAGTTTAAATGAATCGGAACCGTGGTAAACAAGGCTGGACGAGGATGAAACGTTATTCTGCCACCACACAGAGTGAGGAGGATGGTAAGAGAAATAAAAAGTTCTGCAAAGTCACTGTTAAAGATTTGCAACACATGGTAGCATCTTGGCGTCACAAAGTCTCCAAAACAACCATCAAGTACCATTTACATGCCAACAAGCTGTTTGGAGGCATGCGGGGGAAAAAACCTTTTCCCACTCACAATCATAAATGCAAACATCTGGAGTTCGCTAAGCAGTACTGGGACTTCAACTGGGACCGTGTGCTTTGGTGAGCTGAGACCAAGATAGAGCTTTTTGGCAACAAACACTCTAAGTAGGTCTGGCGAACACAAAAGATGAGTATGCAGAAAAGCACCTCATGCCCACTGTGAAGTATGGGGGAGGATCGGTGACGCTGTGGTCCTGTTTCTCCTCCAGAGGCCCTAGGAACCCTGTTGGGGTGCATGGAATTATGAATGCTTTGAAGTACCAGGACATTTTAACTCAAAATCTGGTGGCCTCTGCCCGAAAGCTGAAGATGAGTCGCCACTGGGTCTTTCAGCAAGATAATGACCATAAACATATTTCCATATCTACACAGAAATGGTTTGCCAGATACAAAATCAACTTCCTCCCATGGCTGTCTCAATCCCCAGACCTCAACCCCATTGAAAACCTGCTGAGTGAGCTGAAGAGGAGAGTGCAGAAGAGAGGACCAGGTCGCAGGATGATTTAGAGAGATTATGCCGAGAGGAGACGGTCCAAGATCCCTTTTTCTGTATTCTTCCATCTTGTGGAACATTATAGGGAAAGATTAGGTGCTGTTTTGTTGGAATAAGGTGGTTGTACAAAGATTTAATATCAGGGGTGATAATAATTGTAGCACACATGATTTGATGTAAAATAATTATTTCTTAATGTGGGATCCCCCCCCCCCCCACTGAATGAATGCACTTGAATTAAAGATTGGATTTTGCCCTTTTTTCCCCATTGTGGTCCAATATTATTTAGAAAAAAAAAAAAAGTGAATCTATTAGAAGTTAAGAACACATCTTAACCATGGGTGCCAATAATTATAAAGGGCAGGGTACATATATAATATGTATAAACTACATAATGTTCCAGTAATCGTGCAAAAACAGTGCGCATATTAATTGTTCTAAACAGAAATAATGATACCCTGACTGGTGGAGTCCCAAACAAAGTTCAGGAACAAACTGCTGGTCATTTAAATGGCTTTAAAATTTTACTGCAATAAGGATGTTACCATCAGCTACTAGGTCACAAGTTACAGTGTGTTTGACAACTGGCTGTACTCCGCATGCAATACAATTCATTCAAATACAGTCAGCCCCCTACTTACGAAGACCCCTGAGTACGAAATCCCCGGATTACGAAGATAATTTTCCTAATTTTCCATCCCTGGGATATGAAAACAACCCCCTCTTACGAAAAGAAATTCAAAATTCAATCGCGCCAATCATAATTGCACATGGTGCACAAGTTGCTCTCATTGGCTGTCTCTTAACATCCCGCCCCGCTGGCCTCCCAGATAGAGACAGAAGGAATCTTAACTCTTTAGTTTTTAGTTTCGTTTTTTAAGTTGTTTAATTGAGTAAATGTTTAATAAATGTGGGTGCATTTGAGCTCATCTGGAATTTCGATCCCTCAAGGAATCAAGTTAAAGTTGAGTTTGGACCTGTCAAGCAGGGAATGCGCTTTGAATTCCACGTCTTGTGGGCGTGGCCCGCAGTGCGAGAGAGAGTGCAAGAGAGAGAGAGAGAGAGAGAGAGAGAGAGAGAGAGAGAGAGAGAGACAGGGGTGTGTGTGTGTGTTTAATAATGGTTTAATTAATAAATATGTTAATAAAATGTTTAAATGGTTTAATAAATAATTTTCTTTTACTTTTAACACATATTTCATACAATATTGGTGTACTTTTATCATTTTTAAAGGGTTCATGTAGTTTATCCAGTCTAAAGACTGGAGCCTTGGAACGAATTAGGCGTTTAACATGTAAAATGCGACCCCTACTGACGAAATCCCCGCGTTACGAAAAAGGCTGTGGACCAGATTAATTTGGTAGGTAGGGGTCCGACTGGTATTCATTCATGTTTTGTATACCTGGCTGAATAAAATGTCAATACAACAGAAGCAGTGTGTTTTATCAATGTCATCAACACAGCCATCGAATGTATTTGTTAAAAGTTGTTTATCTTATCGCAGCTTTATGTGGCTGTGTTTTCTACATTTTAAAGTGAAAAAAAAAAAAAAAAAAAAAAAAAACAGTGGAAGTGCCAAAAAACTTTCTATATCCGATGAAGAATAGCTAAAGGACATTTCTTTAAGGGGAAAAAAATAAATCCAGACAAATGTTTGCTCAGCATCTGGCAGATTCAAGCTTACAAGTTTTGTAGGAAGAGCTTATGTAGCTAACTGTTAGATTTTTTTGTAGAAGGATAAAAGTACACACATATACACAAGGATGGTCTATCATATGATGCGACAAGCAGAGACAGAAATGTGTCTAAACTGAAGATATTTGGCTTGGCTAGTTGATGGGAAGCAGTCAAATAAACACCAGAAACTACATGTCAAACGCAAATATGGAGCTGTCATGACCCAGGGAAAGACCTCCAGCCAAAACTCTATAAAAGCAATAATCAATTCTAACACTTTCATAATACAAAATTTATCGAGATAATTTTTTAACGTTTTAAAAAAACAATAACGCAAACAAGTTTCATATTTGTGCAGCACTGTAGGAATGTTTGAATTGCACTTATGGCTGTCTACCAAGGGAGTCTTCGGCGTAATTCATTGTTATTACTATCTAATTGCTTTCTGAAGGCTTAATCTTCCTTCAGGAATTAACAAGAAGGTCTTGGAAGAAGGATTTGAATAACTGAGACACGCTGCATGATCTCTTGTGCTTTAAGGAATGAAATCTGGCAGCACCTGATCACCTGTCTGGGGTGACTTCCAGCACTGAAAGAATTGTGCTGCTTATGGTGGGAGCAAATTCAACTGATTATCCAAATCATAGTTTCAAACATGAATGGTTGCTGATAACATTACCAGAATCAACAGACGAAGCTTTCGGCTTTTCACAAATACCGCCACAAAGGCCGCGCCTCTTACCTGTGTGTAAGAGAAACACGCATTTTGCCCAAGCTTGTGCACTGAGGGAACCCCCCCCACACACACACACACACACACACACACACACACCCGGGCACACTTCCTGTCAATAGTTCTTGGAGTGTGGCTACATGAATAATATATCTTCTGGCATTTGCCGTCAGGGGCCTTAAGGAGGGATGAAGGGAATGCGATGCCAGTCATCCGCTGCGCAGCGTGACAATTGTTCTCTCTCAGTTGTCATGGGGATCCTTTATTTATTCCTTCCTATCAGGATAGACGTTTAAAATGGGGAAGCAGAGGAAAAGAAAGGGGCTGTGTGTAGTAACAGGTTTTTAAGGAAAAATAATAAATAAATAAAAATGCTTGCTGATCTTAAAACATTCATTCCCACTGTAACTCTGAGTCACCGTCATGCTCCTTTGGATTTATCTTGGTTTAGTAATTTCATTGCTGTTCTACTCATTCCTGTACACTCCCACAGCTACTTCAACACAGCTAGATTTGGTTTTTTTTTCAGTTATGAGTTATGGTTCCACACTTTTTTAAAACCCTTTTCACAGATAACCTATGATTTTTTATCATTGTACGATTTTAGCAGCAGTACAACAGAAATAACTTCTTGTAGGTTTGTGTGAGGTGGATTTGACATTTGTGTCGTTGTGTTCACATATAAAAATGAACAGCAGAACAACAACATCTGTACATCTGTTATAGTAAGCATAAGTTAATCATCGTTCATTTTCTGTAACCACTTAATCCTAATTACGATCGCGGGGAGGCTGGCACCCATCCTAGCCGACTCCAGGCGAGGGTAGAGTACACCTTGGACAGCTCCCCAGGCCATGAAAGGCGGAAATACGCTGATAGATTACCAATCTACTCTTGTTGAAAGTCGTGAGGGGCCGGTGGCATAGTGGTTAGGGTGCTCCGCTCATGATTGGAAGGTTGTGTGTTCGAATCCCAGTTACACCCCCCACCGTGCTAAGACCCCTGGGCAAGGGTTTAACCACAAGTGTGCCTCTGTTCACCCAGCAGTATAAATAAGTACCAGTAAAAATATACTGGGAAAGTTAACCTGAGATGGACTAGCATCCCATCCAGTAGGAGTTGTACTCCTAGTTGCTTCACGCTACAGAAACCTGGGATAAGCACCAGCCTGATGAGCCACTATGGCTCGATTATAAAAAGTCCAACAGAATTTACCTTTACCTTGTTGAAAGTCAGCAATGGTTCTTTTACAGCCTCACACCATAAAAATTGAGAGACATGGCCGGCCTTTGATAACCATACATTAGCTACACAGGGGGGACAGTGACAACCCGTGGAGAGTGGGGCTTGAACCCCCAACCTTAGGATCAGTGATCCAGCACCTTTACCACTAGGCCACCACTGCCCAAGTGAGCAAAAGTCAGATGTGTAATGAATATATAATGATTATGTATACAATAGTAATACGATTCCTACATGATAAAAAAGATAAGTCTATGTCCAATATTCCTGTGATACTCGGTTGACGTACAACCACTGCAGACCTGTTATACAGATCTTGTTGTACGATACTCATGGGTATATAATGGTGCTTCTCAATTATTTTCTGTTGCCCCCCCAGAAGGAAAAAAAAAACATTTCATGCCCCCCCATCACCATCCCTCGAGTGACTATGAATAATATTATTTGTCGAGAAAATTGTTATTAGTACACCTCTGCATAACATTGTGTCGTTATTAACATTAAAAACAAAAGAAAGAAAGAAATATACCGTATTTGGCGTGATAAGCGCCCAGGGTGCTTAAAAAAACTGGAGTGGGTGGGCACTTATGAAAATGTTACCATCGAGGCAGAAAACATGAATAACAGAACAATAAAGGAGTTTTACTGGTATTTGTGTTATTCATTTTTTGGAATCAACCAAACTCCTTACATGAAAGCTGAAAATAAACAGAAAACATTTTTTTTTTTTTTTTTAAAGACCCCTTACTTTTCCATCCCGGTGCTGTTCCTTTAAACATTTTCCTGGAAGTAAAATGAGCCAATAAACACTGTCAACTTTAGCACATGGTGTGGAAACAAATAAAAACAAAAGCACGTGGCCAGGAACGTGCTTAAATTTATGAAGTTAATGAGCAGGAAAATCGGGTGAAAAATACTCATCACTTTCTGATAAGTCCATATCTGGCTCATCGCGCCATTCATTCGAAGCATCCCATAATTTTGTTGTAGCAGTTTCTAATGGTTCATCGGTTGTTGTACATTTACCAAGAGACACAGCAAAATATTTTCCTATTTTTAAAGCACGGCGGAACAATCAAATGTGTTGTTACTGATGAATATTATAGATATTCCCCAGTAGCAGGGGGTCTTGAAATACCATTTAAACTCACTTTTACAGGCAGTGAACGCTTCATTTTACTGTTACAGAGACTGATCGCATAAAATTGGTAAGTTTGATCTACGATTTTGTTCCCAGTACACATGGAAGGTTATTAGACGTAAGATCAAAAACACTGGGGGGTCTCTTATTGGAGCAGGGCGCTTATTACATCGGATACGGTAGTTCTTACAATAAAGAAAAACTTAATTTACATTGTTTTTAATCTATAACAGGAAAGATTTAAAGTGCACCAATGAGCCTGAAATAAGAAAAAATACATCCTTATTTAAACTCATTTAACTTATATCTTAATGTTTCCGTCTCTCGCCACTTTTCTCTTCGTTCCTGTCAGAAATTTTTCCATGTTGTTTCTTAAGGGGTTGTTTACTGCACTTCATATCGTTTGCTCGTACAAAAAAACGCTACGCCATAGCGTGACATTGAGAGCGCCACTGCCAACTACTGGAGTGGAGGTTCAATTACACTAATTCTCGTACACTACTCCAGAAAAGCATGTTACCCAGAGTCAGACGCACTCCCCCCAGCATCACACCGTGCACCCACCAAGGGGGGGAACCACACTATTTGAGAAGCACTGGTATATAAGGAAATCCCGTGGGTTTAACATACAGCAATGATACGCCTACGATAAGAAAACTGAACAATTCTGAGCGAATTGGCTGAGGCCAAAAGAGTATTGAAATTCATTCATCGGAACTCGACAGCTCACATTGCACAACAGACCTGGGAAATGGTCCACAAGTGGGAAATTTTAAAATGACAAGGGTCTTAACAAGTGAGTTTCATGAGACACATCCACCATTTCCTGTTGAGGGTCTGTTGTGCAATGCGGCTTTAAGCTGGCATAGTCGAAATCTGTCTTTCCACTTAAACACACACAAAGCAACAGATAAAGGAATGCAGCAGATGTGTGATATAAATCTAATGGTCCAGGGTTATACAGCGGGCCGTACACTGTGATAGGCAATTTGACAAGGACAATCTCTAAAGATTTGACCTCATCATATCTTCTCATCTTCCACCAACACCTCGGTCTAAACATGTGTTTGCTGTCTGCCTTCATGATATTGTTGTTGTTGGGTTTTTAGGCCTCAGCAAATGAAACTTTAAAACAAGAGGCTGTAGGGAAAACAAAGTTAAATCGAAGAGCACATCCACTATAGCCTGGTCTTGAGCATGGCAGGCATTCACCCTTCAATCCAGTGCAAATGACAGAGGCTGCGATGACAGATGGTGGTTACATGAACGTTAATAGCCTCCCCCAGTGGCCAAGCATGGGCACTGCCCTTCTCTTGTGCTCTCAAACCCACATGGCTCAAGGCTATTATTCAACACTGACATTTCCCAGCTAATCAATATCTCATCATTGGCAGTCAACCCAGCCTGATCCAACTCCCTGGAAATAGCTTGAGCTCTAACTGCGCAGATGTCATTGAACGTGTGTGTGAGTCTGTGGTTTGTGTGAGTGTGTGAGAGAGAGAGAGAGAGAGAGAGAGAATATCCACGTGTACACGAGAAGGCACCTTTTTTTTTTTTAAAGGCCATTACCACAGGCTCCTTTACATATCAAATTGTTTATTAATTCACTCCATTATCAAATCCACCAAAGCTATCAGATACATTTACATCTTGATATGATCTTCTCAGCCATCAGAATGGATCAGGGAGAATTTTGTGACACTGACTCCTTTTTTTGCTTATGCAAATCACTCAGGGAAAACAGTGATGGGTCAAAAGGGAAAAAAAACATCAGCATAGGCAAATAGTCAAATGTCAGTCACAGTTCATAAGCTAATCAGACCAGGGAATTTGGAAAGGAGATGAGGGAGTCCGAGAGAGGGAAAAGCAGAGGCGGCGTTTTCGTATACGGCCATTTCTGGAAGACAAAGCTATTGAGGAAGCGACTGATGGAAAGATAGGAGATGATACGGGGGCTTATGGTAAATATAAGGCGCATATAAGGCGGCAGATAAAACCAGTCACTCAAAGTCATTTCCCCTTCATTTCACACTCACTCAGATATACAGCTACATCACCAAGCTGTCCGTCAACATGATGGACAGCTGCTCCCTTATCGACTCTAAAAACCAAACAAAACTGTTTTACACGAAAGCCTCCTCTGTCACAATACGTGGACTCCTAGTGGTAATTAAGCACAATACGCCTATATCTCACTGTCGCAGATTTTTAAAAGCATGCCCTGTATTTTGATATCTGTAAGAAAATAAGCTTGACAGGGTTGTGCCCTTGTTTATAAATGTTTTGGAGTAAATTAACAGTTCAGCAAACAAGGATAATATTCGTGAGTCTTTATTAGTGTCACATGATAGATCTTTTTTAATCACTACTATAATGTTTGTCGCTGTGTTCTTTATACCATACATCACAAAACAATACAAAAATAAGGCCTCTAATAAACAACATGATCTTAACCAATTTCAGATCTGTTGAGTTTTTGGTTAAATTATCACACGTGAATCTGTATAATAACCACACCAACGCATAGTGCATTTGAAATACGCACCATTATAAGCACAAGTAGAATTTTGTCAGTATCATCTACAGCTCACATCTATCTTCACTATACAGTCACATTCAATGTTCCACTCCAAGACTTAATCTGCAATCTGACAAAGAAAATAAATTGCCAAATTCCTTGAATTTTATAGCATGTGTGCCGGTGTTCATGCAGCTTGATTGGCCCATGAAAAGAAAAACCTGGGAAAGCGGCGGTAATGGATGGTTAACTTCAGAAAATGAGCCTCAATCAAGTTGTGGACTACCATCACAGGCGCAACAGTTCCTACTAAAGCGCTCACATTCCGACTCTCAGGAGCCTGGTTGTGTTCCTATTACAGAGATAATTAGTATAAGAATCTGTGATATTTCACAATAGCAGGAATATCTTATCTTTATTCCAGCCGTCAATGTATATCGGTATATAAGTGAAAGATGAAATGTTATCAGCGTCAACTTCTTTCGCGTGTTCCTTTGAGTCTCCTGAGTAATTATGGCAGTATCATTATTTATGTGTGTCTCAGTAAACCACATTTTGTGGTTAAGAGCAGACTGATGTGTAATAAATACACATAATGGTTACTGTTTTAGGATTTTATTCCAATTCATACGTACTCAGACAATATTGAGCTCAACGCCAACAGCATTTATTAAACATTAAGGAAAAAACAATTTTTACACACACACGCACACACTTCATTCATTTTCTGAACCGCTTAATCCTAATTACGGTCCCAGAGAAGCTGGCACCCATCTCAGAGAACTGCGAGGGCAGAATACACCCTGGACAGCTCGCCAGGCCATCACAGGGCCAACACTCACACAACCATTCATACTCGCATTCACACCAAGGGGTGATTTGAAAAAGCTAATTAACCTACTGTACATGTTTTTGGACTGTGGGAGGAAATGGAAGTCCTGTACCCGGAGGAAACTCACACAAGCACAGGGAAAACATGCACACAAATGGTCAAGATGGCACTTCCTAGAGGGAGTTCTTGGAGTCATATTGTTTTTTTTGTTTGTTTTAAATGTTGTTTTTGTTCGTTTGCTTTTTTGCACTATTATAGTCTATGACCGTGTGACCCTATTACAGCTATGAGAGCACAGTCCTTGGACATTTAGAACTGAGCATGCTCATCTCCTATCCTGAGCTAATATGCTACCGCAGATCAATGCTAGCCGCACCTCGAATAACAATAAACCCAGGCGGAGACGTGGCAGGCATGGAGGGGCTGAACGACGACTCTGGCGCTCACAGTCATACTACTTGAAAATGTTCAGTCTCTGCAAAACAAGATGGACCAGTTTCATGCTCGGATTGCAGTGCAGAGGGATCTACAGGACTACCTTCATGTCCTCCTTCACCACATCCATAAATTTTCTCTTTGGTCTTCCTCTCGGCCTTCTGCTTGGTAGTTCCAACCTCAGCATCCTACTACCAATATAATTATCACCAATTCATCAATATCATATAATTACCAATATATTGTAGGATATAATTTTCTGAACTAATGATTTTCATGAATGACATTTTTTAAAGACTTTTTAAGAATACATTTGCTCATATCCTTCTTGATAAATGTGACCCATGATGCTTGTTCTCACAACTTATGTAATGTAATTAATGCTTAAACATGGAAACGTGGTAAAGTGACTTGTGTGTATATATATATATATATATATATATAGTATAGACACCAGAGAATAGATAAATTTTCATACAGTCATGTGACTTGTGACAGGCGATATGATTAACTCATGGTTTAAATAGTGTTTGTATGTATGTGGGTGGTGTAGGGTTTATCACATCTGCCTCACAGCAAAAGGGTCCTGGGTTCGATTCCCAGCTCTGGCATTTCTGTGTGGAGTGTCAGGAGTCCGGAGTAACTAAATTATATTATATTATATTGTATTATAATTATATTTATATTTCACTATGCCCATTGTTTTGTTAGGAAAAAATGAACAGTTCTCTGAGTAAACAAAATGGCCACAACTTCAAAGTTAGATGTTCTCCATTTTCAGAGCAAGGTTTCGAGCAGGGGTGTCAAACCCATGCCACAAATGGCCATGTGGCTGCAAGTTTTTGTTTCAACCAAGCAACAGCACATGTGACTTGGCTCATTTAATCAACTGAGCTGAGTGTTCAGGCAGTTGATTGGTCAGTCTCTGTACAGAGCACACAGATTGACCAATCAGCTGCCTGAAGACTAAGATGAGTTCACTAAATGAGCTAAGTCAGGTGTGCTGCTGCTTGGTTGAAACAAAAAAAACCTGCAGCCACATGGTGAGATGGAGGCGGATGGTTTGCTGTGGCGACCCCTGAAGGGAAAAGTCGAAGGGAAAAGAAGAAGAAAATTATATCCTACAAGTAGTCCTGAATTTATCTAAATTTATACACAAAAGAAATATTCTAACTTACTTTTTGTTGATCCTATTGTATTAGTATCAATAAATAATTTAAAATTGTATATACAAATTCAAGTATAAATTACACACAAGACATTTAAACCCGGTGTTTCTAAATTCGGTTATTTCATATCAACCACTTGAAAGAAATCTTCCTGAACAAAAACCTATTGTTAAATCCATAAATTAATGCATAACACTAGCGATTTCGTAATCTCAAAAAGGAAAAATAATAATGGCACGGTATAAAAGAGAGATATATGTTAGCGTGTCTGCTGTTGCAGAGATGCTGTTCTGGCTGAGCTGCATTACTGGATGATTCAGAACACTTTTTTTAATAAAGGAGGTTCTCTTTCATTGTTATTTCTCTGTATGCTTTGCCTTCAGTGCAGTTTTATGATACCATTAGATATAATTCAGTTGTACCTTGAACCTATCATGATAATTAATGGAATTTTTTACTCAGAGAATACATTTGTGTCAATAATATTTTGTTCAGGAATTTCAACTTTTTTGTTTCTGAAGTCTGTCTTACAGTTTCAAAGTTGCAACCTGCTAAAATCCATTAGGGTTAGCATTAGCCAGTTTGAAAAGGCTACTGTTCCACTCTCATAAAGAAGGGCATGAATCCCCAGTTCATACAAGTCAAGTTATTGGCAATAATAACAGTATACAGATATTAATCGACTAATCAGATATAAACTAGTGCACTTCTGAATAAAATAAAACTAGACACAAATATAATTATATAGGATTCCTTTTTATATACATTACACATGTGTGATCATACAAATGAAGCAAAATAATATTGTGCCATGTATTCTTATTTAATTACAGATGAAAACTGGGGTGATAACATGGCTTTTCACTACTCTTTGCATTACAATGTTGCCACTTGTGTGCATAGTAATTGCAAAAAAAGTGCATTTAATAGAAACATAAGCCAAGCATATGAGCTTTTATTAAATTTGGCTTAATTTCCTTTTAAAACTTAAAGCAGATGTCCAGATTTACAAGTGGAAAGTTATCAACTGGACTGTCTATATGTGTTAATTATAAAAAGGTTAAACGGAGATTATCTGCATCCACGTTCATGATAATACCTGGGTAATTGGGGACCTATCATATTTATTGGTAAATGAATCAGCTGCAATTAAAAAAAAAAAAAAACACTTCTCAGTAAGTACACAACACATAGCATTCTATGTGCATTTTATACTGTCTTGTTAGATCATCCATGTCCTTGCTTATGAAAAAATTTAGACAAATGGTGTTCTTTTCCTTTTTTGTTTTTAAGAGAAAGCTACATGCTTGTCAAGTGCAATCATTCGAGTGGGCCAGAGTAGTTGTCTGTCCTCATTTTGACAAAGTGCTCAATGCGGTAAAGAGAACAGTGTCAGAATCATGAATTAGTTTTCTCTAATTTGGGCTTGATATTAGACAAGAGATATTTGGCTGGTTTCCACCATCAGGGCTTTGTAAAATATCAACAGTGCTGCTGCACAGTAAACGTTCAACGAGCATCAGGTAAATCAACATACAGAAGCAGGAAGGAATAAATTGTATTAGAAAAATGTACGAACTAATGTATGGAAAAATGCACCAGAGAAAAGGTTTTTATTTATTTACATATTTTTCTTGAAAGGCACCAGTGATTTCCAATTCAATGTTTTCCTTTGCGTTTGTGCTTGAAGAGTTAATCATAACAGCATCAATAAAGCAAGTGGGAGAAATGAACAGACTGACTTATGAGCCTTGATGGATCCTACAGACAGACACTATAAGGGTCATGCATTAATTTGTAGACACCGAGTACCAAGATGTGTTACACCACCACAGAGTCACCCATGCCTTGATAATACTGTTGTATGATTACTGTACATCTATACTGGCTGGAAAATCCCAACAGTAAAGTGATGTTGAGTAGACATGTTTTGATTTCATTTGACCAGTAGAGTATAGTGAAAGCAGATAGTCCATCTTCAAAAAGTAAATGATGTCTGTCTGCTCCATATGCTGCTGATCTATAGCCTCGATAGAGAATAAGGTGGTTTGGCAGGTTGCTCTGAGGGCATAGACCGATGCCTCTTTAATGGGACTGGGCTGTCGATGAGGACACAGCGTTCATTGATCTCAGTCAGGTCGGAGGCAGGATGAGCTAATCACATCACTGCATCACCTGACACACAAAAGGACAGTCGTAATGCGAGAGCTCTCTTTAATGCGTGTCACAGTTGGAACACTTGCTACTTCTTGAGTACCAGGACATTTTGGACACCCATCCTTCGCCAGCTGTATTGAACCCAGCCGTTAATCAGAATTCAGGATTCTTAAACCAGAACATTTCAAAGTTCCTTTCTTTGCTTGGGACACACTTGATACTTATTGGCACATGTAGCATCGCCAGCCCTCCTCGACAGCTTGGCACTGCCTTCTCAGCTGGCAAGCCAGAGCTGTAAAACTTCTTTTTCCCCCTCAGTTCTTTTATTACCCTCCGTCCACATGAGTGGCAGAGAGGATGACATTTTGATCAATTAAATTCCAGTCCACGCTCAATTGGAATCATTTACACTCCCAGATTCGTGCCAAGAGTACAACGGGGAGGGGTGAAAAGAAACTTAATTACCTGCCTGAGAAGACGTTTTCAAAAAGAAATATTGAAAGCAATTGGTTGCGTGCCAGGAGGAAACACAGCTGAGCTTTGCAGCCTCCTTCGCGGCTTGCATACTGACAGCAGTGTGTGCTTTCAGCACTCGGTCTGCAATCACACCCGGCTCAAGACCTGCCAGGCAGCGCAAAAGCTCAGGCCAGCACACAATTGTTTATGCTTCTTTCTCACACTGGCTCCACTTCAGACGTTTTAAGGAAACGAATACTCTGCTGCTCTACTTTACTATCATTGTTCAAGTAAACACTATTAAAGACGATATTATAAACTGAAAGTAGTGGCGAGATTAAACTATTTTGGTTTTATTTTTATCTACTAGTCACAGAAACTAGGCGACCACCACTCATCCAAGAGCTTTCACCATGCAACAACAACTACACAAGTATTAGAGAAGTTAAGAGCAAAGAACCAAGCAAGCATCTGACTGAAGAAATTCACATATCAAAATTTTTACATTTAGAATTCATATTTATTGAATGACATTCGACAGATGCCCTAATCCACAGCAACTAACCTTTTCACCTCTTTACCATTTATACAGCCGAGTAGTTGCGGTTTAAGGGCCCTAGTCAAGTGGTACATTGGTGGTAATGGGGCTTGAAACCCGAACTTTAACCAATGAGTCACTGATCATAGTGCGGGGTTGTGCGATGTGTAACTGGACAATACATTCATACTTTGCCAATCATAGTATAAAAATGATAAATGTGATGAGAGAAAACCATCATAAAGCCTCAAAATATTCTTAGTATAAAGTCCTCACGCCTCAACTTCACAAAACGGGGAGATGCTACACAGCCAAGACAACAAACTTCTCCACCCTTGATGTTGAGGCTCCAACATCATATGCAAAACTTGAATGAATAATTTTAATTTAGCTGCCTGAAAAATCACAGGAATGCAGAACGAAAAGAAAAATCACTGCTGCAAGTTGACTCAAACTCCATGTGATGTCAGAAAATGTATTTATTACATCCTTGATATGTAAGAAATAACCTATCAACATTATATAAAAATGATATCAAAACTATAATCACAAATCTTTGACCTGGAGGTCAAATCTCAGGCTTGGCATTAAAAAGCATCGAGGTGCAAGCCCTCAGAGGAAACCCCTTGCCTCGTCACCACCTTGGATGTCTTGGCAAAAGTGATTTAATAGCCACTCATAAATACCAATTGTGTCTTACTAAGGTGTTTAGGTCTCGTAAGAGAGCCAGATGTGCCTGTGCCGAGATCCGACTTGTTGAAATAGAATGACATTCTTAATTTCTGCGAACAGGTCCTCCATAATGTTACACACTGTACCTTTACATTTCAAACATATTCATACTATTACTACATATAATCTATCTTTTGCATTATTATCAGTTCATTCTTGTGGAAAAGACAATACAGGAAAAGTTTCCACCCTGAATTAACTCCCGCCCCTCACTGAAAGTTGTCCTGAGGACTTTTGTATTGGTACATGCATAGTCCTGCCTTTTAACCAAGAATCCATTTCCCCTGAAGCTTTCTGCTTACCAGCACCAAATTTAACCTCGCTAAATTCCCAATGAACCTGCAGCTGATCTAGAGATCGTTGCAAATCTTGAGCCTGGAATCAAGACTAAGCTCTCATTGACCATTGTCCCTTCAGTCTCAGAACCTGAACACTTGAAGGGCTTATAGGATGTAAAGTCTGCACTTTTTCCATTCCTCTCATCACCATGTTTATATCCCATCACCCCGGCAAAGCCGTCATTCTTATCACGGGGATTGCTTCCCTGTTGCTTGTGAGCAATCACAGGTTCCATTATTATGGAGGCAATTCTTCAAGGTATGGGTGGCTGAAACCAAGCACCCACACAAGTGCCTTTTCCACTCAATACGAAAAGGGGTTAGGTTAATAATAAGAAGCAAGGGCAAGGTCACTGCTTTCAAATGACAGCAACCCCGATCTCCTATATCTCTTTTGTTAGAAGGAAAGCAGAGTGAGGGAGAGGAATGAAAAATGCAGGTCGGAGAAAACGCTGTGGCTTCCCCTGAGGGCAAACAACACAAAAGCTCCTTTCGTTTAACCCCTTGGCTTTGTAAGCTTTCACTCAATGCCCTTTCTTTAGATTGGGAGTGGGATGTTGACACTGAGGAATAAATAAGATCGTTCTCCAGCAGTGAATCACTCTGGAAACAAAAAACTTTTCTCTTCTAAGATAATAAAGATCAAGGGATTTCTAATATCGCTAATCAAACTAATAGAGGATTTTATAAGCATGTCCGTATCCGTATTCAGAATTGAATTGGGTGTGTACTCAACACCAGGAGGTGAGAAAACACAAACCTAAATGAACTGCAGTGAATGTTCTGGAATTCTTTATTAAATAAAAATGAAAAATGATTAAAAACTTGTATAAAACAGACTTACAGGGGTTTATCATCTAAAATTACATTTAAACCAGATTCCCAAGCACAGACATGCTGCATGGGAATGGAAATGTTTACCTGAAACCATATTTGCATGAGTGCTGCACAAAGCAGGCATAGGTTGCACAACTCCATGAAAAACAAAAGCACAAACCAAAGTGCTAAAGATACAGTGTGTGACATTTCGGAGGATTTATTAGCAGAAATTAAACATATCACCAATCAATAAGTTCCCATTAATGTAGAATCGTAAACACTCATTGAGTTTTCATAACCCCAGAACAATCTATTTATATCTACATGAGGAGCAGGTCCACGCTCACAAAGGCCGCCGTCTTGCACTGCAAGGTTATTACAGTAGCCAAGAACCTTTGAAAGCAACCTTTGAGGCTTGAAAGTGATGGGGTTAGAAATTAAATTTCAGTTGGTTGTAATGTGAAACGTCAACACTAGATACTGCTAAATCTTACATGTTGTACCTTTAAAGCAGGAGAGTCAAATCCCAGTCAAATCCAGTTGCTTTCAACCCAAAAACAAAAGCAAGAGCCAGTCTATTGCACAGTTCTTGACCACCAGACAACTGCTGTGGACACTTTTTGACTAAAAGTATGTGGTTCCTTCTCCTTCTTATTTTCTTTTCGGCTGTTCCCTTCAGGGGTCGCCACAACAAAACATCTGCCTCCATCTCACCCTATCCTCTGCATCTTCTTCTCTTACACCAACTACCTTCAGGTCCTCCTTCACCACATCCATAAATCTCCTCTTTGGTCTTCCTCTAGGCTTTCTGCCTGGCAGTTCCAACCTCAGCATCCTACTACCAATATATTCACTATCCCTCTTCTGTCCATGTCCAAACCATCTCAATCTAGCCTCTGTGACTTTGTCTCCAAAACGTCTTACATGTGCTGTCCCTCTGATGTGCTCATTCCTGATCCTATCCATCCTCGTTACTCCAAAAGAGAACCTCAACATTTTCATCTCTGCTGCCTCCAGCTCTGCCTCCTGTCTTTTCCTACAGCGCCACTGTTTCTAAACCATACATCACCGGCCTCATCACCGTCTTGTACACTTTTCCCTTCATTCTTGCCGATACCTTCCTATCACACATCACACTGGACACTTTTCTCCAACCATTCCAACCTGCCTGCACATGCTTCTTCACCGCTTTTCCACACTCTCCATCGCTCTGGACTGTTGAGTCCAAGTACGTAAAATCCTTCACCTTCTTTATCTCTGCTCCCTGTAATCTCACCGTTCCTCTTGGGTCCTTCTCGTTCACACACATGTATTCTGTCTATGTGGTTCCTTCTCCAAAAGCTGGAATTCCACAGATGTCTAGACTGTCACTTCACTGGTCCTACAGAGCCCAAACTTGCTCCTATACAACAATGCTCCTGTGCACAAAGCAAGCTGGATGAAGGCATGGATTGTCACAATTAGATCGTAAATGCTTGAGCCTCCATCTACACAGAGAAATCAGTGGTAGCTCATTGTTAAGACTCTGGGTTACTGATTAGAATGTTGGGGGTTCAAGCGTCAGTACCACTCTTGGGTACTTGAGAAAGGTCCTTAATTCTCAGTTGCACGAATCAGCTGCCAAATGCCATAAATGTAAAGCCTGACCTCAACCCCACTCAGCACCTTTCGGATAAAGAGGTCAGGGTGAACGCCTCAGCCATTTTTGTACCTTAAATCAACACCAATTTGTACAATCCTTCACTTTGGAATGGGACACAAACACAACAAAAGGTCCGATGCCCACAAATTGTTGTCTATACAACACAAAATGTATGTATCTACATGGTATTTATCATGAAAATCTTCTGGATACACTTTTACTCAGAATGGAGTTGTACTTGTAACTTTACTACATTTTTGCTTTCTATAATGTATACAACTCCTGCAATCCCTCCAGATAACTCCATCCAATTATATATATTACTACTCTGCATTAGTGCATGCACTGAAAAAGAAAAATTAATGTGCATAATGCACAGAAACTGCTCGGCTACACAATGCCCTCTGGTAAATATCAGTAATATGTTTCGGTGTTGATGCAGTGCTGCCATTATTCAGGATCTGGTCCTATCCCCCCTGCAAATAAAATAATGCCACAGAGGGAGCGAGTTGTGGCTTTTAACAGCTTCAACCATTTGCTGTTGCAGAATACCCATCACCATCCATTACTGAGTGTCTGTGAGAGAGAGAGAGAGAGAGAGAGAGAGCAAGAGAGAAAGAGCGATTTCCTTTTACATGAACTGTACACATGTAGGGATCAGTCAGTTTACAAAATATGCCCTTGCTGAGCTCCCACAATGCATTGCAGAAGAGATGCACTGCAACAGATTCACTTGCCCATCCATCCTGTCCACCCAGATGCCACAGGTAATCTTGTTCCTTGTTTGTCATATTGCCAGCACAATGAGAGGCATCATCACTCTTATACAGACCAGACAAAAGCGGACAGTGAAGGTCGGCGAAAGGGGCAGGGAGGCACACGACATATTCTGAGTGCATGTTTGAAGAGAGGAATCATAAGAGGTGGGGGGTCCTGCAGTGTATACTCAGGATATTGCTGGATTAAAAAGCAGGGTACAGCTGTCTGTCCCAATCAGCAAACCGTCTTTTATCCGTGCTTGCATATTTACTGCATAGAGTTTGTGTAGGCTTTATTCTTTCAGACTTCTGCAATGAAGAACGTTCCAAAGACAAAAGGTCATCAGAAACCTCTTACTGCATCTATGGCATGTACCAAGTGAACTACACTGCAAAAATAGCTACACAAATCCATGAATGATCTAAACGAGGCAATAGTTTATATTGTTTGCTTAAGTGCTTTATTGACTGTAAAGCTAAAATATTAGGCTATGATTATAATGTTTGATGGACAGTTCTGGCCATTAATTTCACATTTAAGCCTGCAGTGCCATCTAAAGGATAGCAGACATTACTAAAATTATTGTGAAAATATTATTAATAATAACAACAAGAACACGGACTTGGTTTCATGTTGGCAAACAAAGCACACTGCTACATGAATACATGACCAACAGCATCATGGCTAATTTTTCCATACTTTTACTTGAAAGTCCTGACCTTTGGAATTATTGCCAACCAGAGAGGTAGTAAAAATTTACATTTAGAAAAAAGGCAGGTCGTCATCATCTTTGGAGCAGTGCATGTTTAGATGTCTCTCTTAAAAGGTGTCAATAATTCTGAACTTGATTTTATTTATAAAAGCTAGTACTCTTGTGTATCGGTCTCCTTCAAAATACTAGCACCTGAGTGGATTTGCAAATTAAAACCATCAACAGCAGTGAGAAACTGGGTCAGGAACCAATCCGACTTGCCAGGTACACCCAGGAAGTGTGGCTGATCAACATGATGGAGTGAGAGCGGTGTTTAGGGAGCGTGATGACTCCACTTTGCTGTGCTGTGCAAAGCCTATAAATCAACCTCTGCCACAGAAATTAAGCAGCAGACACTCTGTCCCAGAACAGACACAACAAAAAGGCAGGACGCGAAGGAGACAGCCATGCAGCTGCTCACCCACTCGCTCACTCAGTAGATGCAGTCAGACAAGACGAAAAAGATATTGCTCGCAGCTAGAGAAAATTGTACATTTGAAAAATAAAAATAAATAAAAACAAAATAGAATAAAAAGATTCATGACAATAGACTTTTTTTTTCTTCAAAAATCTGCAGTTAAATTTAAAAAATTAAATTTCCTTTTTTCATTTTAAAATGATTCATTTGAGAATACAAGTGGCTGGGTCGGGGGTGGGGGGTGTCAGTTGTTTGTTGAGGCTGCAGTCATCATCTTGGAGAAACATTGATACTGATGCACCAAAAGTTACCCCCCCCCCCCCCCATTGGCTGGAATGGTGGTGTGTGGCTTCCTCGGAGGCACTCTGCATCTAATCTAATGATAAAGCATTGTGTACAAACACAGGATTTTTCTTCTTTTCACCATGCATTTTTTAACCAAAAAAAAAAAAAAAGTACTGGATCAGATCTAAGCCTGCAGTTTTAAGACCCCATAAATATTTCCCCCCTTAACAAACAAAGCAATTAAAAACAGTCACTGCACCCTGAGCTGGTTAAAAAAAACTTAAATTAATGTATTTCCTCACACCAATATCCTAGGTTTATAGATTACCAAACCAGACAAACCTAAATAAATCCACCGAGTTTGCAATGGAGTATTCTTAAGCATTTCTGAAATACGTTTGTATCATTATTCAGAATAAAATCATTACTTGGAATAAGCACTGGGATAAATATATCAAACTATATCATGATATCAGATCAGTCACCTAATGATTAAGCGTCGCCCTGTGTTGCGAGTTGCATGTGCTTATGATCGCTGAGTGTGAGCGCCTCCTGGTGCCCTGGCATCTGCATACTGTACCTTCATTCTGCATATTTGGACATGCTCTTCAGCCTCCAACCTTTACTTTCCTATCAGGATAAATATTGCTGTCAAAAAATGTCCAGAAAATATTGCAATGACTTTTGTTCAATCATTTCCATAAATCCCAGCTGGGAGTAAAATGCATGCAAAAGAAAGAAATATTTATGTTTAGGTTTTTTCATCTGTAGTAAAAAGTGTTCTCTACAAACATGTACAGCACAATGTAGCAGAGTCTCTTAACCAGGACAACTTAAAGAAGCGCATCTAGCAGCATCTTTCTCGCTCTCACACACATACATCCTCATACCAGTTCACTAGGACATAGACTAAATATACCATCAGTCAAAACTTAGTGTATGTGTGTGAGCGCGAGAGAGATACTGCTAATCTAAGTACAACTGAAAAAGGGAGGTTTTCAGCCATCGTTTGAAAACAATTAGTGACTCCGCTGTCAGAATATTGAAATTAAGATCATACACCATCTTGGAGGGAGAACTGAGAAGAGTTTAGATATATTTTTCCCTTGTCCCTTTGTAGAAGGAGGGACCAGTCTAGGACCACTAGAGGATCTGAGAAAAAGCAGTGCGGTGTGTGATAAGTGTCTTTGAGGTGGAGTGTCCAGGTCCATTTTTGGCTTTATAGGCAAGTGCTATTGTATTGAATCTAATGCAAGCAGCTACAGGAAGCCAGTAAAGAGAGCATAATAGAAATGGTGTGGGAGAACTTGAAAAGGATTAAATCTAGCCCTGCAGCTGCATCAATATCAGATGTAGAGGTCGATTGGTATGAGAACCCATGTGAGGATATGACATCACCGTGGGACAAAGCATAAAGGCAATATAAACAACAGAAGTGGACAAAGTACAGAGCCCCGAGGAACACCAGTGAGAGTATGTAACCTGATATGAGCGACCTTTCAAGTAGGAATTTAGGTATTACAATGCTGAACCACACATTCCAAGACTCATGGGGATGAAGAATCTTGTGATTGACCATGACAAATGCTGCAAAAAAGGTCCAAGGGGATGAAGACTGGTGATATCCTGGCAGATCTTGTAGCATGTAGCTTCTCTGTAATAGTGAAAAGTACAGGCTCTGTTGAAGATGCTACTTTAAAGCCAGATTTGATTTGGGTCTAGGAGATTATTCCACAAAAGATAGAAAGGCATTTGGTTATTAATAGTGTGTTCAAGAATTTTAGAAATTACAGAGATGACCAAATGATATGGAGTTATGGTGGTAAAGGGGAGGAAGGTCTTGAGAGATGGTCTATTGTAGAAGGGATTGGATCGCAGGATGAGATGACTTGCTGGATGTCTTCAGTTGTGAGATTTGAAAAGTGTGCCAGTGAAGGGAAAGTGGAAATCAATGCTGTATAGAATAGAAAAAGATATTGAAATTAGAATAAAAGGAGTTGGGTTAAGAAGATTAGATAAGGTGCACGGGGAAAGGTGAAGAAGGTACTGTGTGGAGGTTTTTCTGAGTGGGGCACACTTGTTACAAAGTTTACATCAAATCTTCTGCATCTTTTCCTGAGTACTGTGTAGAGAAAATCTTTACTTACTAAAGCAAGGATAGGAACAAAGCTCTGACCCTCCCCACACCTTTCTAATTCAGACAGGTGGATTCTGGTGACAAAAAGCGGTTGATGGAGATTAGTAAGAAGTGAAGCGAAAGAAAATACCAAAGAGTGCCGTGCTGGAATTGAGTTGTAGAAATAAACAGGGTCAGTGTCTGAAAAACATCCTGTTTCTTCAGAAAGCAAAGTCTCAGCAGTGACCGGTCTGTAATTTGGGGACACACACACACACACACACAGTAAACAGAGTAAAATAAAAAAAAGCAATACTTCGCTCTGCTCCGTGTGCCAAAGACTAAATATACTAAACTCGCATCCAACAATCTGTTCGTACAGAGCAGAGACGCTGATCGAGAAGCAATGAAGCAAAGGAAATAGAGATACGGCTGAAAGAAAATTGGCTGCCTTGACAAAAAAGGAAAAGCAAAAGGCGAAAAAAACCCCACAGCCTAACAAGAAAGCACCAGATCAACACAAACAAAATGTCACAGCCACTCTGGACAAGAAAATGACTTGTCCAGTCTGTAATGACTGCAGTTCCTCAAGTGCCAAGTACTAAAAGCGTTAAAAAGCACAGGTCTAGTGCAACAATAAGATCATGGGGAGAGAGCCAAAGTACTTCTCAGAAAAAAAAGTTTAAATCCTGTGAAAATAAATGGCTTCAAGCAGAGTGTGAAGTTTGAACACTAACAGGAAAAAGTCAACTTGCTACAACACCACACTGCATTCTTGAACATTACCATTATGGCTCGACCATGTGGTTATGCTTTTGGCCAGTTTTGTGTGATTGTTTGGATTGAATGGGGTTCTAGGTTCGACTTCTGGCTGGCTCGAGATAACACTTAATTTTGTTCTTTTAGCGATATTTTACTGTACGTCTGAGGAATTGCTGGACTTGGTGGAAGTTTGCACTCTCTGACAGCATTTTGTTTAACAAACCCAACTAGCAAAGAATAAACAAATAGGCTGATTCAGAGTACTTCAAATGCATTCGTCATTCATATACAAATGCGAAAAACTACACATCAGTGAAACATAGCTCAAGTTGAGTAAATGCTCTTTATGAGGGCTTTGGCTTTCCAGTCTCATCTGCAAATGGCCAGTGCAGGTTTTCACTTCAAGTAAGCACTAGCCACACCCTCCACCTGCTTTAATCACTACTTTAAAAAAAAAAAAAAAGGGCTACTGAATGCACGGGATATTCTAAGGGTGCGATTGAACACAGAATGAAATAAAATAAACCTAGTCTTACCCTGGATACCATGGTGATAAAGCTTGAGTCTTGGTAAAAGTCCACGCCCTTCCAGATGTCTAAAACATCAGCATGGTCACCTCTGACATCAAGGGATATGTCACACTCATACTCCTGTATTGTTTACTCTACAGATAAACAAACAGAATATCATAATTACGAATACCTCAACTATTTGCTCTCTCATGCAAGTCTTCCAAAGTGACATGTTTACCATTTAACCACAATCACTACTTGTAAACCCTTAAAGTAACTTAGCTTTTAGTTATTTAGCCACGGATGCAAGTTGTGTGCACATCAATCCAGAAAAAAAAAACCTGGGAAAATGTGTTTATTTTCAACAACACACTCTAGAGATTGATAAACTGCTAGAATCTGCATGCATGCAGAAATTTTACATTTAAAAGATTTAATTTATTTTACATTACAGTGCAGATAGTTTTATATACAGTAATTAGATATTATTATAAGCCATTTTATTTACATCAGGATTTCATGAGTCAGGAAATATCCGAACTGGTTTTAATACAAGCAACCACACCACCCACTTCTACATTGCTATTCAAGCAAGCATTCTCATGAACTGAAAACACACACACGCAATACAGCCTTAAAAAATTCTTGTAAAGAATCATGTGTTGATTATTGGGAAACGAGTACCATCGCCACATGAAGTAAAAGTCCTGAGACTTAAACATCAGTCCCATTACACTAACATGAACAAAATGACTGGATTTTGTCCAATTCGTATGCGGGTAGTGTTCCGTGATAACACAAAGCTGCAGGAGCCTCAATGACATTGTAATTACAATCTGAACCTATTAGCTTGTATTGCAACGACATATCTACAGCTTTCCAACATGCTGATTAAAATAAGAATTTTAAAGAACAATGATGTACATTAATGGCAGACAAACCCAATTTTGGCTAGAATTGCAATTTGTCTGTTGTATGGCGTGAGATTTTCACTACAGTGACAGGTCACATGTCTTCGGCAAATTTCCAGTGAAATGTGTTTAAACCATATAGATTACAATAACCACAAAAAGGTTAAATTTCTCGGCGAGGTTTGTGCATTTGTTTGCAGGTCACAAAAAATAAAGTTGGTTGTGGATCTTCATGAATTTATTAAAACATGGTACAAGGAAAAACCCTTTAGAGAATCTTATGAAAATTTTTGGATGCAGAAATTGGAAAGGATTCTTTTTCATTGTACGGCTCCCTGCAGGGAGCACTGGCACTTTATATGCTGTTTAAAAACCTGCATTTTAGGAGAAAAATGCAAAAAGACTTTCCTCATACCAGGTATTAATGTAGTGATGAAAACACAGCAGCACAGTAAGAGAATTTCTTTAATTTATTGGAGATAAGACACTTACTCCCCACACCAAGTGCCTTGCTTTAGAAAGATGCTTTAGCCTGGCAGCGTTGAGCTGCGTGGCTTTCATTACATTACATTCACATCTTGTTAAGATTCCTCATTTTTGAAACGGGAAAAGACGTGCGACACACAGTAAACAAAAATTCACAACGTGAGTAACAAAGTAGCAATACAAAGTTGCTCATAATTACTACAGACAAAAATCTAAACAAAAACAGTTCAAACTGAAAAATGTATAAAATATTAGTTTAGATGTACAGAAAAATCAAGGAACGTGCTCTTCAATCTGACTGCAAGCCAATCTCTGACTTCATGCTCGCTGAACTACCCCACCTCCCATGTTCTTTTCACCAAGTCAGCTTTCACATACAGCAGAAACCTAAATTTGTACATTTTCTAAACCACACAAGGAGCGTTATGTGCACACTGAGGCCTGTGTTTAAAAATGTATGGATGAAAGAGGAGAAATAGACGTGTACAGGCTTCACCGTCAGTAGCTGTCCAACCACGAGCAAAGCCCACGCTCCACCAGTGCACCATTCACCGAAATCATCTATCAGCACACAGGAGAGACACCAGCTTCCTCATTACTGTTTACCAAGTAAGCATGGAGTTTGATCAATTGATCATGTATTTAAAGAAAAAAAATTTTGTGAAAGAACATGACTGACCAAAAAAACCAAAAAAAAAACCAAACAAACAAAAAAAACAGCGTCAATATGGTTTACAATTTTATCCCTCCAGTCAGTCACACCACGCAAGGTTGATATGCAATTTTACTACAGCCCAGTTTTGTTTAAATTTAAAATTATGGGAGAAAAAAAATAAAAAATAGCTAGACCACTGGCAGGACCATGTGATAAGTTCCCCGTGTTAAATATTTGACCATAATACTTTTGGCAAGTAAATTCAGTCATGTCTTCAGAATTTAGAGAACTATTGAACTTGCTCACCCTGGACAATTCCAGACCATTCCGTAAATTTAGAAATGCAATCATACATCATTCTCATTTATGCTTTACCATTCAAGAAAGAAAATACAGAAGCACTCGTCCCAGTGTAGTGGTTGCTTGAAATGTCACCTGATCTTTGACCCATGCCATTAAAACTCGTAACAGTTCGTAGATATTTAGTACTGAGCAACTGCTGAAAAAAGTTTGTTCAAAATTTGGTAAGGGATTCAAACATCTGACAAGGAAGTCTGGACAAACAGCCACATTCCCACACACAAAGGACGAAAGCATAATGCCTCAAATCACATTCATATCGGGCGGAGGCATTATTGTTTTATCCAAGGCTTTCAAGAAGCCATTCAAGGATGCTCAAGGTCACCTCGTCCAACCCCTATCCGGGTTTAATGAGCAACAAGGTGCATTTTGTTCTGTGAAAAAAACACATCCCCGTCCTTGCTGGCTTGGATAGTGTTGTGTAACACGTACTGCAACCTTCACATTTCCTGTCTACAGTGTCAGGACTATGTACATAATCTACAGACTTTTGTATTGGATTACAATATAGTTAATATCCATTAGATCACACAGTTTGATACCAATATCAGTGTCTTTAGCAACAAGTACCAGTGATAAATAAATCATACCACAAATTTAATCAATACAAACCTCTTCTCCTGCATTTCGCCACATATGCACCAAGGGCAGTCCATTGTGACTGCCAGTAACCTATGAACAAAAAAGCGAACACATTTTGAAATAGTCAAGAACCACAGGCCACTCAGATACAAAGCTGAGCAGTAATTTTATAAGGAAAAAAAAAAAAAAAAAAAAAAATTATGTATACACACTAGTCCTTCTAAAAAAATTAGCATATTGTGATAAAGTTAATTATTTTCTGTAATGTACTGATAAAAATTAAACTTCCATATATTTTAGATTCATTGCACCCCAACTGCATGATCCATTGCATCCCCCGGCGGGCAGAGACGTCCGCGAACGGGTCAGGGTGCGGCCGGACGAGCGCCGCACCCTCTCCGATCGTGCACCGCAAGTTTGTGTCGAACTTGGTGCTAAATGACTCGTAAACGGCCTGATTCTGGGTCGGGGTGTCGTGAGTGGCAGAGCAGCTCCATCGCTGCGATCCATTGAAAGTCATCCCTTGATCCAAAACCCCTCCTTGAATCGCCACCTTATCGTGGTGGAGGGGTTTGCGTGACCTAATGATCCTAGGAGCCATGTTGTCGGGGGCAAATGCCCCTGGTAGGGTCACCCAAGTCAAACAGGTCCGGGGTGAAGGTCCAGACAAAGTGCGATTCAAAACAAACCCCTATGACACGAGACAATACAGGAAGTAGTCCCCCTTGCCCGGACACAGGTCACCGGGATTCCCTCCTGGAGCCAGGCCCAGAGGAGGGGCTCGAAGGCGAGCGCCTGGTGGTCGGGCTTATGCCCATGGAGCCTGGCCGGGCCCAGCCCGAAAAGGAGACATGGGTCTGCCCTCCCACGGACCCACCACCCGTGGGAGGAGTTTTAGGGGTCGGGTGCAGTGTGAGTTGGGTGGCAGCCAAAGGCATGGGTTCTGTCGGACTGATCCTCGGCTACTTACTCTGACCCTTGGGATATGGAATGTCACCTCTCTGGCGGGAAAGGAGCCTGATTTGGTGCGTGAGGTGGAGAGATACCGATTAGATATAGTCGGGCTCACCTCAACGCATAGCTTGGGCTCTGGAACCGTCCATCTCGAAAGAGGCTGGACCTTCTATTCTGGAGTTACTCATGGGGAGAGGCGGCGAGCCGGTGTGGGTATTCTTGTTGCCCCCCCGTCTCAGTGCCCAAATGTTGGGGTTCTCCCCGGTTGACGAAAGGGTAGCTTCCCTCAGTCTTCGGGTGGGGGGACGGGTCCTGACTGTTATTTGTGCTTATGCACCAAATGACAGTTCAGAGTACCCACCCTTTTTGGAGTCTTTGGGGGGGGGGGTGTTGGAGAACACTCCCTCGGGAGACTCGCTCGTTGTCTTGGGAGACTTCAACGCCCATGTGGGCAACGATAGTGTGACCTGGAAGGGTGTGATCGGTAGGTACGGCCTCTCCAGTCTGAATCCAAATGGTGTTTCATTGTTGGACTTCTGTGCTCGTCATAGTTTGTCTATCACGAACACCATGTTCGAACATAAGGGTGTCCATAAGTGCACTTGGCACCAGGACACCCTAGGTCGCAGTTCGATGATTGACTTTGTAGTCGTGTCATCGGACTTGCGACCATATGTTCTGGACACTCGGGTGAAGAGAGGAGCTGAGCTGTCTACCGATCACTACCTGGTGGTGAGTTGGCTTCAGTGGTGTGGGAGGTTGCCTTCCAGACCTGGCAGGCCCAAGCGTGTAATCAGGGTCTGCTGGGAACGTTTGGTGGAGCCCCCTGTCCGAGAGGCCTTTAACTCCCACCTCCGGCAGAGCTACAACCACGTTCCGGAGGAGGCGGGGGACATGGAATCCGAATGGGCCATGTTTCGTGCCTCCATTGCTGAGGCGGCAGCCCATAGCTGTGGCCGTAAGGTCGTCGGTGCTTGTCGTGGCGGTAATCCCCGAACCCGGTGGTGGACACCTGCGGTGAAGGGGGCCGTCCAGCTGAAGGAGGCCTATCGGCTTTTATTAGCCTGTGAGACTCCTGAGGCAGCAAACGGGTACCGGCAGGCCAGACGTGCTGCAGCCGAGGCCGTCGCAGATGCAAAATCTTGGGCGTGGGAGGAGTTCGGTGGGGGCCTGTGTGATTGAGTGATTATCGGTTAGCCTCAAAAAGGTTCTGGGCCACCATCCGACGCCTCAGGAGGGGGAAGCAGTTCTTCACAAACACTGTTTACGCTGGAGGTGGGGAGCTGCTTACCTTGACTGGGGATGTTGTTGAGAGGTGGAGGGAATACTTTGAGGACCTTCTCAATCCCACCAACACGCCCTCCGTGGAAGAGGAAGACACTGGGGGTTCGGGTGAGGGTCCGCCCATCACTGGAGTGGAGGTCACTGAAGTTGTCAAAAAGCTCCTCGGTGGTCGAGCTCCGGGGTTGGACGAGATCCGCCCGGAATATCTCAGGGCTCTGGATGTTGTAGGACTGTCTTGGTTGACACGTCTCTGCAACATCGCGTGGTCATGGGGGGCTGTACCTCTGGATTGGTAAACTGGGGTGGTGGTCCCAATTTTTAAGAAGGGGGACCGGAGGGTGTGTTCCAATTATCGGGGAATTACACTCCTCAGCCTACCTGGGAAAGTCTATGCAGGGGTACTAGAGAGGAGGATCCGACCGATAGTCGAACCTCGGATTCAGGAGGAACAATGTGGTTTTCGTCCTGGCCGCAGCACACTTGACCAACTCTATACGCTCCACAGGATTCTGGAGGGGGCATGGGAGTTTGCCCAATCTGTCCACATGTGCTTTGTGGATTTGGAGAAGGCTTTCGACCGTGTCCCTCGAAAGATCTTGTGGGGCGTGCTCCGAGAGTACGGCGTTCCGGATCCGTTGCTACGAGCTATTCGGTCGCTGTATCACCGGAGCCAGAGTTTGGTCCGTATTGGTAACAGCATGTCGGATTCGTTTCCAGTGGGAGTTGGAGTCCGCCAAGGCTGTCCTTTGTCACCGATTCTGTTCATAATTTTTATGGACAGAATTTCTAGGCGCAGTCGAGGCGATGAGGGGTTCTGGTTTGGTGGCCATCGGATATCGTCTCTGCTTTTTGCGGATGATGATGTCCTTTTGGCTTCATCAAGTCAGGCCCTCCAGCTCTCATTGGAGCGATTCGCAGGCGAGTGCGAAGCAGCCGGGATGAAGATCAGTACCTCCAAGTCCGAGGCCATGGTTCTCAGTCAGACAATGGTGGAATGCACCCTCCGGGTCGGGAATGAGGTCCTGCCCCAAGTGGAGGAGTTTAAGTATCTTGGGGTCTTGTTTACGAGTGAGGGAAGGATGGAACGAGAGATCGACAGATGGATCGCTGCAGCCTCTGCTGTTGAGCGGTGCCTGTACCGGTCCGTCGTGGTGAAGGAGCTGAGCAGCAAGGCGAAGCTCTCAATTTACCAGGCGATCTACGTTCCAACCCTCACCTATGGTCACGAGCTTTGGGTAATGACCGAAAGAACAAGATCACGGATACAAGTGGCTGAAATGAGCTTCCTTTGCCGGGTGGCGGGGTTCTCCCTTAGAGATAAGGTGAGAAGCTCCACCATTTGGGGAGAGCTCGGAGTAGATCCGCTGCTCCTCCGCATTGAGAGGGGCCAGTTGAGGTGGCTCGGGCATCTGGTCAGAATGCCCCCCGGACGCCTCCCTGGTGTGGTGTTTCGAGCATGTCCAACCGGGAAGAGACCCCGGGGTCGACCTAGAACACGCTGGAGGGACTATGTCTCTCGGCTTGTCCGGGACCGCCTCGGTGTCCCCCCGGGAGAGTTGGAGGAAGTGGCTCGGGAGAGGGACGTCTGGACCTCTTTGCTAAGGTTGCTGCCCCCGTGACCCGACCCTGGACTAAGCGGAAGATGATGATGATGATGATGCACCCCCAACTGAAATATTTCAGGTCTTTCATTGTTTTCATACTGATGATTTTGGCATACAGCTCATGAAAACCAAAAATCCCTATCTCAAAAAATTAGCATACTTCATCCGACCAATAAAAAAAAAAATAAAAAAAATTAAAAAAAAAAAAAAAAAGTGCTTTTAATACAAAAAAAGTCAACCTTCAAATAATTATGTTCAGTTATGTACTCGATACTTGGTCGGGAATCCTTTTGCAGAAATGACTGCTTCAATGCGAGGTGGCATGGAGGCAATCAGCCTGTGGCACTGTTGAGGTGTTATGGAGGCCCAGGATGCTTCGATAGCGGCCTTAAGCTCATCCACAGTGTTGGGTCTGGTGTCTCTCAACTTTCTCTTCACAATATCCCACAGATTCTCTATGGGCTTCAGGTCAGGAGAGTGGGCAGGCCAATTGAGCACAGTAATACCATGGTCAGTAAACCATTTACCAGTAGTTTTGGCACTGTGAGCAGGTGCCAGGTCGGGCTGAAAAATGTAAATTTTCATCTCCATAAAGCTTTTCAGCAGATGGAAGACCAGTGGACCAAACAGTGGACCAACACCAGCAGCTGACATGGCACCCCAGACCATCACTGACTGTGGGTACTTGACACTGGACTTCAGGCATTTTGGCATTTCCTTCTCCCCAGTCTTCCTCCAGACTCTGGCACCTTGATTTCCGAATGACATGCAAAATTTGCTTTCATCCGAAAAAAGTATTTTGGACCACTGAGCAACAGTCCAGTGCTGCTTCTCTGTAGCCCAGGTGAGATGCTTCTGCTGCTTTTTCTGGTTCAAAAGTGGCTTGACCTGGGGAATGCGGCACCTGTAGCCCAGTCCACTGCTTCCACAGGTCCCCCAAGGTCTGGAATCGGCCCTTCTCCACAATCTTCCTCAGGGTCCGATCACCTCTTCTGGTTGTGCAGCGTTTTCTGCCACACTTTTTCCTTCCCACAGACATCCCACTGAGGTTCCTTGATACAGCACTCTGGGAACAGCCTATTCGCTCAGAGATTTCTTTCTGTGTCTTACCCTCTTGCTTGAGGGTGTCAATGATGGCCTTCTGGACAGCAGTCAGGTCGGCAGTCTCACCCATGATTGCGGTTTTGAGTAATGAACCAGGCTGGGAGTTTTTAAAAGCCTCAGGAATCTTTTGCAGGTGTTCAGAGTTAATTGGTTGATTCAGATGATTAGGTTAATAGCTCGTTTAGAGTACCTGTTCATGATATGCTAATTTTTTGAGATAGGAATTTTGGGTTTTCATGACCTGTATGCCAAAATCATCAGTATTAAAACAATTAAAGACCTGAAATATTTCAGTTGGTGTCCAATGAATCAAAAATACATGAAAGTTTCATTTTTATCAGTACATTACAGAAAATAATGAACTTTATTACAATATGCTAATTTATGCTAATTTTTTGAGAAGGACTAGTATATCTTTGTCCAGCACACTGATGATTTCAGATACAGATCAGGAAAGGAGGATTTAAAAAAAAAAAAAAAAAAAAAACCCACTCAAGCGACTTTATGGCATCCTTTTCAGAATGAGGGGGGGGGGGGGAGCAGGAATATTATGGATATTATTTTCTCACCTTCATCATTAAAGGAATCCCTTGTGTTAATTCTTCGAGAGCCGTTTTGGCTTCACATGAAAACTTCCCCATTCCTGGAGAACCAAAGGAACAACATTCTGAGACTCCATAGCAGATTTTGGAAAAACACTGGTGATGGACTTCACACATACAATGCCCTCCAAAAGTATTTCTGCCCCTTGTTAAGATGCATTAAAAGCCTTAAAATAAATTCTGTATTTATTGCAGAAGCTACTCTCACACTGAAAATTGTACAAAAAAAAAAAATTCAACTCGGGTGACGTTTTAGGGAAAAAAATCCCGACGAAGAAAAATTTTCTTAATAAAATTACCTGTTTCACAATTACTGGCACCCCAATAATTCCTAAGCAATTAATGTAATTGAAATATTTCTCTCATTTCTACAGTAGTTTACAAAGATGATCAGAGGATCTAGGAACATTTAATTAGTAATTCATCACTTCCCGTTTCCCTGGGGTATAAATATAGTGACAGAGGCCATTTCTCTTATCCACTCTTCAACATGGGGGAGCCAAAGGAACACCATTCAAATAAAGCAGATCTGTTTCGACTTTCACAAGTCAGGCAATGGCTACAAGAAAATCAGCCCTCGCCTGCACCTGCATATATCTACTTTCAGAGGAATCATCAAGAAATTTAAAACAACCGGAACAGTGGTAAAAGACCCTGGATGAGGACGCAAGCCTATTTTGCCACCACACACAGTGAGGAGGATGGTAAGAGAAATAAAAAGTTCTCCAAAGCTCACTGTTAAAGAATTGCAACAATTGGCAGCATCTTGGGGTCACAAAGTCTCCAAAACAACCATCAGGTGCAAACCACATGCCAACAGCTGTTGGGGAGGCATGCACAGAAAAACTTTCCTCACTCACAATCAAACACAAATGTCTAGAGTTCGCCAAGCACTACTGGGACTTCAACTGGGACTGTGTGCTTTGGATGAGACCAAGATGAAGCTTTTCGGCAACAAACACCAAGTGGGTTAAGTGGAACACTAAAGATGAATACGCAGAAAAGCATCTCGTGCCCACTGTGAAGTATGGGGGAGGATCGGTGATGCTGCGGTTCTGTTTCTCCTCCAGAGTCCCTGGGAACCCCGTTAGGGTGCGTGGCATCATGAACACTTTGAAATACCAGGACATTTTAAATCAAAATCTGGTGCCTCTGCCCGACAGCTGAAGACGAGTCATCACCGAGTCTTTCAGCAAGATAATGACCATAAACATGTGGCCAAATCTACATAGAAATGGTTCCCCTGATGCAAGTCTACATAGAAATGGTTCCCCCGATGCAAGTCTACACAGAAATGGTTCCCTTCCCGTGGCCATCTCAGTCCCCAGACTGCAACCCCATTAAGAACCTGTGGAGTGAGCTGAAGAGGAGAGTGCAGAGGAGAGGACCAGGTCGCTGGATGATCGAGAGAGATTGTGCAGAGAGGAAGGGTCCAAGATCCCGGTTTATGTATTCTCCCATCTTGTGAAACAGACTTTGTGCTATTTTGTTGGCAAAAGGAGGTTACTTTATATACAAAGTATTAACAGCAGGGGTGATCATTGTGGCAGACTTGATTTCATTTAAAATAATTTCTTTATTCCACCGAATAAATGCACTTGACTTAAAAAGTTGGATTTTCCTCTTTTTTCCCCTCCAATTGTGGTATGATATTTAGGAAAAAAAAAAAACTCTATTGGAAGCTGAAGAACACATTTTAGCCAAAGAGCCAATAATTATGGAGGGCGGTATACAGCACATATCAGATGTTTGTATGAGCAGTCTGATGAGAGGTTGGACAGTAATTTCATGGATTTTTTTAAAAACACAAAAAAGATAGAGAAAGTAAAATGTCCGGTTCCCTTTACTATTCGTGACATACCTGGGAGAGGTGCTATGTTTTCTAACATAACTTCAGATGCTTGGAAAGGCAAGGTCACAAAATCAGATCTGTAAAAAAAAGAAATAAAACTGATGAGCAGATTTCCACAAAAAATATATTTAAAAATAAATAAATAAATAAAAAGATCATAACCACCTGATCTGCTTTAGAGAACTGAGGTTAACGGTCACGTAACCTCCGTAATCCACATATCTAATCTGGACAACATTAGAGACTTTATAATGCTGAATAACCTGAGCTCTCCACCAGCCACCATCAGGAGATGGGGCTGCACACAACACCCCTGCTGTGTGCAAAAAACAAAACAAAAAAAAATTATATATTATACACACACACATACATACACAGACACATATATATTATATACATGTATACAGTGAACCGTCGACTTACGACCACTTTTGGTTCTGGCAGACCGGTCGTAACTCAATCTGGTCGTATGTCGACTTTCCATCCAAATACACTCACGCCAAACAAAAACAGATGAATAAATCTCGTGCATTTAAATCTATACATCTATTTTCAATTCCACGTCACTGTGACACGCAGTGGAGAGCCAATCCTTTCTGTACTCCACTGTGTGGGCGGGTCTGATATCTTCAAACTCCAATTTTATTGGATTATAACAGCCACAGACTGCGCGTGTTGTTTGAGTAAAGAGATAAATTTCCCTCGTTTTGATCGGCTCATTTCCACAAAGCCAAGCACAGCTGGCAAGCAAACACAAATGAACAGACATAGAAAAACTTCAACCCACAGAGCAGCCGATTGCCAAAACTTGGGACGCGCTTCCTGTCACATAAACACTGCAGCATGTGCGTCCAATAAAATTAGAGTTTCAAGGTATCGGAACCGCCCACACAGAAAGGATTGGCTCTCCGCTTCGACCCACAGTGACATGGCATTGAAAGTAGATGAATAGATTTGCTCTGAGCAATTAGAAAGTGAAGCTGCACCATCTCCTGCTTGGCCTTTTAAGATGCTGGCGCTGCCGGCAGCGCAAGCAACTGTCGTACGCAACACTCGCACTGCACTGCCATGAATCATGCTTCACGACTTTTTCGCTCGTAAAGTCAATCAGACGTAACTCACATAGGTCGTAAGTCGACATCTCACGGTCTTCCTTTCAGCTTTTTTCTTTTTATTCGGTCGGGAGTCGCCACAGCAAATCATCTGATTCGCACGTTTGATTTGGCAGAGGTTTGTACATTGGATGCCCTTCCCGTCACAACCCTTTTTAGCAAGGGACAGAAACACACTGACGACTTTGCAGCCTACTCTTTACGAAAGTCAGCAATGGTTCTTTTACATGTCTCTCACCATAGACAGTGAGAGACATGGCCCGCCTTTGATAACCCAGTTAGCTGCACTGGGGGGGGACAGTGACAACCTTGTGGAGAGTGGGACTCTAACCCCCAACCTTTGGATCAGCAATACAGCGCAATATACCACGAGACCACCACTGCCCCTATATATATATATATAGTGTGGCATATTGCGCTGGATTGCTGATTTTATATATATATATATATATATATATATATATATATATATATATATATATATATATATATATATTCAAAAACACTTAAAAATGTACACATCTGCATTTTGGAGAGACAAAATATCAAACATCAAAACACAATCGTGGCAAAGTTGTGCAGAGCTGAGAATCTTGACAGGGGTGGGGGGGGGAGTAACCCTTTAATATACGAGGTGAATATTTGGTAGAACACTTCAATTTTATTATTTTGACTAATCTCAATCATATGGTAGAGATGCATATGTTAAAAGAGGCTGATTGAACAAATAAACATTTTATATATATATATATATATATATAAAAAAACATATTTATGACTTCAAAAACTTAAAAAAACTAATAAATGCCATTGGTTTATTCTTGGTGTGACCATTAAAGGGTTGAGGCCTGAGGTATCGCGTGTATGGACAGATCTTGCTGACGCAACGTACCTTCCACAGGAGTGGGTAAGCTAGGACATCCTGAATGGCCGTAGGAGAGACGCATCTGCTCTGTGAGACTGCATAGGCTGTAATAGGTGGGGTGCGTGTGCTGCTGAACAAAAAGGTAGTTCGCTGCCTCCACCCGCGGTGCAATGACCTCCACAGTCCCATCCTGAGGAAGCAGCAACTAAACACAGCCCCACCCACACGCCTTTACACACATATACATATACACATGCATGTGTATACACATATACTGTACTCATTTTATTAAAAAAATGAAAAATGCAGCCACTAACATACCCAGGATGTGATGGGTAACGAACGCACTGAGGTCTGCTGAAAACTGCTCAGGTGATTCCTCAAATCTAAATCTTTGAACTTTTTCCTGATCAGAGCCAGAGCTTTTTCCACCTGCACCTCAGACCCTGATCAGAACATCCTGGAATTAAAGATCATACTGCCACCCCGTGGACACAGGGTGCCATTACATTGAAAAAAAAAGGGTGGTTGAGTGACTTCATTTCAAACAAAAGTCACCTTCTATATGACAGATCTGAAACTCATACGTGAATGGAAGTGTGGACACATAGACCTTTGCACCAGAACTCTGCTTCAGGGAGGAAATATATTTCCCTTTCTTTCCAATCAGTCGCCCAACGAGGTGCTGGCACAAATAAAACAACAATAGAACTTTAGTTATAACAGTGCATGAAAAATATTTTACATTTCTTATTAACATACAACATTGCTCAAATACTCACTGTGGGAACCTCTATGTTCCACAGAATTTGGGGTGTGCTGGACTGAGCAGCTCGATTGCCAGAGATCCTGCTCTCTATTTCGTTAGTACCTGTGAAACAACATTTGACAAAGCAGCCCCTTTCAGCATCTCATCCAAAAAAAATAAACACAGGGAGAAAATGCAAACTCAAAACTTATTTCCAGGACCCTCTTGCTGTAAGGCAGACGTACTAACCCCCTACCACTCAGACTCCTCGAACAGATTTATTTTAATATTCACTGGAGTGAATAAAGTTTAAAAGGTTTGATTGTAAACATTTTTGTTAGAATTATTTAATGATATTGGATTGACCTTTCAAGGCAAGTTTCATTTGTCTTGAGAGCTTTCCATTTTTTTGCGCTGTGTCATGGCGAGATTCAGAAGATCCCGATACAGCCGAGGACGTCTTCTCCGCAGCCTGAGACATGCTGCAAGCTTTCTCTGGTTCTCCTCCATCCTCTGAATGGCACATGCTACAGCCGGAATCTTTTCCCACTGGGAATGTTGAAGGGGGTTGACTTGGCTTGTGTGTTCCCTCCAATGACTTGGTAAAAGCACAGAGATCTTTCTGAATGACCACTAAAGTGTTACTTGTGTCGATTTCTTGGCTTTGTGGAGTTACCGTCAGTTCTACATGACCTTTCCTTTTTAAAATGCCTCCACCAATTTCTGTGAGCTCTTCTGTAGCAGCATCGATAACCTCCGAGAACAGGCGATCAGCACCACTCAGGCTTGGGGTTTGCTTTCCAGACAAATCCATGGCACCATGTTCTTTGAGGCACACAATCTCTGTGTACTGCTCTACAAAACACTTGGTCTCAATTTCTTTAAGGTTCATGGAGTGGCCGTTAACTGCGTCGTCATCAACGTCGTCGTCCTTCCCCTCTCGTTCAAGCTGTGTTTCTGGCTTCTCGGCCAGAAGCAGAGACGCTTGAGCTCTGGAAACCTCCCCTTCTGGTTCAGGACGAATTCCATTGAGAGGTCGCTTAATCGGTGTCGAAGTGAGGACAGCAGCTTGAGGGATATCCATGGTACTGCTAAGCTGAGACAAGTTATGATTAAGAGTTTGTTCATTTTCTTGTTTTTCCCGAGAATGAAAATGGCCCATTGTCTTCACTTCTTGTCCTGCCAGTGCATTTCCATTTAGAGCAACATCTTGCATTACCACAACCTTCTCCACCACACTTTGTTTTGTAGCAGCAGGACAGAAGAACTCTTCCTTTACCCTTTTGCAAGGTTTCCTCATGTTCCGAAGGGTGTACCAACACCAACCGAGCAGAGCAAATGCTGAGAGAGGCACGAGAGGCCTAAAAGACAACTGCAGCATTTTCCAGACACTGCCACCACTGTAACCTGTCAGAGTTATAAAAGACAGCAATAAAAGAAAATAACAGGTCAGGTGAGAAGTGAAGTGATAGCATATGATCATGACTGTCAGTATAAGAAAAGGTGTCATACGAAAAGATAAATATAATAAAATACATAAATCCTCTCACTTTCCACTGAATATAAAAGAACTGTTACCGCAAACTGATTCAACATTGGACTCTCATCCACCCCAACACACACACCCAGACCAATTATACCACAGGTGTCAAACTCATGCAGGCCATGTGGCTGCAGGTTTTTGTTTCAACCAAGCAGCAGCACACCTGACTCACTCATTTAAACAACTGATTTGCATCTTCAGGAAGTTGATTGGTATAAGCATATGACGAGAGAAGAACTGTGGTATTGTATGAGGAAGTCTGGAGTGGCAGAGAAGTATGTTAGAGTGGTGCAGGACATGTATGAGAGATGTAAGACAGTGGTGAGGTGTGCTGTCGGTGTGACAGAAGAGTTCAAGGTGGAGGAAGGACTGCATCAAGGGTCAGCTCTCAGCCCCTTCTTGTTTGCTATGGTGATGGACAGGCTGACAGACGAGGTTAGACAAGAATCTCCATGGACTATGATGTTTGCAAATGACATCGTGATCTGTAGTGAGAGCAGAGAACAAGTGGAGGAAAATCTAGAGAGGTGGAGGTATGCCCTGGAAAGGAGGGGAATGAAGGTTAGTCTCAGTTAGACAGAATACATGTGTGTGAACGACAAGGACCCAAGAGGAACGGTGAGGTTACAGGGAGCAGAGATAAGGAAGGTGGAGAATTTTAAGTACTTGGGCTCAACAATCCAGAGCAATGGAGTGTGGGGAAAAGAGGTGAAGAAGCGTGTGCAGGCAGGTTGGAATGGATGGAGAAAAGTGTCCGGTGTGATGTGTGATAGGAGAGTATCGGCAAGAATGAAGGGAAACGTGTACAAGACGGTGATGAGGCCAGCAATGTTGTATGGTTTAGAGACCGTGGCCTTGGGGAAAAGACAGGAGTCAGAGTTGGAGGTAGCAGAGATAAAAATGTTGAGGTTCTCTTTGGGAGTAACGAGGATGGATAGGATCAAAAACGAGTACATCAGAGGGACAGCACATGTTAGATGTTTTGGAGACAAAGTCAGAAAGGCTAGATTGAGATGGTTTGGACATGTACAGAGGAGGGATAGTGAGTATATTGGTAGTAGGATGCTGAGGTTGGAACTACCAGGCAGAAGGCCCAGAGGAAGACCAAAGAGAAGATTTATGGAGTAAGAGTAGAAGATGCAGAGGATAGGGAGAGATGGAGGCAGATCATTTGCTGTGGCGACCCCTGAAGGGAACAGCCGAAAGAAAAAGAAGAAGGCAGTTGATTGGTCAGTGTCTGTACAGAGCGCACAGAGTGACCATTCAACTGCCTGGAGACTCAAAGGTTAATATGAGCAAAGTCAGCTGTGCTGCTGCTTGGTTGAAACAAAAACCGTGCAGCCACATGGCCCTTTGTGGCATGAGTTTGAGACCCTTGACTTGCTCCTACAAGAGTCACAAGGATGCTGGAGCCTCTGACCCGACTCTAGGTAAAGATGGAGGTACACCATGAACAGTTCATCAGACCAACACACACACACACACACAGGCAATTTGGAAAATATAAATTGATTCTGTTGTAATGCATCAGTCAACAAAGGGGCGGAGTCAGAAAAGACGACTACAGTAATATGGACATGACTAAACATGCAAACCACGACACCACTGTAACCCCCCATATATGCCAAAAAGCTTCCAATTGGTAATTATAAACTTGTAACAATAACACAATTGGTTACTTCTAATAGAACTTGTGGGAGAAAGTTCGTTACCATATTTAAAACAAAAATGACAAATTGTGTAACAAATCTAGTCGAATCATTACTCAAAAAAATTATAAAATCAGCAAGCCATAAACATTTCATAAGCAAAAGGTATAATGTTTTACATTTTTTTTAAAAATACACGGTGACATTTTCTGTGCCTTATTTCCACTTACTTCTTACATTTTATCATATTCCTCATAACACTACTAGATAAATCACACATAGTACATAAAAAAAAAAAAAAACCGAATAACGTGAATCGATTCATGAATGAATTCGACCATAAGAACCGATTCCTCGAGTTGATTCATCTGCGAGCAAATACGTCACCTCCGTTAAAAAAGGCTTGGAGGGATAAAATTTTAACAACTTAACCAGCTTCAAATTAAACATTTGTATTTCATTTTAAGAGATTGTCCACAAGAATTATATGACAAAAGTCCAAATAAAGTTTTCATGATGAGAGGTTGACATGAATATTAAAATGTATTTTGAACCCACCTGAAACAAATTGAAAAATAATCTTGGTTTTTGTGTAAAAACTGAACCTAAGACGTGAGTTTATCAGTAAATTCATTAATTTTACTTCAGAACCCAAACACACACTGAACACTTACTTGGTGTAGAAGTTCTGGCTGTAGCCGCACGTGCAGTTAATAACGGTCACAATTAGAACAATGATACTGAGTAACGAATGCGTTCACACTCCCTATATAGGCGCCCTACATATAGTAATAAGATACAGGCTTCTGTACCCTATATAGTGCACTAAATATTCAATATGGGTTCGTTTGCTATCTTGTCGGGTAGGGAAAGATATGAGTAATGGGTTCCTGTGAGAGTCCAACTCAAAATGAAGTATCCTTTCAGTGATTGGCTCAAGTTTTATAACTATTTTATTATTATGTAGAAATTTAACACTTACTGTACAGTCAAATCATCTTTGATGTATGCATTTATATTTTTTTAGGTTTTTGAGACTAAGTAAATACATCTAAACAAAAAAACTCTTCCAGGACCTTCTTACAAAAACATGCCTACCACAATAATACAACAAATCATTTCACATTAAACATTTGGACATAACACTAAGCAATAATAAAACAATATAAATTCAAGTATAAATTTAAATTTCGCAAAAAATTTCCATTAGGTTCTGGGTTCATGTCCCGCTCATAGCTCGGAGAGTTTGGATCTCCTCAGGCTTGCGTGGCTTACCTCCCACATGAACATGGGACAACAACATGTACCGTGGGCTAATTGGGGGCAGCCGTAGCCGAAAGGTTATAGAAGCGGCTTTGTGACAAAAAGATGGGGGCAAATGTGTGGTGGTGGGACGAGCAGCACCTTCCCGTCCACCTAAATGCTGCCCTTAAGCAAGGCACCTAACTCATAACTGCTCTCTGGGCACCAGCAATGTACAGTGGAACCTCGGTACTTGAACGCTTTAAAGGTCGAACAAATCGAAATTCGACCAAAAAATCTGGGATTTTTTTTGTCCCGGAAATCGATCAAAATCCGGAAGTCAAACACAAAAAAAAGCACGAGAAAAAACAAGAATGAATGAGAATGAACGAAAAAAAAAAAAACGAGACCGAGAGGGAGAGGAAATCCGAAAGTCCGGAAGTTTTTGATACTGTGTATCACCCTGATGAAGCGAAATCTAAAGCTAGCAGCTGTGAACACCTTTTATGATGAAGTCATGAGCCATGAGTAAGGTTTTGAAAAAAAGGCAGAAACAAGCCAAGTTAGAAATGTTCATCAAGAAAAGAAAGGAACATTCTGAAGAAGAGTCATCCACAAAGCGAGTAGCACGAGAAAAAAACACCTTTGGCTGATTCACTGTTATGGAAGGGGATCCTCCGCCTCTCTCCTTCTCCAACATTTACGTATGCCAACTGCTCACCACCACAAAGGTAAAAATTCTTATCTTTATTGTTCTTCTGCTTTAACTGCACTGTGGTGTTTTTATTTTAGTGTACTGTATTCAACAACTTTCCACTTAATTTGCGAACGTATGGTATGAGTTACGGTACCATTAACTTCTGTTCAAAAGATGACGGGACGGATTGAGACCATTTACATTATTTGTAACGGGAAAAATAGATCCGGAATTCGACCAAATCGGAGTTTGACCAGCCGTCTGGAACAAATTGTGGTCAAGAACCGAGGTACCATTGTATGTGGCAGCCCACTGCTCCAAGTGTGTGCTCACTGTTTGTTTGTGTGTGTGTGTGTGTGTGTGTGCTCATTTTGGATGGGTTAAATCCAGAGGAAATAATTTCCCTTACGGGATTAATAAAGTACAGGGATCCCTCACTTTTCGCTGTTAATTGGGACCAAGATCCCCCCGCGATAACTAAAATCGGCGAAGTATGATCACCCCCCCCCCCCCACCGACTGATGTATACATTCATGTATATGTGTATATAAAATCAATAAATACATATTCAATGTTATAAATGCTTAGAATAACAATTAAACATTAAAAAAATGCATAAGACGTAAATAAAATATAAATACACACATATACAGACATGCACCTCACAAAAATGTAAGTAGTTTTGATGGGAGATTTTGGGTTGTTTTTTGTTTTGTGTTCGTTTTGTTTTGGGGTTTTTTGCATAATTGGCCTTGTTTTTGTGGCATTTTCCTTATCATTTTCCCTTTTTCTTCCTTAATTTCCTTATTTTTTATTTTGATGAATATTTAAAAAAAACGCAATACACTGAAACCGCATAAATTGAAGCACAAATTAGCAAGCGATCACTGTATATCAAAAAATCAAGGTAAAAAAAATAATTGGCCGTTCCAAATCATCCCTAGGTGTGAGTGTGAATGGTGGTGTGAGTATTGGCCCTGCAATGGCCATCGTGAGCTGTACCTCACCAAGAGTCAGCTGAGATGGGCGCCAGCCTCCCTGCAACCCTAATTAGGACTAAGTGACTTCGAAAAATGATTGAATTAATAATATTTTTGACATATACATCAAACCAAAGCACAATATCTCATATCTTGTGCCAAATATAACTGTATTCCCTGCAAAGGGTAGAGGAGACTATGTTTTCACTGGCTTTCCGCGGCCAGCACATCTGCCGTCACCACTGCATCCATTGCATACAATTCTAGTTAAGACTCGAGTGGTGCTGGTTCTTTATGGATTCATCTTATATTTATATTGTTCCTAAGGCCCACTGTAGCAGCCGATCAAAAGTGGATTATCTTTACCTATTTTGAGGTCAATTCATCAAAAATACCCAATGAACAGTCTAGAGGGAGCAGTTTTTGTCAAATCAGTTTCCAATATTCATATGTATTATATTTGGTGTCAATGACTTAAAGCCTATCAAAACCAGGTCAGCTTGACCCAATTTAAAGGTTGCAGGGGCCATATGAAATATGTACAAATAAAAAATAAATAAATAAAAAATGAGATATGTAAAATATGAAAGTAGGTCAGAGTGACCCAGGTTTAATTAGCTTAAAGACTTTGACGCAGAGTATGATAGGAATGATTTGGAAACAGGTCTGACAAAAACTGAACGTTCTAGATTGATTTTTATGATTTAATTTGGTAAGGCATGCTGTAGGGAATATTCAACATAAGCACAACATAAATCCATAAAGAACAGGCACTGTTCGAGTGTGAATGATACTGTGTGCCTTCGACCATGCAGGGAATGCACATAGTATTCTGTGGCAAGAACACATTTCTATTTTTTTATAAATTCAAGACCTTTGTACCAGGAATATCATATGAACCCATCAGTATGTTCATCAAGTATTTAGTTCCGAGTGCAGGCCATGTGGGGCAGTGGTACCCTAGTGGTATAGGTGCTGTATCACTGACCCTAAGGTTGAGGGTTCGAGTCCCACTCTCCACAAGGTTGTCACTGTCCCCACCAGTGCAGCTAACCGGGTTATCAAAGGCCGGCCATATCTCTCACTGTCTATAGTGTGAGGCATGTAAAAGAACAATTGCTGACTTTCAACAAGTGTAGGTTGCAAAGCCGCCAGCATGTTTCCGCCCTGTGATGGCCTGGCGAGCTGTCCGGGGTGTACTCTGCCTTTGTCCGGAGTCGGCTGGGATGGGCACCAGCCTCCCCGCGAACCTTCATAGGATTAAGCGGTTACAGAAAATGATGAACTGCAGGCCATGCCAAAGAATCTGGACAGAATTGATTTTAGTAGTGTAAGGTGTGCTGGGGAAGGCAACTGGAATTTATTGTACAATATATATATATATATATATATATATATATATATATATATATATACACAAAACAAAAATAAAAGGACAGGACAAAGACTTTCTATTGAAACTCCATTTATCACTACAGATCTGTTTCGAGGGGTGGTGAAACCATCCTCTCTCTTCAGGTGATTATAGATCTTCTATAATCTTATATATATATATATACTTATATATATCTTCTATAATCACCTGAAGAGAGAGAAACAGATCTGTAGTGATAAATGGAGTTTCAATAGAAAGTCTTTGTCCTGTCCTTTTATTTTTGTTTATTTGCTCTACCAAAAAGTATTGAGCACTCTCCTACGGAAGGATCTACTCAGAAAATCCTCTCTCTCTCTCTCTCTCTCTCTCTCTCTCTATATATATATATATATATATATATATATATATATATATATATATATATATAATATATATATAGTCTTTGTTGCCAAACCAACATTTTCATATTCTATTGTAATCAAGTACAGTAGTTTTATAAAATGCAAAATAAAACAATCTCACATGTATTTACAGTACTGTGTAGTAAATGTTATTTTTGTTCAAATGCATTTTTACACAAAATTATTTACAGACATAAAGCATGGAAAAAGTTGTATTGCATAACGCCAGTGAATTACACTTTTAACTAGTTAAGTGTCATGAAACACACACACACACACACACACACACACACACACACACACACACACAATGTACTCTGAGGGTCAAAGCTGAATTTCCCTCATAGATTGATTGACATTCAATAAAACCCCAGATTTCATTAGTTCTACCATCCACTGATTATTCTTGTTGGTCCAAACCTGTTATTAAAGCTTCAGTAATTTAATCAGCCCTGAAGTGAATACAGAAAAGTACATTATCAGCATTATAAGTTCAAGCAAACACATTACTTTGCTCAATTAACTCATTGTAATTTTGTCAGAAAATATGATTTAATAGAGTAAACCAATGAACTTGTGATGTGTATAAACCTCTACCACTAAAACCTGCACAATGGCCTCTCACCTTACAGTCCTACCTATCTATTAATAAAAAAAAAAAAAAAAAAAAAAAAAAAACCTTTTCATCATGACCTCATGGAAATGGAAGTGGACAGTCTGTGACATCACATTCATGCCTGTAAAAAGCAAACATGGCTAAAGGGAATTAATTCATCGTTCATTTTCTGTAACCGCTTAATCATAATTAGGGTTGTGGGGAGGCTGGTGCCCATTCCAGCCGCCTCCAGGCGAGGGCAGAGTACACCCTGGACAGCTCGCCAGGCCATTGCAGTGCAGAAATTAATTTAAAATGATTTAAATTGAAAAATATTTTAAGTGAGCAGTGGTGTCCTGGTGCTGGGTCACTGATCCCAAGGTTGTGGGTTCAAGCCCCACTCTCAGCAGCCTGTCACTGTTCCCGCAGTGCAGCAGGCCGGCCATCATCGATCTCTAACTCTCTATTGGTGAGAGGTTTAGGTAAAAGAACCATTGCTGACTTTCATCAAGAGTAAGCTGCATAGTCATCGGCGTGTTTCTGCCCTGCGATGGCCTGGCGAGCTGTCCAGGGTGTACTCTGTCCTCACCCTGAGTTGGCTGAGATGGGCGTCAGCCTCCCCGCGACTCTAATTAAGATTAAGCGGTTCAGATAATGAATGAATGAAAGAAATATTTTGTGTTATGATGATAGTAGCTCAGTGTATCATTGAAATACAAGTAGCTTATAAACAAAACCAGTGTTCTGATTTTCCTCTTGATTCTCCTTTACACCGATTCTCAAGTTACGTCAGATACATTTTACACAGAAAATAAGTTCTTAGGGAACTAAGGATGACTTTATTATATTTTATGGATTAAATTCTTTGATCTTTGATCTGAATCACTTAATATAGTATTGTTGCAGAGACGTTGCCGCCTATCTTGGCTGACACCTAGCAAAGGCAGAGTACACCCTGAACAGCTCAGCACACCATCCCTGTGCAAAACTCTATAAACACACAAAAAAATTCATACTCACATCTAAGGGCAATTTGGATTTAGGCAAATTAACCTAACATTCATGTCACTGGACTGATGGAGGAAACCGGAGTACCTAAAGGAAAGCCACGGGAACACGGAGAGAACATTCAAACTTCACACAGAAACATCCTCACCAAACCCAGAACCCAGAACCTTCTTGCTGTGAGACAAAGGTACTAACCAGTACATACCACGTTGCATCATCAAATTCTGAATCGAAATTTTTTAAAGAATTCTTTAACATTGTTTAAATGGGCTGATTTCTGACATTCTGATCTATATTGGGATTGTTCGGCTTGAAGGGAAAAGTCCCTCTGAGATTCAGAGACTCGAAATTTTGAGACTATAGCAGTGTTAATCTCTATGTTGCATGTGTGAGGAAGTGCAGTACTATGCTGTGTATTACGCATCACAGTCAGAGGCATGAATGTGAAGTCAGTCATGGGAATACGAAGCCTGAGACTGGAACACACCCCAGACGCCAGGATATCGCAGTTATTTGCCAAACCGCTTAATCTACTAGAAACACAAACCTGTGCCTATCTCAGCCGACAGTGGGCAAAAGCTGGGTACATCCTAATAGCTCGCCAGACGATGACTAGGATATATCCTGCACTTTATATCACTGAACTACCACCAAATTCAACCACATCATTCATTTAAGCAAATGAAGACTTGCGCTCAGTATTCCACCTCAAACACACCCCGATGCTTCAACTGCAGTGCTGAGGTTATAAAACTTGGTGTTTTTGAATGAATTATATTGCACTTTTTTTAATCTAACCCACTTTGGCTTTCTAAACATTAGATACAACCTTTCAGTCAATTACTGTAAACACTCCTCTGAGTTCCTTTCTGTTATAAATACTCATCAAATACTGTCAAGTATCTTCGTTTCACACACTCACAGATGATTGGCAGGTCCCTTACTTTCAAACCACTCAAACCCAGGACCTTACTGCTGTCAGGATGATGTGCTAACTGCTACACCACCTTGCCACCCATCCATCTATAAATATAGCTAGTATATCCACATCCACCCGTCCATCCATCCATCCATCTCTGTATCTATCTATACCATTTTATTATGAAAAATGTCTTAAGGCCGCAAATATCCAGAAACAGTTCTGCACATACAGACCCAAGCAAGACTGGACACATACAAAAATGCATTTTTTTTTTATTTTGAGTATACACGTGTGTGTGCTGTGCGTATTAAAACTAAACTTTTTGGCCTCCAAAAGAAAAAAAAAAAAGCTTTACACTGAGCAGAATGAACGCAGAAATAAAAAACAGACAAGAAATATTGCTGGACTGAACAAATCTAAAAGTGTGACCTGTACTTTAATAATAATAATAATAATAAGTTTACAGTTTGTTTGACTATCAGGCTGAAAACGTGGGGGGAGGGGTGAACGACACATAATTTAAAAAGGAATCAGAAGAAAGGATTGTTAATTTCAGTTCATTTTCTGTAACCGCTTCATCCTAATTAGGGTCACGGGGAGACTGGTGCCCATCCCAGCCAACTCAGGGCGAGGGCAGAGTACACCCTGGACAGCTCGCCAGGCCATCGCAGGGCGGAAACACGCTGACGGCTTTGCAGCCTACTCTTGTAGAAAGTCAGCAATGGTTCTTTTACATGCCTCACACCATAGACAATGAGAGACATGGCCCGCCTTTGATAACCCAGTTAGCTGCACTGGGGGGGGGACAGTGACAGCTTTGTGGAGAGTGGGACTCGAACCCCCAACCTTTCGATCAGCGATCTGGTGCCTTATACCACTAGACCACCACTGCCCTTTGAAAGGATTGTGTGACTGGAAATGCAGTGTGGTGCGTGTGCGGCACAGCAGAGGGCGACATTTTAATACAATCTGCTTGACACGTGGCCTCTTGAAGCTATTGGAGGCTGAGCCCTGTAGTGCACATCAGCAGTTGGGAGTCAAAGCATCAGGAGACAACTATACAGTAAACAGAATGAGAATTCATTCATTTTCATTCATTTATTTTCTGTAACCGCTTAATCCTAATTTGGTTTGGGGGTGGGGGGTGGGGGGGGTGGGGGGGGGAAGCTGGCGTCCATCCCAGCTGACTCTGGGCGAGGGCAGAGTACACCCTGGACAAATTGACAGGTCATGACAGGCTGGAAACACGCTTACGGTTATGCAGCCTTCTCTTGTCGAGAGTCAGCAATGGTTCTTTTCGCCTCGCACCATAGACAGTGAGAGACCAGTACACTAGTTTTCTCTCACTGTCCAGACATACACATTAACTGGCTGCTCTTAATTGCCCCTAGGTGATAGTGTAAATGGTTGTGTGTGTGTGTGTGTGTGTCTGTGTGTGTTGGCTCTGCGATGATCTGTCGAGCTGTTCAAGGTGTACCTTGCCTTTGCCTGGTGTCAGCTGAGATAGACTTCATTCTTCCTGCAACCATCATAGGATTAAGTAGTTTTGCAAACAGGGGCAGTGGTGGCATGGTGGTAAGGTGCTGGCTTACTGATCCGAAGGTCGAAGGTTCAAATCCCACTATCACTGCTGCCCATCAATAAAGCTAACTAGTTTATCAAAGGCCAGCCATGTGTCTCATCTCATTGTGTGTGGTGAGATGCATGTAAAAGAACTGTCTGTCTTCCTTTCAGCTTTTTCCCTTTTACTCGGGAGTCGCCACAGCGAATCATCTGATTCACACGTCTGATTTGGCAGAGGTTTTTACGTCGGATGCCCTTCCTGTCACAACCCTTTTAGCAAGGGACAGAAACACGCTGACGACTTTGCAGCCTACTCTTTACGAAAGTCAGCAATGGTTCTTTTACATGCCTCTCACCATAAACAGTGAGAGACATGGCCCGCCTTTGATAACCCAGTTAGCTGCACTGGGGGGGACAGTGACAACCTTGTGGAGAGTGGGACTCAAACCCCCAACCTTTGGATCAGCGATCCAGCAACCTATACCACTAGACCACTACTGCCCCCATGCAAGTAAAAGAACCATTTATCAAAAGAGTAGGTCACCGGATTGCCGTCAGCGTCTTTCTGTCCTGTGCTGGCCCAGCAAGCTGTCCATGGTGTACTCTGCCCTCACTCAGAGTAGGCTGAGATAAGTGCCAACCTCCCCACATTCCTAATTAGGTTCAGAAAATTAATTGAGGGTGGGGAGTATGGTAAATGAGTGAGTGGGCGATGATATACAGTGCAGTGCTTAGCACTGTGGACTCACAGCAAAAAGGCTCCAAAGTCAAATATCAACCGTAGTGTGAAGCCCCCCACCCACACCCCCCAGGTTCAAGTCAGTTTCTTCCTGAAACATGCAGAGTGCATTATTTTGATTGACTGCTCTAAAGAGTGAATGTGACTGAGAATGTTTGTTTGTAGTGCTCTAACACAGGGGTCTCCAACCCCTGGTCCACGGACTGGTACTGGTCCATGGATAATTTGATACCAGTCCGCAAACAAAATCTTTCATGGTACAAATTATAGTTTTTTTTATTAGAGCTTCCGGATCTTATTTTGAAAAACGACTGTTTTTGACATTGTCACAGAAGCACTGAAAGCCCTTCTTTCATTTCCAACCACATATCATTGTGAGGTGGGGTTTTCTGCTGTGACAGCCACCAAAACAAGACAATGGAGTAGACTCTAACCGGTACATAAAACTGGTCCCTGGTGCAAAAAAGGTTGGAGACCACTGCCCTAACAGACTTGTGACATGTTCAGCATGTGCTCTGCCTCTTGCACCGAGTCAGCTGAGATTGGCTCCAGCTTCCCCTGTAAGTCTGACAGATGAGTGCTACAGAAAATGATTGGAGAGATGCACATTTAGTAATTATTCACCAACGGGAAAGTGTTGCAGGACAGTCCTCGGGATAGACTGTAGAGTACAGCTTTGTGCATGTTTTTCTGTAATTAAATTAAGTAAAATATTTTGGATTTCAGAATTAGAGTATTTGTCCACTGTGCAAATGCAGCCGTGAGGGAGGGAGGGGCACAAGCCCGTGTCTCTCCCTCACGTCGGTCCCAAGCCCAGATAAATGCAGAGGGTTGCGACAGGAAGGGCATCCGGCGTAAAACAAATGCCAAATAAAATATGCGAGTCACAACAAAAAATTTCATACCGGATTGGTCGAGGCCCAGGTTAACAAACGACCGCCATCAGTGCTGTTAACCAACAGGGTGCTGGTGGAAATTGGACTACTGTTGGTCGAAGACGTCGAAGAAGGAGAGGCAGGAGGCGTGTCCGTAGGTAGAGAGAGAAGAGGAAAGGCAGGAGTCCAGGACTGAAAGTAGGGACTTTGTATGTTGGAACTGTGACAGGAAAAGGTAGAGAGCTGGCTGACATGATGCAGAGGAGGAAGGTGGACATATTGTGTGAGGAGACCAGGTGGAAAGGTAGCAAGACTAGAAGCTTAGGAGCAGGGTTTAAGCTGTTTTTTCATGGTCTTGATGGGAAGAGAAATGGAGTAGGAGTCCTCTTGAAGGAGGAGTTTGCCAGGAATGTTCTAGAAATGAAAAGAGTGTCAGACAGAGTGATGAGTCTCAAGTTAGAAATTGAAGGCGTGATGTTCAATGTTGTTAGTGCTTATACCCCACAGGCAGGATGTGAGCAAGAAGAGAAGGAGAGATTCTGGAGTGAGATAGATGAAGTGATGCAGAGTACCCCCAGAGGTGAAAGAGTGGTCATTGGTGCAGACTTCAATGGGCATGTTGGTGCAGGCAACAGAGGGGACGAGGAAGTGATGGGCAGGTTTGGTATCCAGGACAGGAACGCAGGACAGATGTTAGTAGATTTTGCAAAAAGGATGGAATGGCTGGGGTAAATACTTTCTTCCAGAAGAGACAGGAGCATAGGGTGACTTATAAAAGAGGACGTAGGAGCACACAGGTAGATTACATCTTGTGTAGGCGATGTAATTTGAAGGAAGTCAGTGACTACAAAGTAGTAGTGGGTGAGAGTGTTGACAAACAGCATAGGATGGTGGTGTGCAGGATGACGCTGATGGTGAGGAAGGTGAAGAAGGCAAAGGCAGAGCAGAAGACAAAGTGGTGGAAGCAGAAAAAGGAAGCGGGTCATGTTGTCAGGAAGTGCATCCAGATGACTGGACAACTACAGCAAATGTGATCAGGGAGACAGGTGGGAGAGTACTTGGTGTGTCTTCTGGAAGGACAGTAGATAAGGAGACTTGGTGGTGGAATGAGGAAGTGCAGGAGTGTGTACAAAGGAAGAGGTTAGCTAAGAAGAAGTGGGACATAGAGAGGACTGAAGAGAGTAAACAGGAGTACAGGGAGACACAGCGCAAGGCGAAGGAAGCGTTGTCAAAGGCCAAACAGAGGGCTTATGATGACTTGTATGCTCGGTTGGAAAGTAAAGAGGGAGAAAATGATTTATACAGGTTGGCACAGCAGAGAAATAGAGATGGGAAGGACGTGCAGCAAGTTATAAGTACAGAGAGGGAAATGTATTGACTGATGACAGAAGTGTGCTGGGAAGATGGAAAGAATACTTTGAAGAGCTGATGATTGAGGAAAATGAGAGAGAAAAAAAAGAGTAGAAGAGGTGACTGTTGAGGACCAGGAAGTAGCAAAGATTAGTAAGGGTGAAGTGAGGAGGGCATTGAAGAGGATGAAGAATAGAAGGGCAGTTGGTCCTGATGACATACCGGTGGAGGTATGGAAGTGTCTTGGAGAGGTAGCAGTCGATTTCTTGACAAAAACATTCAACAAGGTCTTAGAGAGTGAGAGGATGCCAGAGGAATGGAGGAGAAGTGTGCTGGTGCCCATTTTTAAGAACAAGGGAGACGTGCAGAGTTGTGGCAACTACAGAGGGATAAAGTTGATGAGCCATACTATGAAGTTATGGGAAAGAGTAGTGGAAGCTAGACAGAGGGCAGAGGTCAGCATTTGTGAACAATAGTTCGGTTTCATGCCAAGAAAGAGCACCACAGATGCAGTGTTTGCCCTGAGGATGTTAATAGAGAAGTACAGAGACGGTCAGAGGGAACTGCATTGTGCCTTTGTGGATCTGGAGAAAGCATATGACAGGGTGCCGAGAGAGAAACTGTGGTATTGCATGAGGAAGTCTGTAGTGGCAGAGAAGTATGTTAGAGTGGGGCAGGATATGTATAAAAGATGTAAGACAGTGGTGAGGTGTGCTGTCGGTGTGACAGAAGAGTTCAAGGTGGAGGTAGGACGGCATCAAGGGTCAGCTCTGAGCACCTTCTTGGTGATGGACAGGCTGACAGACGAGGTTAGACAAGATTCCCCATGGACTATGATGTTTGCAGATGACATTGTGATCTGCAGTGAGAGCAGAGAACAAGTGCAGGAAAATCTAGAGAGGTGGAGGTATGCCCTGGAAAGGAAGAGAATGAAAGTTAGCCTCAGTAAGACAGAATACATGTGTATGAATGACAAGGACCCAACAGGAATGGTGAGGTTACAGGGGCAGAGATAAGGAAGGTGGAGGATTTTAATTACTTAGGCTCAACAATCCAGAGCAATGGAGAGTGTGGAAAAGAGGCGAAGAAGCGTGTACAGACTGGTTGGAATGGTTGGAGAAAAGTGTCCGGTGTGATGTGTCATAGGAAGGTATCGGAAAGAATGAAAGGAAAAGTGTACAAGACGATGTTGAGGCCAGCGATGTTGTATGGTTTAGAAACAGTGGCCCTGGGGAAAAGACAGGAGGCAGATCTGGAGGTAGCAGAGATGAAAATGTTGAGGTTCTCTTTGGGAGTAATGAGGATGGATAGGATCAGGAATGAGCACATCAGAGGGACAGCACATGTAAGAGGTTTTGGAGACAAAGTCAGAGAGGCTAGATTGAGATGGTTTGGACATGTACAGAGGAGGGATAGTGAGTATATTGGTAGTAGGATGCTGAGGTTGGAACTACCAGGCAGAAGGCCCAGAGGAAGACCAAAGAGACGATTCATGGACATGGTGAAGGAGGACATGAAGGCAGTTGGTGTCAGAGAAGAAGATGCAGAGGATAGGGTGAGATGGAGGCAGATGATTCACTGTGACGACCCTTGAAGGGAACAACCGAAAGGAAAATAAGAAGTGTTTGTCCACTGTGTAAATTCAAGCATTACCCACTGGGGATGATGTCTATTATTCCACAGACAATGCATCAATCAGATTGAACCACTCCCATGCAGTATACAGGGATCCCTCACTTTCCACAGTTAACGGGGACTGAGACACCCCCCCCCCCCTGATTTCCGTGAAGTAGGATCGACCCCAACTGACTGATGTATATGTCAATGTATATGTGTATATAATATCAATAAATACGTATTCAACACTACAAATGCTTATAGCAACAATTAAACATTAAAAAATTATGCATAAGATGTAAATAAAATTGAAATACACACACATACAGATGCGCACCTCGCATAAAAATGTAAGTAGTTTTGTTGGGATGTATTTTTGTTTTTGTGTGTTGGGGTTTTTTTTTTTTTTGCATAATTGGCCTTGTTTTGTGGCATTTTCCTTAACTTTTCCCTATTTTTCCTTAATTTTCTTATTTTTAAATTTTTCGATGAATATGTTTGAAAAGCCCGTGTTCCACTGAAGCTGGAGGAACTGAAGCACAAAGTAGCGAGGGATCACTGTATACTATGCATTCATTAATTTTCTGAACCGCTTAATCCTAATCAGGGTCGCGGAGAAGTTGGCGCCAATTTCGGCCGACTCTGGGGAGAGCAGAGTACACCCTGAACAGCTCGTCAGGCCATCGCGGGCAGAAACATGCTGACGGCTACGCAGTATATACTATTGTATTTTAATATTAAATGTAATATCAATGTATTGCACTTCCACTAATCAAACACAAACTAATAAACATATTCAAATTACACCAATGCACCCCCTCAAAAAAAAAAAAACAAAAAAAAAAAAATTGTAGAAAATGTGGCCTTGCTTTGTAACAGGATGTTCTCGGGCATTGGCTTCAATTTTATACACATAAAAAAATTGTAATTATAAAGGCCATAAAAGCACATTTGATGGATTATCCATGCTGATAACAGGTGGCACTTTAAGAATAATTGCTGTGTAAGATTATATATATTATGTTATAAATAATTGATGTTTAAAAGTCAGGATTTAAATTAAATAGAAAACAACTCTTGGGAATTTAAAATGTAAAAAATGCCTCTCAGGTCAGAATGTACAGCTGAGTTTTGGTTTCGAATGAACTGTGGATGTCTGGATGTTGAAAACAAGACACTGTGGGGTGTGTGTGTGTGTGTGTGTGTGTGTGTGTGTGTGTGTGTGTGTGTGTGTGCGCATGTGTGTGTGCATGTGCGTGTGTGCGAGAGTGAAAGAGAGAGAGAGTGTGTGTGAGAGAGAGAGAGAGAGAGAGAGAGAGAGAGAGTGTGCATGAACCTGCAGAAAGTTGTGAGGTTGCTAGTGAGGTCATGGTTTGGAAAGGTTGAAGTTGGGAGTAATGCAGAGCTGGTTGCAAACCGGACGTGGACACGGAGATGTGGGTGTCTTCAGTGGCTCCTCATTTACTTCCTCATCAATCTCGGATTGATAGGTGTCAATCAGGGAATCCAGGAACCTAACGATCAGTTTTACATTCTGGGCTCTGGTTTTGCTGTGGGTGGCAGGGGTTAAAAAAAAATAAATAAATGCTACATCATCAGACATCAAAGCACCATTGGATCTCTCTCTCTCTCTCTCTCTCTCTCTAAACGTGTGTGTGTGTGTGTGTGTGTGAAATATACAGAAAGGACATAACTCAATACTGTACAATAAAGTTTACAAAGTTGCAGACAGTTTGGCTAAAACCAACTTGGCTAGAACATTGGGGAACCGCTCCACCCCCAACCAATTTTTTATTTTTAAAAATCCAAAATCAAACAATTATCTCTGATGTTATCAAACAGAGTGTATTTCTGAGTACAAGCATGTCATCGCCCATATAACAGAAGTGCAATGGTAATTTTTTATTTTAGGAAAAGCACAAAAAGTATTTAATTTTTACATCACTGAGTATTTATTAAATAATTATTGTACAAATACTTGTAAAAATCAATTGAGCATGTAAGTTTTCAATGATTTGGGCTGTTGTACATTGTTAGAATATTTAAAAAAAAATGCATTCGCAAAATGGGAAGAAACATGACTTGAGCACTTTTGCTATGAGGATGTCGATGTGTTCCACTTCAATGTTAGTACTGTACTGCTAATCATGCGACAGAGAGAATTTTCTGAAACAAGAATTTCTCAGCAGTTTCCTGTCTTTACATAAAATGGAAATATAAAGGCTTTTAAAAAGGTATCTGGAGTCTATTAAATCCGAAACCTGTGGGCAAGACAGAAAGTGAGTAGAGAGTGATGTCACATCAATACATCCTGGATCACTGATCGTTCGCTAAAACATTCTGAAATACCTAGAGAAACCTACATACTGAAACACGCCGAAATACTGAACGAAACCAAAGTACTGAACCAATATATAGAACCAAACTGAAATAATAATCCCTAGTGAAGCGAAGAGGGTTATCAAAGGCCAGCCATGTCTCTCATGTGTAGGAGCCACTGCTGATGATTGAAAAAGAGTTGGCCGCTTAGCCATCAGAACTCGCCCCCAGTTGGCTGAGATGGGTACCAGCCTCCCCTCGACCCTAATTAGGAAATTAAGCGTTTCAGAAAATGAATAATAAAATGAACTGAAGTAATAAAACAAATAAGTAAAAAAAAAACATAAACTGAAATACTGAAAGAAAACTGAGGCAATATAAACATGCTGAAACAAAACTAAATACAGAAACAAACTGAATTACAAAAAAATTAAATACTGAAACATATTTAAGTACCAAAACATACTGAAACAAACCAAAATACTAAAACATACTGAAACCAAGTAAAATAACAAACAACTGAAATTTTGAAACTAAACAACACATCATGAACTAATTCCACTCTCCCACCTATAATAACACAAGATCCTGTGGTATAGTGAACTTTTATTATTTACACAGAAATATTTTTCATATAAATTTTCAATCGGTGAGAATGTTTTCAACTGCTTTAACTGATATTATTCAATCACATAAATGTAAACAGACTTGTTGATTCTAGCTTCCAGTTAGTGTTCTCAACATGAAAAAAACCAGCAAAAAAAAAAAGTAAATCACGGCAAAAACATAAAAGAAAATACATCATGTAACTTCATAATAAGGAAGAGGATCTGTGTGTGTGTGTGTGTGTGTGTGTGTGTGTGTGTGTGTGTGTGTGCGTGTGTGTGTGTGTGTGTGTGTGTGTGAGTGTGTGTGTGTGTGTGTGTGTGTGCGTGTGTGTGTGTGTGTGTGTGCGTGTGTGTGCGTGTGTGTGTGTGTGTGTGTGTGTGTGAGTTTACTCTAAGGGCTGGTACTGCGGGGGCGACTCCTCATGGAACACCACACTCTGTACAATGCCATGCACTGAGCTCAGGAGGTTTGCACCTGGCACAAGTTGATCTTCAAGTCCAGGAGATTGTGACTGTAAGAAAAATGTAGAATTGAAATTATGGACATGTGACTGAATGAAATCAAAGACATTTTGAATATTAGCTGTGGATGAGCGTTTGGAGGCAAATCACTCGAAACATTAAACGTTGTTATTATGAAGGGATTTCACATCTGATTGGTGCTCTTGAATTGCTTTATAACATATCAGTCAGTATCGTTCCTATATCAAGTTATAATGTAGTGTAGTGGTTGCCACATCTGCCTGTCAGTAAGAGGATCATGGGTTTGAGTCCCGGGCTCAGCGGGGGATTTTTTTTGTTTTTGCATATTCACCTCAAGCATTGCGTGCGTTTCCTCCAACAGTCCAAAGACAAGCACATTAGGCGGTTACACTGAGATGGTCTGGCAAGCTGTTCAAAGTGTACTCCACCTTGGGTGTTGGCTGAAGTAGACTACTGTCCCCCTATGACCAGAGTAGTAAGCGGTTCAGTGAGTTAGTGAATCTACTCTGCACTCAGATACATTACACTTTAATATAGGCCAATCTATAAAGTTGCTCCATTCTTTTCTTTTCTTTTATTGTTTAGTAATTTATACTATTTATGTATCTATTTATTTATTTACTTATATAATATATATGTATGTGTGTATGTTCGTACTTGTATCTATTTTTGCACCCCCTACTGATAGTACCTCAAGAGCCTGTAACAGTGAATTTCTCCATTGTGAGATTAATAAAGCTGTATCTTATCTTATCTTATCTTAAAATAGATACAGGGTTTGGTGATATATTTATATCCATAACATTAGAATTGTTCTGATATATGACATAAGGTCTGTTATTATTTTAAAAATAAATAATTCTTTAACTTATACAACATGTAAGACTTTTGGAAAAACGATGCGGGCTTCAGCAAAAGTCATCCATTGTGTCTTTGACCTGAAATGCCCGCAGAAGAAAGGTGCACATGTTCATATGTTTGTATCTGATTCTGCTTGATCTGATATATCTTTGTGAATTAAAAAAAGGGAAATTTACAATATCCTTTAAAATGAAGAAGTCTACAGCTTATGAAACTACTTTAAAGTGTTCTCAGTGAACCCCTAAAGAGGAACAGAGACGCAGAGAGAGAGAGAGAGAGAGAGAGAGAGAGAGAGAGAGAGAGAGAGAGAGACAGAGAAGACAACAGGAAATAAGTACAACAAATACTAAACCAACACAGCGAAGAGCCAAAAGAGGAACTTTGAAGAATGACATATGAGTGTGAAAGTGTGTGAGACGAAGATGAGCACCAGCATTATGAGAAGAAGCACTTGGCTCTCTGGGTCAGTGAGGACGTCCATATTCAGGAGGACGTTAGTCTTGGACATGGAGACCTTCCCCAGGCGGTGGTGCTGCTGAGAGATTTGTTCTGTTATTAAAAATAATAATAATACGTAATTCCATTTCAGGTATCATTTCCTGATTGTGTTCTGATGTAGATTACAGTAAAGTCTGTATCCGATACAATCCACTAAGACTATAGCGCACGTGGATGATGAGCTGAGGAACAAAGACAAATTAAGGGTTTTATTTCCTACTACTGTATTTATATCTCTGAGAAATATGACTTATGGCATTCTGAAATTTAAAGACCTCCACAAGTCAAAAGGAAAAAATCTACTGGTTGAAAGATTTTGTTGTGACTAGCAGACACTTCCATTTGATTACACATTGATTAGCCTCAATTCTGTTAGCATAGCGCGATATATACTTCAACATGATCAACTGACAGCTCGCCAGAAAGAATAATACGGTACTTAGCTAATAGCTCATCTAAGATAATCTTATGATCCAATTTAATTTTATCTTCCCAAGATTTTTAGCTAATATCATTTCATGACAATTTTATGAATGAGATATATAAATATCTAATCTAAGCTGTCTATAGGCAAAGGGACCATGTTTACCATCATGCCTGTTAAACTAGCTCCTTATAAAATAATCTCTTTAAAGGAATCAATCGTTGACAGGATTTCTAAAAGTAAATAAAAATATTTCTGTATGATGAAATTTAGTATATTTATGGGTTTCTTTAAAGCTGATATGGTACCCAAAAAAAACTGTTTGCAACTTTAAAAAGTAATACACTTGGTATTCATTTTTTTAATTTTTTTTTTTTTTTAAGTAAAACAGCAGATTTAGTCTGTGACTGGACATTTAAATTGACAATAAGAGTACTGTACATCATTATCATCATCATCTGACTTATTTCCAGATTTCTGATGCAATTCCAGCTTTGATCTTTAGTGGCGGGACCTGAAGTGCAAAAAACGATAAAACCATGTTCTGGTTGGCTGAAACTGCTTCCAACTACAATGTGACAGTTGCTAAGTTCAGCTACAGGTTCCTCTTTATGTAGATAGGATATATATATATATATATATATATATATATATATATATATATATATATATATATATATATATATATATATATATATATATATATATATATACCTCACCTTACAAAATTAATCTGTTCCAGAGCCTTTTTCGTAACCTGGATTTTTCGTAAGTAGAACCGCATTTTACATGTAAAACACGTGAGTCATTTCTAGGTCCCCAATACTACCCTTTAATAATTCTAAATTATAAAAGCATACCTTTTAAGGCACTTACTTCGTGTTGTCCATGTATTTTTAGCAGAGTTATAATCTTACAAGTGTTTATGCAAGGTTAAAAGCCTGAGCCGAAAAATAAAGTTGCAATGAGCACACTCGAAAAACTCATGAACAAGCTGCTGCTCAAGGGAGGTGTGTCATCCCTCCTAGCCAACGGGAGGCCGGTGGGGTGGGATGTCGGTAAATAGCCAATGGGAGGGAGCTGCGTCATCCCTCCTAGACAATGGGAGGTCAGCGGGGCAAGATGTTGGGAGATAGCCAATGGGAAGCCAGTGGGGCGGGATGCTGGAAGCTAGTCAATGAGAGAGCAACTTGTGCATTGTTTGATTTTTTTTTTTTTTTTTTTTTTTTTTTTTTAATTGACCATATCTTCTTAGCAGAGTTATAATTTTACACATGTTTATGCAAGGTTAAAAGCCTGAGCGAAAAAATAAAGTTGAAATGAGCACTCGAAAAACTTATGAAATAAGCTGCTGCTCAAGGGAGCTGCATCATCCCTCCTAGCCAATGGGAGGCCAGTAGGGCAGGATGTTGGGAGATAGCCAATGGGAAGGAGCTGCATAATCCCTCCTAGCCAATGGGAGGCCAGCGGGGTGGGATGTTGGAAGATAATCAAAGGGAGAGCAGCTCGTGCACTGTTGAATGTTTGAATGGCGCATTTGAATGTCTGAATGGCGCGTTTTGTAAGAAGAACTTGTTTTGTATACAGAGACAAAAAATTTTGGAAAATGTTTGTCGTAACCTGGATTTTTCGTTTGCTGGAACTATCGTAAGGTGAGGTACCACTGTGTGTGTGTGTGTGTGTGTGTGTGTATATACAATAGGTATACAGCATACACACACACAGAGGCGCCCCGACTTACGTTTTTAATTGGTTCGGGATGGCCGAACGTAAGTTGAAAGTGAACGTAAATTGTTACAGTGACGTGTGACGTATGACGCTCATACTGTACTATACATCCATAAATACCATTACTGTATCTCATAAAACACCCCTAAATCAATTATTATAAACATAACATTGTAAAATAATATCATATATCAAATAATATCAACATTAATTTCAAATAAGTCACTTATTTCTACCGAGTCACTTTACATGAAGCTTAAAACAGCCAATCAACACTTACAATATATCTGTCTTCCTTTCGGCTTTTTTCCCTTTTACTCGGGAGTCGCCACAGCAGCGAATCATCTGATTCGCACGTTTGATTTGGCAGAGGTTTTTACGTCGGATGCCCTGCCTGACACAACCCTTTTAGCAAGGGACAAAAAACACACTGACGACTTTGCAGCTACTCTTTACGAAAGTCAGCAATGGTTCTTTTACATGAACCTCTCACCATAGACAGTGAGAGACATGGCCCGCCTTTGATAACCCAGTTAGCTGCATGTCAGGTGCGCAATTCCGAAAGTAGTGTACTTGCTGTGGGTTATACGGACTTCTCTGACTTCATATCTGTGTGTGATGCATCAGTCTTACCTAAAAGCTTTTTGGTATTGGTCTGAAACTGTTGACCCATGTCTAGGCTGATGGATTTCCGTGTCCGAGAGCTGATCTATCCCACAGTGGGGTAATGTACAACCAAGTAGTGCTTGGACACTTCTGGAGGAACCCATGGCTGGTTTTGGCCTGTAAAGATATAAAGTCCTGTGGTTGGTATCTGTAGCTAATGTCAGTGTTATGCACCGTGTATGTCTCTATGCAAGCATTCTCCTATGCAACACCGGACAGAAGGAGAGGCTTCCTGTGTTTCAGACTGCACCTGCTGCACACTTCCTCTCACACTAAGCAAAGCTGAGGTGATGAACAAAAATACAGAGTGATTGCTTAAAATAAAGAAGCATACAGCAGCTCAATGGTGCTGAAATTAGCATAGCGATAAATGCTCACCAGCTAAATGGGATCCATTTTGCGTGTTGACCTCAAACTTGAAGATGTTTCCACACCGGGCTGAGAAGGGTGTGCAGGATGCATGTTGTCCGTGTCACAGTGGTCAGGGATGTCTGTAGCCTAAAATCATGTTTTCGTACCAGTCAGAGATGAGTTTTTCAGTGAGGCGATATGGGCATTTTCACAAAAATCAAGGTTTTAATTTGCTAATTTTTCGAGTAGAGTAGTGATTGTTTTTAAAGGTTCAAAATTCTAAAAACTTTTGTTCATTTTTGGATATAATGTTATTTTCTTGGAAGTTATGGCCTTTGAAAGCATCCTTGTCCAAAAGAATAACATTTCTTTAAAGTCAATCAGATCGCACCATTCCTATGGAGTATACAGGGATCCCTCACTTTCCGCATTTAATGGGGAACAACACCCCCCCCACCCTTCCGACCACCGAGTTCCGCGAAGTAGGATCAACCCCCTGACTGACGTACATGTACATGTATGTGTGTATATAATATCAATAAAATTATTATTATAATACACTCCAGATGCACACCTCACATAAAAATGCAATCAGATGCAATCAGAACTTGTATAACATCCCATAGGACATGAGATGGTCTCCATCTGGACATGTTTTAAAAATAAGAACTTAATAAGGATTTGTTAAGGACAGGGTTGACTTTAGTAACAAGATAATTTAAAACTAGTAGGGAATTCACTGGCGAAGTACAATTATGATGCAGACATGTTGGATGCAGATTTGGATATAAGTAAACTGGCAGAATGAAGTGAAACGCACAGCTGTAGTGTTCATAAGGCCCATACCGACACGGCGAGAACATGGTAAGCACAAGGTCCAGTCTGATTGGTCAAAGTAACAATGTAGTTAGATTGCATTGAACAGGATCATTCATGTGGACCTGATATGGACGTATGTATGAAGATGAAAATTGCACATTATCACATTTTGATAATGCGCCCCCACGGTTTGTGAAAAGTTTGTGGTCTTTTTCTAGAAGCTAATTTGCTGTGCCATGTGAATCACAGTACAAACAAAAAACAAAAACAATGTGATGAACACATGGCTCGCCTTGCTGGGGATCTGTACGAGATCTGTTTGATGGGAACAAGTGTATTGAGCTGGCTGATGCAGCTGAACACCACCAGAGCCCTGGGCTGCACAGGAGGGTTGTACTAAAACACAAACCTGCATGCAGAGTAAAACAGTTAAAAAAAAACGAACAACATCAACATATATAGATGTGGCGTGAGAATGACTACATCGAATCTCCTAACTCATTTTCATATGTCCCATATGCACAACGTCAGTCATTAGAAACTTACTCGAAGCTAAATCAGTCGACTGATCGAGCCATTTAGACGCTGTAATTTCCCTCATGCAAGCCTCACAGGAAGAAATAACACCAAGAGATAAATAAGCAATACGAGCCATCATTATTTCCCCATTCAGAACTGTGTGTCTAATCTAAAAGAAATAAAAAGCAATAAGTGCATCTTGATACATGACTATTAAATCAAATATCCACTTTAAATTAAATAAAACAGTGAGTGCAAAGTTAGTGGAAAAACCCTGCAGGATTTTCAATGCTGTAAAAATAACCCAATGAGGAAGTGTGCAACACTTGTGCTAAAATTATAAAGGCCAGGTTTTCATAAATGTAGCTGGAAAATAAAGCCTATGGTGTTCTAAAGTACAGCAAAAATACTTCCCCAGTGGCCAATGCAACACTGAGTGAAAGAGAAGCAGCTGCGCGAATGTGATGATGAACCAAGCAGGACTAAATCATGACCCCAATGATCTCCAGCATAGCCTCAGTCACCAAAAAAAGTCTCTTGCTTTTAAGATCCCCGAAAGTACGAGCGATCACTATAACCAGAGCAGTAAGCTATGAGTGCAGCAGATTTGACTTTACTGATGCCAAACAGTAGGTAGAACTTGGGCAGCGAGAATTCAGTCAGACTCAACCGTGAAACCTGCTTTGTTTCTTCTGCATGAAAAAAAAAAAAAAACACATCGCATTTGTTATGATCCCAACACTTCCAGTTTCATATTAATTAGAGGGTCATACAGACGGCTAAGCCTGCTGGCCTGATCTACAAGCGTAACCATGGCAACTGGTTGTACACAACAGAAAGAAATGTCTACTGAGGTTTTTAAAGGCATCTTGGCATTTATTATTAGCGATCTGTCGACACTTTTGCAGGCGCTAGCTGCGTTAAAACTACTGCTCTCAGTGATTCACACCAGTACATATTTACATGTGCATGACCTTGCCACTAAAGTTGAGTTGTGAGCAAGTACAGAGATAATGTTGATGATGAGACCATGGTCGGAGGTGCGCAGCGAGACTGGCCCGGTGTCACAAAGTTAAACAATTAGGGCAGGTGAACCACAACATCCAGCAGATTATTGAAGGACAGCATGAGTAGGTAGTGCACCAGATTGCCAATGTTATCCCAGGTCAGGTGCTGGTCCAGTGTCGTCTTGAGACCACGCACGTATTATTGATAATCTTGACATGTGGCTAATGACTAGGGTGACGAAGAAAAAGAAGCTAATACCAAGTTAAAGCCTCGGCCTCACTTCAGGATACACATTTCCATGTACAGCGGAATACAGTCGGCCCCAACTTACGAAATTAATCCGTTCCAGAGCCCTTTTCGTAAAGCGGGGATTTCATAAGTAGGGGTCCCACTTTACATGTTAAACACCTAATTCGTTCCAAGGCTCCAGTCTTTGGACTGGATAAACCCTTTAAAAATGATAAAAATACACAAATTTTGTATGAAATATGTGTTAAAAGTAAAAGAAAACTATTTATTAAACCATTTAAACACTTTATTAACCTTTTTAAAATATTTTATTAACATATTTGTTAATTAAACCATTATTAAACATTTTTATTAACCAATTTTTTATTAACCAAACCAAACGATATTAAACATTTTTATTAACCATTTTTATTAACCAAACGATATTAAACATTAACCATTTTTATTAACCAAACAATATTAAACATTAAACATTTTTAAAACGGATAAAATGAACACTCAACAAAAAAAAAAAAATAAACAACCGACAGTCCTCTTCAACTCTTCTCACCCGTGTGGCGGAAAGTATAGGTACAGTAAACGGTACAGTACAGGTCAATGGGAGGCCAGCGGGGCGGGACTTGGGGAGACAGCCAATGAGAGAGCAACTTGAATTTTGAATGGTGGGCCTCTCTTGTTATTGCCCTCGGCAATTCCAGTAATCTGAAGTTTGATTATGCGGTGGTCCTTCATAAAGCATATGTGTCCAAAGAGGCCCATTTTGCGCTTGATAATCATTTGCATCAGCATAGTTCTTGGTTTGATACATTGGAGAACTTCGAAATTGGCGGAACCAGCGGATTTTGAGGACATTACGGTAGCAGTACATTTCAAATGCTTTGAATGCACCGCATATCATCTTTGTGGAGCGTCCAGGTTACGCTGAAAACACAAGTATGCATGACTTGAATCTTTATTATTTTGAATCTGAATTTTGATTGCCGCGTTGTAATTATAAATGGCACCTTTCGTAAGACGGGTTGTTTCGTATCCCGGGGACTGAAACGCAGGAAAAAGTTTTTCGTAACCCGGGGATTTCGTACACAGGGGTCTTCGTAAGTTGGGGGCCGATTGTATAGGAAAGCTGGGAAGCTACCTTGAGAAATGGGAAGGGGTGTGGCTTACATTGACGGTAAGCATGTTGGCCTTGAAATTAAATGTGGGGTAAACGGCGGATCAGTTCAAACACTGAAACCATGCAGGCATCCGTGAGTTGTATGCGGCCTGCTGAATGTTACTGCATATTTTCATTCGCATGAGGGAGATGCTCACTTTTCTCAAACAAGTGTGTCTTTCCCCACCCATATTTTTACAACAGACCTCCAAAATTTGCTGAAACCGTCACATAATGTCTGCAGTTGACCCAGGAATGGTTTTGACATAAGACACTGTTATGTTAGACCTCAGCTTTGCATTAAAGCCTTGCATACAATACGTGTACTGTTTTACTGTTTGCTACATAACATAATCATTATTATTATTGTTAGATATAGGGTATAGTGCCACTCTCAGCTCCACCCCATGCCAGGTGTATTCCGCTCTTACCGAACTCTGTCTCAATAATTCTCGTGGGATTTAGCATGACTGTCACTCGGAGTGAAACAGAGGTAAACTGCAAGTTTTTAAACTGCTGTAACCCAGATATTCAAGATACAAAGCCACCAATTATTGGCCTTCCTACTGACACGAGCTATAATGGCATTCACCACATGACTCGAACAAGCCCCACAGTCAAAATAGCGAAGTGAGAAAAGGCTTCAAAAATCACATGAACACACTTTCAAGAAATATATATAGACTTGTGAAAAATATAAATAAATATCTCTCGTAAAGCATCAAAGGCCAAGTGGGAAAGTGATGGTCCATGGGACGGGAAGAATAAATAAAATATTGGTAGGATTGCTGGCTCTCTCTCAACATTTCAATTTGATAACAGCTTCATGATGTCATAAAATATTTACCAGATAGCTATTTACCAGAAGAAAACATTTTCTTAGGGTGTATTTTTACATACCTTGTGCATGAGTATGAGTGTGTGCATGCGTGTGTGTGTGCATGCGTGTGTGTGTGTGTGTGTGTGTGTGTGTGTGTGTGTGTGTGTGTGTGTGTGTGTGTGTGTGAGTGTGTCACCTTGTTAGACACCAGTTTGATATTCACAGATGTGTCAGGATGACCTCAGCCTTGATAGAGCCCAGTCCTCCTGCAGCACTAGTTTTAATGAAGTTGTGCAAAATCTATTATCTGGATTGGACAGAAGAGAGTGAGAGAGGTGGGCTGATCGGTGACGACCGCACGCTTTCACTTTATACCTTATCAGATAAACAAATAGCATGGATATTGTACATAAGGAATGAACAACAACAGGAATAGGATAGCTTGAATATTTTTCTAAATTTGTGTTTCTTTAACATGTGGCCACCTCAAGAATATGAGTTTGTCTCTGTAAGGCCAAGCTGAAAGATATGCGTCATATTCCTTTTCCATATATGGATGGGAGCCTGACCTGATGTGAGTGGGTGGTGTTACATGAGGCAGCATGTACAATGTGTGATTTCCGAGACCTAGGGAAATCTGCGTAGGTACTTCGCACTGATGTGTGTGCGTGCTGCAGTCAACCAAGGCATGGTTTGATGTGCTCAGCAGACGTGGTTAAGGTGACATGTTTCCTTTCAATAATATGCCTAAAATGCTCTAAAATAAATTAATATTGATGTGGTCCATGATTCTGACATTGCAGAGTCCTTCCAAAATATTAAATAAACATCTCCAGAAAACTTCAGTATGTCTTCAAAATTTTATTCTGGTTATGCACTACATGTTTTGGTTGTTGGTATAGAAACTGTTATGTATAAGATAGTAGTTTCTGTCAGAGTTTCTATTTCAGGAAATTAATCACCATTAGTGAAGTTTCTGATCCTTCAGTTGTGATGTATCAGTCCAAGGTGAAATTTAGTGGCAGAGAAACAATTTCAATGTCAAATATGTGGTTTGTTTAAATATTCAGCAGGACAGGTGATGCATCCACACATGGCAGACTACGATCTGGGAAATGTTTTCCCCCTGGTGAAAATTTGAATTATTTGCACTCCCAAAGACCTGGAAACAATGAATCGAGCTCATCTCATAAAAATATATCCATACAAATACAAAGGAAAGTAACAATTGCTTGGATCAGAGTTGCGTCAATAACAGTGTAAATCCAGATATGAATGATGTAATAGAATAAAATAGTAATTATAGAATTAAGAGTTAAGTCTGCAGGTACTGTATTTTCTATAAGTCGCAGTTTTTTCATACATTGGCTGAAGGTACGACTTATACTCCAGAGCGACTTATATGTGAACTTTATGCATATAATTCTTGTTTGTCATAATAATAAGACATACCGTATTCAATGTGATAAGCGCCTGGGGCGCCTAAAAAATTGAAGTGGGTGGGCGCTTACTGAAATGTTACCATCGGAGTGGAACAGTAAGTGCTGTGGAAAACATGAATAATAACAGGACAATAAAAGAGTTTTACTGGTATTTGTGTTATTTATTTTGTGGTATCAACCAAACTACTTACATGAAAGCTGAAAAATAAACATGAAACAGCATAAATTAAAAAAAAGACTTTTCCTCACTTACTTTTCCCTCTCGGTGCTGTTCCGTTAAACATTTTCCCGGAAGTAAAATGAGCCAAACTTTAGCACATGGCACGTTGAAACAATCAACACAAACATAAACAAAAGCACATGGCCAGGAATGTCTTTAAATTTATGAAGTTAGTGATCAGGAGAATCAGGTGAAAAATACTCATCACTTTCTGATAAGTCCATATCTGGCTCATTGCTCTATTCATTCAGAGCATCCCATAGTTTTGCTGTAGCAGTTTCTAATCGTTCATTGGTCGTTGGACATTTACCAAGAGAACACAGCAAAATATTTTCCTGTTTTTTAAAGCACGGTGGAACAATCAAATCTGTTATTACTGATGAACATTATAGACATTCCCCAGTAACAGGGGGTCTTGAAATACTATGTAAAGTCACTTTTACAGGCAGTGAACGCTTCATTTTATGGTTACAGAGACTGAACGAATAAAATTGGTAAGTTTGATCCACGATTTTGCTTCGAATACACATGGGTGGTTATTAGACTTGAGATCAAAAGGACTGGTCGGGGGGCGCTTATTGGAGCATGGCGCTTATTACGTCGACTACGGTAATTTTACATGTTTGTTATTTTTACACTCATAACCACAAGAGGGCACTCTAAGCTTGGGTAGCAGTACCTGCTCATCCACCACTGAAGAAATGGCCCCAATAAGAAAATCCTATTCTGCGAATTAAAAGCTGCAAGTAGTGAACTATGCTGCAGAAAATGGTAATTGAGCAGCAGAAAGAAAGTTTTGAGTGAACGAGAAACTTGTGAAGGAATGGAGCAAAGTGGATGCAAACTGCAATGAAGAAAACAAACAAAAAAAACAAACAAAAAAAAAGCTAATCGCGGGCTAAAAGCTAGATGGCCACAGCTAGAAGAACGAGCTCGTACATGGGTGCTTGCATCTCCACATCCAGGTAGTGAAATTATTATTATATGATTCTATTGATCATAATAATAATGAACGTAATTTCACGTTTATTTTTACACTCACAATTGCAAGAAGGAAACAAGAGGACAGAAAAGCAGATATTATTTTTAGTGCAATGAAGAAAACAAAAAAAAAGCTAATTGTGTGCTAAAAGCTAGATAACAGCTAGAGGAACCAGATCGCACATAGAGGTGTGAGCAATGTGCTGGAGGGAGAGGCTTGTCAGCAGTGCAGTTGCGTCTCCCCGTCCAGGTCGTTGTTAAGGAGATGAAATATAAATGACTTTGCGTGAGGACTTTTTTGGTGTTACTGCTTCATGCAACGCAACCGCCTCTCTATCACAATGTCACATAAACTGACATCTGATTTCCAATCCAGGGTAGACAATTTCCATGAGTTTGCGACTTATAGTCCAATGTGACTTATATGTGTATTTTTCTTCTTTAGTGTGGATTTTTTTGGCCAATGTGACTTGTACTCCAGAGCGACGTATAGTTCGGAAAATACAGTACATGTGCTTCTCGTTGATGGTCATGGTGATGCATTTACCTTTATTACCTGGATTATATAGAATACACAGCTTTTTTAGTTGTTATGTAAACAGTGCAAACCTGTCAGTTTGGGCTTTTACATGAGTCGTGCTATACCACAAGTTTCGGGAAAATGTTTTATTATTTTTTCATCACTTATCACACGAACAAAAACTACTTACAAGTAAATGCTTCATCACCAGGAATGCTTGCAACTATTAAAAAAATCGAAAAAAGTGCTATTGGTGGCATGGTGGTTAATTGGTCATCATGTCCACCTCACGGCAAGCTCCTGGGTTCAATTTCCGGTCTCAGCCGTTTCTGTGTGGAATTTGTATATTCTCTCTGTTCTTGCATGTTTTTTTTTTTCAGGTACTCTGGTTTCCTCCCACAGTCCAAAAACATGCACGGTATCCTGATTAGTAGTTCCAAATTTCCCCTAGGTGTGAGAGTGACTGTGAATGGGTGTTGGCCCTGCAATGGCCCACTGAGCTGTTCAGGGTGTACCCCGCTTTCACTCAGAATTGGCTGAGATGGACACCAGCCTCCCCAAGACCATAATTAGGATTAAGAGGCTTAGAAAATTTCTGAAATAATGAATGTTATTTTGACACAATACCTTGATGCCTCTGCAAGGAGGACAGAACTTGTCTTCAATAATTCTAGGAACAAATAAATAGAAAAAGAAACAGCTGTACACGTCTACATACATGTCAAAATTTCTGGACATTATAAGCTATCCAAGTTTCTCTAGAACCTCATGAGACTCACTGACCCTGTTGCAGACAAACACAGAGACACTGAATGGATTTGCTGAAGTCGGAGATAGACTCCTCAAGAAATTCCAGAGTAAGGTGAGGCTCAGTGGCTGCCATTCTTGCTGATGGAGACAATAAAGAGAGTGTTGTTGGCTGGAATGCAGAGTCCTGACGTATCCAGCAGCTGGCCCTCAATTTTCAAGTTGAAGGTGCACATTAAGGCGCACCTGCACTCACAAGTGTAAAAGAAGAAGGGAGAATCAATGCCTACGCTAAAATTACTCTCGGGTTTAACACACACACACACACACACACACACACACACACACACACACACACACACACACACACACACACAAAACATATGCTGTACTTAACAGTTGTATGCTAACTGTCAGTGCCCTGAGACTGAGGCCAGAGCTGTCCAGGTTGAGGAGAGCAACATCCCGGGTACATCTTTGGGCCTAATCTTTCTATGCTGTTGGATAAACTTGGGTGGAGAGAGCTCCTGGTGAGTGCAGATGTGAGAAATGTGTGGAATGCATAATGGTCTCTCACTCCTGATGCATGAAGGTGCCGTGCCTAATTGGCGCTGGTGACCGTCAACTGGTTCTCGTCCACCAGGCAGATCTCCTTGTTCCCCGAGGCGTGGTACTTATCGTCATGAAAGACGAACTGGTCCAAGACCCTTTTGTGATCTGCTGAGTTCACCTGCACGGCATTGGAGCCCACCTGAAGAGGAATAGAAAGTGGTGTGATGAGTGAGCCCCAGAACACCTTCTGACCAATTAGAATTGAGTGTTAACATGAACGTACTAAAATCCCCTTTAAAACATCCAATCAAGTCATCATTGCAACATCTTCACCAGCTCACTTTGATGGGACACCTTGGCGTCCTTGTGGGCCAGTATAAGAGCATTATGAACAGGGATCCCAGGAAGTTTTAGAAAAAATAGAGGAAGCGGTTTCAGAAATAGAGGAAATTTAATATTTCACCTGGGGGGCAAAGGGACTGTTGGGCCCCTGGAGCTGAAAAAAATAGCGGAATTCAGCTAAATAGTGGAGATCTGGGATCCCTGTATGAAACACCCCGAACCTTCTCCTCCACACTCGATGTGGCGTTCCCTAGAGGGCGATGTTGCGGAGCTCTCGGACATGAATTGTTTTTTTGTTTGTTTTAATTTGTTTTGTATGCTGTTTTTGTTTGTTTTGTTTTTTGCACAATGCTCGTCTACGCTCGTCTATGACCGTGCAACCTTATTACAGCTATGAGAGCACAGTCCTTTTGGACATTTAGAACTGAGCACGCTCATCTACTATCCTGAGCTAATCCAGAGCTAATATGCTACCACAGCTCAATGCTAGCAGCACCCCAGATAACAATAAACCCACAGGCTGGTCAGGGCTGTAATGTCACTGTACATCACTCTGCCTTACAGAAACCGACCCATGACTGTCAGGGCCTACTACAACGTTACCAGGCTGAACAACGCAATCCATCTGGCAAAGTTCCAAGAAGCACTTGATGGAAAACTCAAAGATGGTCTGACCTCCAAAAGCAGCTCCGAAAAATGGTCCTCTTTCAAGGATACCATTGCTTAGACTGCAAAAGAAGTGCTTGGAGTTAAAACTGGCTGCATGAAGACTGGTTTGATGAAAACAATAAGATCAGAGAAGCCCTCCACGCTAAAAACAAAGCCTACATCGAGTGGCAGAATGATCAATCCTCGGTCTTTAAGCGTGAAAGATTTAAAACTCTGCAGACAAAGGTCCAGTCTGACCTACGAATGATGCAGGACCAGTGGTGGCAGGATAAAGCCGCCGAAGTCCAGCACTATGCAGATACCCACAACTCCAACAAATTCTTTAGCGCTTTGAAGACAGTTTTTGGCCCCTCCACCTCAGGCTGTTCACCATTGTTGTCCTCGGACAGATCTGCCCTCATCAAAGACCAAGAGGGCTTGAGCAGGTGCTGGCAAGAGCACTTCAGTAACCTGCTTAATCGACCTTCATCAGTTGACGCAGACGCAATGAACGAGATTCCCCAGCAGCCAGTGCAAGGCTCGCTTGCAGAACCCCCAACAATACATGAAATCAAAAGGGCGACCCGTCAGACAAATTTGTGCAGAGCGTCGGGAAAATATGGCATTCCTGCTGAGATCTACAAAGCGGCAGGCCCCAACGCCCTCGAAGCCTTTCATGATGTCCTGCTGAGTATTTGGGAAGAGGAGGTGATGCCTGATGACTTCCGTGATGCCCTGATTGTCTCCCTCTACAAGAACAAGGGAAGCAAATCCAGCTGTGGGAACTACAGGGGCATCTCCCTCCTCTCTGTTGCAGGGAAGATCTTTGCCAGAGTCATACTCAACAGACTTATCACAGTATCAGAGCAAAACCTGCCAGAAGCACAGTACAGCTTCAGGCCTGGCAGAAGTATTGCTGATATGATCTTTGCCATGAGACAACTCCAGGAAAAGTACATTGAACAAAACATGCCCCTATTCTCTGTCTTCATGGATCTGACCAAGGCATTTAATACAGTCAATAGAGAGGCCCTCTAGACAGTCCTAGAACGTATCGGATGTCCGCCAAAGTTTGTATCAATGATCAGGCTTATCCACGATGACATGACTGGCCAGGTCCTCTCCAGAGGGAATGTGTCAGAAACCTTCACAATCAGCAATGGTGTGAAGCAGGGCTGTGTCCTAGCTCCAGTCCTGTTTAACGTGTTCTTCACCTGCATGTTGTCCCATGCCGTATGAGACCTAGAGAAAGGGGTCTATATTTGCTATTGTTTGGATGGCTCCCTATTCGACCTGCCTCGTCTCACTGCCAAGACAAAGAGCCTGCAAACTCTCCTTCAAGAGGTCCTCTTTGCTGATGACTGCGCCTTTGTGGCCCACACAGAATTCGACCTGAAGATGATGCTGGATCGCTTCTCTGAGGCCTCCAAACTCTTTGGCCTGACTGTCAGTCTCAGCAAGACGGAGGTGCTTCACCAACTAGCACCAAACACCCACCCTCCCGCACCCAGCATTGTCATTAACAAACACACCACTCACCAATGTCAAACATTTCAAGCACTTGGGAAGCACCATTTCCTGTGATGGCTTCCTGGACAAAGAAATTACTTATAGGATCGGCAAGGCTAGCCAGACGCTGGGCAGACGCCACGCACGAGTGCTCAATCAACACCATATACGGCCATCAACAAAACTGAAGGTCTACAATGCTGTGGTACTCCCGTCCCTTCTCGACAGTTGCAAAACATGGACACTGTATCGCAGACATGTCAAAAAGCTGGAGCACTTCCATACGCAAGCTCTTTGGTCCATCCTCAGAATCAGCTGGCAGGACCACGTTACCAACTTGGAGGTTCTAGAGCGTGCCAACTACTCAATGCTGGAGGAGTTGGGCCATACATCAGGCGAACTCCAGCTCGGCAAAAGAAACCAAGGCCGTCCAAAGCTGCGATACAAAGACACTGTGAAAGCAAACATCCAGTGGTGTCACATCAAGCCAAATGAACTTGAGCAGCATGCTATGGGCAGACCAAAATGGGTGGCCTCAATCCACAAAGCAGCTGCCAACTTTGAAAAAGTGCGGTGCCAGAAGCTCACTGCTGCCAGAGAAAAAGCAGCACAGAACTGCATCAGCAGTAATCACTAGAACGAACTTCCAATGCCCCCACTGTTCAAGACTCTGCGCCTCCAGGCTAGGACTGCACAGTCACCTTCGCATTCATCAATGAGCCGCAAAATGCAAACATCATAATCGGATCCTATGTACAACCACAACCAAGAAAATTGTATTACTTTGTTATTATTATT
>CM045743.1:27663939-27761439 GCA_024760905.1 Plotosus lineatus | reverse complement strand
TTCAGTGAAGCTGGAGATTCAGACAATTCCAGAAGAGTCTCAGGTGCCCAAAGAAGTGGGTGAAGCAGCGGCAGCTGTAGAAGTTGGAAGCCAGGTCTCCACCGAGAATGAAAATCCAGTCAATAATGCCAATGAGACAGTGGCAACTCCAGAACACCTCAAAACAGATGTGAAGATGGAGGATTTGGAAAAAGCAGAATAGAAATTGGTGTGTGTATGTATATGTATATGTATATGTATACATATATATATATATATATATATATATATATATATATATATATATATATATATATATATATATATATATATATATATATATATATATATATCGAATACAGCTCTGATTACCCGTAGATTCAAAATTGAAACCCAAATCTTGATTGTGTATGTAGTTTTGCTTTTGTTTCTGGGCAATTTTTATATAACTGTACTGTGAAAAATTTACTCAGTATTCTTATAATTATGTACTGCCCGGCCATTACAGAGTTATACATTGTTTCCACAAATTTATTTACATCCAGGTTAATTTTCCAACAACTTCTTGAACTGTTGATGTAAGAATCAAATCCCTCCATAAATTCTCTCCAGCACATCCCAAAAAATTTCATTAAGATTAAGGTCAGGATTCCGAGGTGCCAATACATATCTGAGAATGGTTCCACATGCTAACTGAGCCATTCTTTCACTATTCATGCCCCAATTTTGTATCCATGCCATTGGGGAAAAAACCTCTATTGGTATAACCTGGTTATTCAGTACACTCAGCTGACTTCCTTTTAGTGCCACATATAGTTGCTGAGCCTCGATCAGACCAACTGAAACAACAGTTTCATCGCAATTATGCACTGTAATCAAGGCTAAAATTCCTCACACAGAATATTAATGTGCGCAAATGTTTTGTTGGCCAGGTGGTTAGTATATGTTTGTAAAATATTAAACTGCACCCAACCTCTTGTTCATTTAAATATATACATATATACATATATGTACACACATATATATATATATATATATATATATATATATATATATATATATATATATATATGTGAGTACATATATGTATATATATATATGTGTGTATATATGTGTACATATATATATATATATGTGTGTGTGTATATATAGATATATATATATGTGTATATATATATATAGATTTTCATATGTGTGTATATATATATATATATATATATATATATATATATATATACATATACATATACATATATAGATATATATAGATATATATAGATATATATATTATATTGTCAACCATCAGTGTGATACTTTTTATGATGTTTGTTTGCTTTTACAAATGTAGCTTTTGTAAGTCTAGAAATATGTTAATAAATACACCTCACGATGTCTTGTTTCTTTATATTACGGTGAATTTTGTAATGTCATACACCGATAGATAGCCTATTACAAAGTGACTTGTACGAAACGATAAAAATATCTAGATTAAATCTGGATATTTATTCTGGATTTATCGGATTTTCCCAACACCTCCAGTCCATTTACACAAAGCTTCCTTAGTATCTTTAAGTAGTGTCAGCAGTGACATGTGGTATTTGGGCCTTCAGTTGGACTTTAACAGACTTAATCCATGCCTTAGTACCACCACTATCAGATTGCAATTATATACAAACCGTCAACAATATACAAAAACAGAATACAGTAGGCCCTTGACCACTCGCGGTTTTGCACTCGCGCCCCTGCATACTCGCAGATTGCGGACAAACACGGAAGTAACTGGCACATAATTCAAATTTATCCAATGGCTGAGAGCTTTTGTTTCTCCCTCCTGCTGATTGGTTGAGATGATGTATACGCCCCTTTTTTCTCATTCGCGCACAAGTTGTCCATGTGGTTTTTTCTGTTTTTAATTCCCACTAAAGCTCTAAGATGCCACTCAAACACCCTGCATCTTCTCAGGCTTCTGGTAAGGAGCCTAAGCTCCAAAAAAAAGCTAATGATGCTGCATGAAAAAGTAGAACTGCTTGATATGGTACAGGAAGGGGAAAAGTTATGCATCTCTCTTCAGGTGATTACAGAAGGATCTGTAATCTGTAATCATGTATTTGAATCTGTAATCACCTGAAGAGAGAAGATGGTTTCACCACCCCTCGAAACAGAGCTGTAGTGAAAATGAAGTTTCACTAGAAAGTCTTTGTCCTGTCCTTTTATTTTTACTTATATTTGCTCTACGAAAAAGTATTGAGCACTCTCTTATGGAAGGATCTACTTAGAAAATTCTCTCTCTCTCTCTCTCTCTCTATATATATATATATATATATATATATATATATATATATATATATATATGATTTTCTGAGTAGATCCTTCTGTAAGATATATCCGTGTATATATATATATACATAAATATATATATATATATATATATATATATATATATATACACACACACACACACACACACACATACACACATTGTATATTGTTTTTATATTTATTATTATCAATAAATATTATGACAGTACAACATTAAAAAGTTTTTATCTAATCATTACTACATTTTACTGCATTATTACTATATTAATGAGTGAGACTGTCTATAGAATGTGTTTAAGAAGCATATTTTAGTGCATGTAGTATTATACATAGGGTTTTACTTCTGCGTGAAAAATTTGTGAAATGCGTGAAAAATTCGTGCATGCAATATGATATACAGTAAAACCTCCGCTGACGAACGCTTAAGCTCACGAACCTTTCGCCTCAAGAACATTAAATTTGCGAGCACATAGTCTCTGCTGACAAACTAGTTTTTGGCGGACGAACCAAACCACGCGGTCGAACAGCGCCACGGTGGCGGCCACGAGAAGTTGACGCATGCTCACGGCGTCACAGTTCGTCACACCCCTTTCTTTGAGTGCGGAAGTGGTTTGTGTTTGATAGACATTTTGGACCATATTGAGTGTACTTTTGCTATTATTTGACCGAAAAAGACCCCACCACAGGCGGAGATCATTGAAAAACACGAACGAGGTGTGCGTTTGTGTGACTCAGCGTCCCAGTACCAGTACAAGGAACAAGGAAGCTATTAAGGGTGCGTGTGTGGCTAAGGGTGTTTCCAAACAGTAGGCGTTTCCAAACACTCCTTCCAAACAGTAAGTCCCTCCCTCCCTCCTCCTCCCTCCTCCTCCCACTCCATTCCATCAAGCCGTCAACTACCATCACAAAGGTAAATAAAACGACTTTATTATACAGTACAGTTTATTTCTTTAATTACAATACAATAGACATTTATTATACATAAAATAAGGTATATTTTTGTGTAGTTTTAAGGCTTATTTAGTAGAAAATTATGTTTTATGGGGACCTGGGAACGGATTATTCTCATTTTAATGGTTTCTTATGGGAAATAAATGTTCGGAAGACGAACTTTTCGCCTCACACACACTTTCTGGGAACCAATTATGTTCGTGAGCAGAGGTATCACTGTATAGGGTTTTACTTCCGGGTAACTAACTTGTGGAATTTCTTGATACATGGGAAGGGACTGAACCAAACCCCCGCGAAAAACGGGAGCCTACTGTACAGCATGTCGTGGCATTGCAGCACTGCTAGTAACTCTGAGGAATACATAACTTCCATCTTCGTTTACCAGTGGATGTTCCCAGTAAATCTGTAGTTCAGGCCAATATAACAAGCAAGAAAAAAACACTAGACTTTAAGTTGTAAATATCAATCAGTGCTTCTGATAGTGTTTAGGCCTGCAGAGAAGGCCTTGCTGGCCCTGACTGCCCACCACTGTTTTTAGGTATTTAATTGTTTTGTAACGTGGTAATTTGTTCTGCAGTGAACTAGCAATGCTAATGAGGTCTAAATGCTGTGAAGTCTATACACATCTTAGGACCTCAGTGCTCCACACACATTCTAAATGTGTTCGAATATAAGAAGTTTAAATTTGACCTGAAAACTCTTCATACACTTAAAAGAACATCCTTCACATAATTTTCATAAATATGGCAAATGAACAGGTTGCAGTGGCCATGAAATTTCATGCTCGGCTCTTCCTTTTCTAACAAATAAGCTTGCAAGAAATTTGTAATATTAAAAGACATCTAGTACCAACAAAGAGCTCACTCACCCATAAACAAAGAGAAGGGACTGGATTAGTAGGCGGAGGAGGTGGTATTGCTGGGCTGCTCGAATAAGCCCTTAAAGAATTCTGCTTTTCTAAAAGGGCAGACGTCAGAAAACAAAGTATGAACAAAAAGTCCATTGAAAACTTCCGTCCCAGGTTGTTCCTTTCTGTACTACATGCATACACATGCAGGCACATTTCCTTTTGTACATTTACCTGATTGCCAGCATCAGAATGTGCGAAGAATACAAATAACCAGGAAGCTATAACTATGCACAGGAACAACATTTAAAGAAATGTGTTTAGAAGGAAAGAGTGTAACAAACTGACGGTTTGTATTGTTTTACTGGTCCCAATATTAACAATACAAAATGGTCACTGACTAGAATTTGGGGGATGCTGATGAATGGCAGCATCTCTGCTAAAATCATAATTGTAAGATTTTAAATATCAGCGGAGCAGAAAGTAGGCGGATATATTTATGCGTATTGCTTCTATGCTATCACTAACTCACAGAGATTCGTACGTCATTTGCTTTCAGAGTTGATGCAGGGGGTCTGCAGGGTCACTTCAGCTTCAGGGAAAAGGAGTTAGCAGTACCATCGCCAAAGTTTTGCTTTATTAGTTTCAAAGAGAGGAAACTAGAGGCTGGTTTATAGGTAGAATTTATTACCACTTACTTAAATATTTGATTTTGATTGGTCAATCATGACCATGATTGAACATGATTGGCTCATACTTAAATAATCAACTGGATTTTTCAAGGCTTGTACATCTGTTCATACATACATATGTACGTCCAAATGCCTCATGATTTTGATTGGCTGTTCGCTCTTGGCAGGCTATGATACATAACTCAATACAGTGGTACCTTGACTCGACGTCCCTTATAAGGAATTTTCCATGATACGAGCTTTGAGCCCACCAAAAATCTGCCCCATCCAATGAGCAAATTTTTGACTTACGAGCTCTGCTGGGGAAATGGCTTTTCTGTGCTGATTAGCCTTATATTCTTCTGCTTGTATTCCTATGCACTCCGAGAATGCCTTGTGCAGTGCTTCTTTTTTTTGTGATGCCCCATATAGCAAGATAAAAAAAAAAAACATTTTACCCCCCACTCCCACCCCGCACGCGACTATAAATAGTGTTTACTGCACTTCATATCGTTTGCTTGGTGCTGTTTCCCTACACCATAGGGAATACAGTGAAAGCGTCACTACCACCTAATGTAGAGGATGCGCAATCACACTTAAAGCTGGTCCACCAGTATGTTAAAAAAGCATGTTCCCCAGGGTCATATGCACCATTTAGCCTCATATTCTTCCGCATATATTCCTCCACTCTTCTTTCCACGCTGGCATTTGGCACTGGCCAAAACACTAAAAGAATTTTTAAATTAATATCTTATATGAAAGAACATGTTTTATGTAGCGGGCAGTGGTGGTCCGGTGGTAAAGGTGCTGAATTATTGATCCTAAGGATGGAGGTGCAAGCCCGACTCTCAATGGGTTGTCACTGTCCCCCCAGTGCAGCTACCTTGGTTATCAAAGAACAGCCAGGTCTCTCACTGTCTGTGGTGTAAGGTTGTAAAAGAACCATTGCTGACTTTCGTGAAGAGTAGGTTGAATGTCAGCGTTTCTGCTTTGTGATGCAGTTGTCCAGGGTGTACTCTGCCCTTGCCCAGAGTTGGCTGAGATGGGCACCAGCCTCCCTGCGACACTAATTAGGATTAAGCGGTTCAGAAAATGAATGAATGCTTTATGGATGTATCTATGAAGAGATAAAAGCTACATGTTAACTGAATTGGGGCTTCATAATACATTTTCATCTGAGGTAAGATATACATGGATTTCCCAGCAATGGCCTGATGAGCTGTCCAGGGAGTACCCTGCCCTTACCCAGAGTCGGCTGAGATGGGCACCAGTCTCCCCACGACCCTAATTTGGATTAAACGGTTCAGAAAACGGATGAATTAATGAATATACATGAAGTACAAACAATACAATCCTTTACCCAACAGAGGCCACTGGCCAAAACAAATAAATTAAGTGAGATGTGATGTGGGGGGTGGGGTGGGGTGGGGGGGCTTAAAGTAGAAACAACAAAGTCAGCAATTCCTCTGCCTCTCCAGCAGCATGCGAGCAGGGGCAACTCTGCACTTCTCTCTTGTTCTGCAACGCCCACTCTCCGTTCTACCACTCTTCAAAACTCACACACACACACACACACACACACACACACACACACACACACACACACACACACACACACACACACACACACACATCTTTCCGCCACCCTGACAGAAAGAATTCAGAGACTGCATTGGATCAGCGCAGGTGCTCCTCTCACTGCAATGCTGTGTCTGAGAACTGAAATGATCTCATATTAAACAGGACATGAACAAAACATCAACTGCAGTTTCAAGGTTCGAAAAAGGAGGACAAAACAATTAAGGAAAGCAATCGGATGAGCAAAGAAATGACAGTCGAGAGATGAGGAGAAGGTGAGTGATTCACAATGCAGCAGTTTGTATCCCAGATAATGATACAGGCCCAGCAGAGCAACGCATCATCCATAACTGTGTCAATCAGTGACCTGGCATCAGCTATTATTTTCCACATACTTATGTCGATCAACCAAATTATTCTTTAATACAGCTTATTTCATCCGGAATCGGCTCTCGAGCAATCAATAACATATTCCTCTGTACAGTTAACTTTCAGCACACTGCTACGAGAAATAAAACTGTCCTATTTTACTCAAATGCAGTACTGAGAAGATAAACAATGCTGCAGCAGAGTATACATCATCCAGTATGTGCACCAAGTATTATTAGCTCTGGCTGCCTTTCTGTAGCTCTAAGAGGCAGGAGGCATGCAGTTTGCTTCAACCAACCTACGAACTGGATTATATCCCCACATGCTGGATTACATCCCATTGCTCAAACCTCGAGTCATTTCTCAGATTCACCCGATGAGATTTAAGTTAGGCTCACACAATAGTGATGTTACGCAGATGTGTCCCAATGTTTGGTCCCAATGTTGTACTTTACAGATGTTTACCAATATCGTACAGATATTTACTGATGTCTACCAATGTTGATTCATTTTGAACCAGTGTTTTCTGATGTTGTGCTGATCTTTACCTACGTTTTAGTGATTTTGACTGATGTCCCAATTTTTACCACTGTTGTACCATTATTTACAATGTTTTACTAATGTTTACCGACATTATCTGGTGTTTACCGATGTTTACTCATGTTGTATCATTGTTTACCAATGTTTTACCGATCTTTACCAATTCTGTACTGACCTTTACCGATATTTTGAACATGCTGAAACACTGTCATTTGGCATGAGGTTCAGATCCAGGACCTGCTAGCTGTGAAGCGGACGTTCTTACCGCTCTGCCACCATGTTGCTGTGCACCAAACATCACCAAGCAAAAAGTTGAGAGTTCGAACCTTTGAGTTTCTAATGGTTCACAAGGCCTTAGCTCCATAAAATCGCAGAGCAAAGTTCACCTAGTTTGGATCACTGCATCACTGCTTAAGTAGCAAAAAGTTTAGATTTCAGATGGCTACAGTTAAACCGTAGATTGTTAGCTGAAAATGGTTCCCTAGAAATTACCAGTGTGGTATTTTGAAATTGTGCAGAATCTCAAACGGGTATATCGATAATAAGTTAATTCACTTTCTCCTACAGGTGTGCACTGAAGATGTGTAAAGCCGCTCCACTCTACTGTATGCTGCTGCTGCTGCTGCTGCTGCTTCTTTTGGCCAAGCACACCAATACTGCATGTCCCTCTGTATGCTCCTGTAGTGAAAGCGATAGAGATGTGGACTGCTCCTGGAGAGGACTGAGAACCCTCCCCAGTGGCTTCCAACTCAACATACACTCTCTCAATCTATCCCACAACCGTCTGGCAGACCTGGACCATGTCCTGGCCCCTTATACTCACCTCCGCTCCTTGGATGTCTCTCACAACCGACTTTCCCGCATGCCTGCATTGTTGCCCCGTTCACTGTGGGAGATTTACGCCTCAGGAAACCGCATCCACCTTCTAGAAAAGAATGACACAGCTTACCATTGGAACCTGCGTCTACTGGATTTGTCAGCAAACCGACTGGAGCGTGTTGTGTTCATCAACAATACCTTACCCAGCTTGCAGGCTCTCAATCTTAGTTGCAACAAGTTCTGGACTGTGCCTACTAACATGCCCCGAAACTTGGAGATGGTGGATCTATCACAAAATACGCTGGTACAGATCCTGCCGGGGTCACTAGACCGCCTACCCAGGCTATCACGCTTCTACCTACATGCGAATCGCTTTTCCACAGTGTGTGAAGGTGCCTTTGAACACCTCTATGGATTAAGACTCATCACACTAGGAGATAACCCTTGGGCGTGTGATGACTATTCCAATATGCAGTATCTGTTGGACTGGGCCAGGCACACTTCCGCCCGTGTGCTGGGTTGCCCATGCCACACATGGTCAATCTGTGGAGATGCTCAGCTTGGAAGGGTGACATCAGGGTGGTACTTTGCTTCCTATACCCTTGCTCCACGTGGTAGAGTGGGATGGGAGTTCAATCGTCTCCTATCTGGTGTGACCCCACACTACAGGTCTGAAGACATTGTCACTGACCCTCAGTACACCAAGAGGGTTCCAAAGCTCTCCACTAATCCTGAAGACAATGAGGAATCTATTCGGAATGGTTTTCTTTTGACTTCCACTTCAGAAAATCTTTACGCTACAAGCCAGAATGTCCCGACAGAAATGCCGGTCACCAAGGATTTCATCACTACTGCTGACTTGTCCAATTCAAGTACACGCAGAACAACTACTCTTCGCACCAGGAGTGTCCGAAGAACTAATCAGAAGCTTGGCAAAAGCGCAAGTCCAGAACAAAGAGCTTGGTCTATGTTCACGGTCTCACTAAATGTGCTCTTTCTGATAACTACTGAGCATGTCATGTGAGACACCACATGATCATCATGTTATAGAACATACTTGACCACATTGCATTTTCAATAAAAGCACCCGAAGAGCGTATGCCTCTACCTAGCCCCCCCAAAAACACAACAGGAAGTACACAGCACCTTGGCTTGGTTGAGTTTGGCTTAGCTTGCGATAATATCACACACCCAAAACATTCGTCCAATCTCACAAACCTTTAAAACTCCGGAATCAAGATTTTGATTTAAATTCTCTCCAAAATTTCAGTCTTTCTTGTCCAAATTTCCATTTCCAGTAAAAATCACATTAGATTAAATGCACAACTTATTAATGGAACCTGATAAAAAGCACACAAACTCTTTGGCAAAAGGTAAAAATTTACTCTTACTGCTTCTTATTTCAATATTATTAATCTTACAAATAAATTGTTTGTAAATTATTTATTTTAAAATGAAAAGTAATGATTATGGCTGGGGACAAAAGAAGTCGTGCACTATATCAGTGTGTTCACATAAAGTTCAAAATATTCTTGCACATACACTGCCGGTTAAAAGTTTTATAAAACTCCCAATTTTTTTCAGTGTAATTGAAATATAAGCAGTTAGAGTCCAGCGAATGACCTGAAAATGAATAAAAAGGTGAGTTGTGTCTATATCAGAATGACCTGAGAAGAAAAGAAGAGGGTGTTGGGATTCAAATCATGGAACCGCCCCCAGAACGGTGTCCCAAAAAGTGGAGTTGTTCCAAACGTTTTCAATGGCAGTGTATACAGTATTATATATTTTTCTATTATCCTAACTTTGAATTAGAAAGTGTTTTTTTTCTATTCAGCTAAATTTCTGGCTATGCACTAACATTACTGGCATACACTGCCAGTCTCTTGAAACATCTCCAGTTTTTCAGGTTTTTCATGAAATATTAGTGTCTCAATGTCATCTGAAATTAAAGCATAGAACCAAAATCCATTCTCTGAACCGCTTAATCCTAATTGGGGTTACAGGGAGACTCTGGGCGAGGGCAGAGTACACCCTGGACAGCTCGCCAGGCTATCACAGGGCAGAACCTTCGACCCCTCCCCCAAGTCCGTCTCGAGCTCATTGCTTAGGCTGCTGCCCCCGTGACCCAAACCTGGATTAAACGGGGGAAGATGACGAAGATGAAGATGTTTTTGGTTGCTTTTGCTCCTTCTGTTCACTTCATCCCAAATCAGCTGGATTGGGATTTAAGTCTGGACACCACGATATAGCACTCACTTTTTTCCTTTTCAGGTCATTCACTGGACTTGAATTACTTATACAGTACTGTGTTTCAATAACACTGGAAAAATGGGGTTTTGTAAAAGTTTTGACCGGTAGTGTAATTTAAGCGTTAGGTTTACTGCAGGTCTCGAAAACTGATCTGTATTTACATATGAAGAAGATTCTGTACCAGACACAATTTCATCCAAAGGGAAAATCAGGACTCGCAGGACAGACAGTGTACATTTACTCTTGTGTTATGAGGATAAGTTTTACTTCACCTTTCTGGTGATTTTTATTAAATATTAATCCAAGATCATCACAAATGAATGCAATTTCCCTTTTATTAGTGTGTTGTAGTCATGTTGTTCTGACATGCAGTAAATGTCTGATTACAGCTAAAAGCTTTGCTTATGCAAGTGCGGTTGTCACTGACGTAAAGTAAAAGCACAATTAAAATCATATTTTCCCAGAAATCTTCCTGATAAAAGACCAGCCACCACTTTATAGACTCATTACTGTCCACTATCACTCTGAGGTGAAAATCTCAAGGCTACCTGAGGCTTGTAGTCTGAAGATTTAAGCCTCGAACCGAAAACTTGTTACTGTCTCTATGACTGCACAGTGCGGTTCCAGCAAGAACGCCACGAGTGGACTCAAATGGATTTTTTTTTTTTTTTACTTCATCTGTTGGTAATTTAGCCGAGTTACCGGTTGATAAATAAAATATAATTTAAACAATTTGAAGCCACTAGACATGTCTTTATTTTCCCCTATAATGGCTCATTAGTTGTAAGTAATTAACTGCATTGGCGTAACTGATCAGCTGGGTCAGCTCACTTAGCTGGCTAACACCACGCATAGTCATCCAGTTATTCATTTTCTGAACCACTTAATCCTGTTTAGGGTTACAGCAAGGCTGCTGCCCATTTCACGTAGCATAGTTTCTATAGTATTCTATTTTTTATACATAGATTATTGAAAAAATCCATACACAGAGCGGAATGATTATATCAGAGTGTGTAATGGATTTAAAGAGATAAATCCCGCCTTCCGTCCGACACCTCTTTACACCCATGACTAATCATGAGGCCGCAATTCCTCAGATTTCTGGCCTTGACATAGCCTAGAGGATTTTTGATGAAACACTGGAAGTATAGTCCCTATAGGAACGGTATTGGTATTGGCCTTTGCTGGTAATGGTCTTGGTCCACCCAGCTTTGGCATAGTAGTGGGAAAACAGCTAATGTTTCCTCAGTGAAACTTTGAACATTGAAACTTTTCAGTATTGTACGGAAACATTATCATAGTGAAAGTTTTCTGAGATCTGTATATTGCATTTCTTATTTTGCTCCAGTGTGGCTAATTATTTAGCCGGTGTGGAATTTGTTTTCCTTCTGCTTGTGAACTGTGATGTAATCGTCATATTTCCAGGGCTAAGCAGTATCCCCTCAAAATGCCACAGCACTGTGTCCCTACTTTTTAATTGCGAATATCTATACAATTGCGATGAACTAAGGTGTTTACTTACTTTTAGTACTTAAGGAAAGGAATCTCAACAAAAGAAAACTTTAAAATGAAGTAAGAGGTGAGATGACGGAAGAAACACCGTGCTTGATCAGACATTGATTGCGTATATATTAAAGGTCAGAAGGCCATGATTAACAACAATTGGATATTGGTTATTGATCACTGGTTGTGGGCGGGGCTTTGATTATTAGTGATAACTGATCTTTCGGATCTTTATGAAAAGCAGCTGGATTTTGAGCTGAAGAGAGGGATACAGTTCAGACAATCACTAACATGCACTAAAAAAAGTCACTAAATTTGTTGACATTATGGATCACACACTATATCATTAAAATGTCCAGCATGTCACAAAATCTCGAAGCTGGTAACTTGAAATAAGTGCTTGGCTCTGGAAATAGCTACTGATGTCAGAATTAATGGGGCGGTGTCAGGGTTGTTTTATGAAGGTAGCTTAAATAACATTACGTGTGTTATCAAACTAAAACATAGCAATTTATATAAATGTAAATAAGGTTTATGAAGGCTAAGAGAAATAAACTTGGATCATACGGTCAATTTTCTAGGACTTTCCAGTGCTTTTTCTTCTTTTGAAAATAAGATTTCAAAAAGTTCACATTGCAATCCATTCCCATCTGTTCCATGTTAGGCTCATAACTTTTAAACAGTGAAGCCTCGGTACTCGACCATAAGTTTTGAGTCTGGCTGAATGTTCCTGGTGTCACAGAAGGGCGAGAAGATTCTGTGATGCCAGTAACATTCAGTTGGACCCAGAAATGCAGGACACAGAATGTGATGGAAATCGGAGGAGCATTATTATTCACAGGGAAGGCACTAGAGCACGGGGAAATTGTAGTCACTGTTAGAGAAGCCCGGTGATTGCTAAGTGGAATCAGGTGTGTATGCTTAGCACTCCACCCATGTGTGACAGCCACGCCCCTGTCCAGCACGCGTGCGCGCGCGCGAGAGAGAGAGAGAGAGAGAGAGAGAGAGAGAGAGAGAGAGACAGAGAGACAGAGAAACTGCAAAAACCAGAATCTCTCACAACACAGACCATAACACACTAAAATAAAAACCATAGTACAGTTAAAGCATAACAACAATAAAGATAAGAATTTTAACCTTTGTGGTGAGCAGTTGGCATACGTAAAAGTTGGAGAGGGAGAGAAGAGAGGGATTCCCTTCTATAACAGAGAGGGAGAGAGGAGGCGGACCCCCTTACATAACAGCTTCAGGTGAATCAGCCAAAGGTGTTTTTTTTCTCTTGCTACTCGCTTTGGCATAGATGACTATTCTTCAAGATGTCCCGTTCCTTTCTTAAAGAACATTTCTAACGTGGCTTGTTTCTGCCTTCTTTTCAAAACCTTACGGAAGTGGCTCATGACCTCATCCTTAAAGGTGTTCACAGCGATACATAGTATCAACAACTTCCGGACTTCCCCGGAACAGCACTAGCTTTATCAGGGTGATACACAGTATCAACAACTTCCGGACTTCAGGAAAGCGTGCATTTCCCCTCCCTCTTGGTCTCGCTTTTTTAGCGTTCGACTTCCGGATTTTGGTCGACTCCCGGTACAAAAAAAATGGATTTTTTTTTGGTCGAATTCCGATTTGTTCGACCTCTAAAGCATTCGAGTACCGAGGTAACACTGTATTTATTTTGATTTTTAAGCTGAAACAATAATGATATATGGACTAGATTTAATAAATAATATTTTGGACTCAAAGTATTTTTGTCTCAACTGCCAACTCACACTTTGCTTTTTAAGAGTTGTCTGATGATGACTAGCATTTTAATTTAGTTTCCTGACACAGCTGCTTTAGTTATTTAGGTCATGAAGATTAAATGTTTTTTCTTTCTACATTTACGACACTAGAGAGCAGTGGTTTTATTTATTAAACATTTTTTCTAATCCAAAATGTGTGTATATACACATATCCTGATCACATTTATGGCAAAAACTACAAGAGACATCAGGAGATGATATGAATCTCCCTGCCGCCCACGTGTCAGAACATATGAACTGCAGAATTCACAAAATAACAAAACACAAAACTACACCCATTAGTAGAAGAAACTGCCAAGTTCGATGAAGAAATCTTAAACGTGGAAGCAGTAGTGGCCCGGGGGTAAGGTGTTGGATTACTGATCTCATGGTAAGGGGTTCAAGACTCACCATCAACGGTTGTCACTGCTGTCCCCCCAGTGCAGCTAACTGGGTTATCAAAGGCCAGACGCGTCTGTCTCTGTCTGTGGTTAGAGGATGTAAAAGAACCATTGTGGACTTTCGTCAAGAGTAGCTGCACAGCCATCAGCGTGTTTCTGCCCTGTGATGGCCTGCTGTCCAGGGTGTACTCTGTCTTTGCCCATAGTTAGCCGAGATGGGCGGTGGCCAACGTGCGACCCTAATTAGAATTGGCGGTTCATAAAATGAATGAAATGGTGAATCTGAAACCTATTCCAAATCCTGTCCTGAAATTTAAACGAGTACAGATGGACAACCAGATGACTTATAATTATTAACAAAGAAGTCGCAAATGGTTTTCGAATTCTGGCCTAGAAATGAACACCATGTATATTTTATATGTTGTGATTGGTTGGGATAGAAATATTCCAAACAAATCAAAATCGCAGACATCGCAAAATATCAAAAGGCAAACAGTGCCTAAATGAAACAACTGTCATGTTACATCTGGAAGAGTTTTCAGGTTCTGACTTGGAAACAAACACCAGCCATATTCCTACATAGTCAATTAGTTGCCATGAAACATTAAGAAAACTTAAATTGCAGGAATCTGAAATGTCACAAATCATAGCTGCCAGGATGAAGTAATAATAAAATCTCAAAGTTTCCGAGTCCTGTCCCAGCCAGACAGATGGACGGATGGATATACTGATGGCCTTATCCCTGCGCACTATGTGCCAGGTGAGTGGGGGAAAGGGGGGGGGGGGGTTAAAATTCATGCTTTTAGAAATAAAATGTTTCTACACCTACCACTCCCACTTCATACAGAAGCACCAGCAGAAAGAAAAAAGCATGCAAATTGGTTTTCTTCGGTGATATGAGCTGAACAAGGTCATCCCTAAGTGTTGTGCTATTCTCAGCACTTTCCTCAGTATTTGAAACCATACCATGATATTTACAAGCCCTTCCACAGAGGCCACTGATTTAATTCACTTGTAATGAGCATTGCAGTCTTCCATTGATTTAAAGAAAATAACTTTTCTCTGAAGTCAATCATACAGATCGGGAAGATATATCAGGTTTCTGTTTAACAAACAACACCGCGCACCACATTTTGACTGCAGGTGACTTCAAATTTTACGTCCATGTGACGTGGGTGAAGTTATTTGTGTCTATAGTTTGGCTGCACGGATTTTCCTTCAGCTTATGCAAATCGACTTCAAAGAGGGCACACCTAAAAGGGTGCTCGATTCTTAGTTTCTCATAGACACCAACACTTGCTCAATAGTAGAATTTAGCAAAAATAACAGGCCAGCAGACTAGTGCTAATTTCCACCCCTGCACAATTAAAACAAACAAACAGATAGAAAAGCAATCTGAAGGAAATTACACCGGAGTCTTTGGAAACAGACATACAATGATTTAAATATATTATGTTTTAGATTTTTGGCATGCGTTAGAAATAAATCTGAACTTTTAGCAAAAAGGACTAATTCAGCACTTCGTATTGTTACATTTTTTAAAGGAAATAAAACATAGGCAGCTTTACTTGATGCCACTCTCTGAATTTGCAGGTGCTCGAGACTTATTAAGAAAATGCAAACAATGTAGAAAAAAATCTTCACAACAACAAAAACCAACAAATTTATCAATCAACCCAAGCTACAGATTCTGCTGGGAACAGAAAGGGTGTACAACATGTAGGGTAAGATTTCTTTCAAGAAATTTAATTACAGGTGAAATCTTGACATCATACCTACAAATACAAAACCAAAGTCAGGCTTTAATCAAATGAGTCTCTGCTTTGCTTCAACTTCTTAAGCGCAAAAACTGAGCACGTACGTCATGTGTTATGACGTCATTCTGGGTATAAAATGCCACATAACAGCCTCGGAAACCCACAACACGAGTGAGTACACCTCTGGCTTTCACTTGCTTGCATCTTTTCGAACGCTGCGTAACAGGTGCGTAATCTTCAGCCTATCTTTACACCTTAGAGCTCCACAGAGGACCGAGTTTAATGATCTTGATGTAGACAGAAAAAAATTCTAAATGTATAGTACATATTCCTCAGCTCTGACACTGTAAAAGGAAACAATTATTCAGATACGTACTGATTATACACATCTATAGTTAATAGTACCAGTGGACTGCGTTTATAAAGAATCGTTGATATAAAAATATATATATATAAATTGAGGAAATTTATCACACCGCCAACTGAGAATTAACAGATATTGATATTTATTTCAAATGGCAGATAGACATTGTTAATTCTTGGCTGACGACAGGTGTGTTTTTAATATCTTTCAAAACTGTGGAGAAAAGCCTGTCCTTTGAAGCCTGTCCAATAGTCAAATGAAATGAGGTGGCTGAAAAACAAAGTTGTTTTACTGGATATTCTAAATCTACAGTTAAATAATAATCATTCATTGGTAAAATTTGGGGAACCAATCTACAGAAATGTGTGAAAAAATTAACAGTACAATCATTTTACCATAAAATCCAAATAAATATATAGAAAACGAGCTAGGTCATATACCTATCTAAACATGATCTTTCCCTGATAGCACAGAAAGCACCAAAATAAAGCATGATATTAACGGACAACACAGGCACTACAGTACACCAAATATGTACGCTAAGTCTTTGCGTTTTATTGTACAGGCCTGAGGACGTAACAAGATGGGGCTCAGAATTGTTACATGGTTGCTGCTGGTGTCTGTAATATGCAGCCTTTTTAAGGGGATTGAAATGCAAGGATCCAGCAAGAAGAACACCACCGAAGCCACCAATACCACCAATGCCACTAGCTCCGGCTCCGATTCCGGCTCCGGCTCCGACTCTGGCTCCGACTCTGGCTCCGACTCTGGCTCCGACTCTGGCTCCGACTCTGGCTCCGACTCCAACACTGGATCCAGCTCTGGATCCAGCTCTGGATCTGGAACAGATGGAGATTCCAATGGGGCTCTATCCACCAGCTACCCCTCCTCAGGTGGAAACATTCTATTCTTTTTCACTGTGTCCACTGCTTTCTTTTTGGCAATGTTAATGAATTAGCGGACACAAAGTGCTTCACTTTCATGATGGCTCAGTTGTTCAGCAATGCTCCAAAGCATCAGATAACCTAGTACAAATCTAATGACCGAGTAAATTGGGTTGATGGAATCTTTTTTGCTTCTTTTTAATTTAGAACTTTGTAAAGTGTATATTTTATATATTTTCACCTTGTAGATAAATATTTAAATAGAAATATTTAATTCCTCTGTAATAACAATAAGTAATATTATCGACATTCAATTTGTATTTATATGATTTATTCACTTTTCAATCCCAACACAATGAGTGAATGTTATTCTGTGATTGTTGAAGTCAGCATCGTTCTACAAACACTGTTCTTGTAAAACAAGATCAACGGTACTTCTTTCATGCTCAAGGCAAAAGAGGACTGTAAAAAAAGAAACTTTCTATTGCTTGTCAGCTGTAAAACAAAACAAAACAAAAACAAAAACATGTGGTCTACAGCACTTTTATCAAGCTACTTCCATGATGTGGACTGATGTAGATGGTTGAAAGATTGATGGAAATTAAATTACTTCTGTACAATTATCCGAGTGGAATTCTGTTTCCTTTTTTCATCACTATAATACACTAAATCCTCAATTAAATCCGGACCAAAATCAGGCTAAACCAACACCTCACGTACTAAGAACACAAAGTCAGTGTGACCATTTTGAGGTCCAGCACAATGAGCAAGTGTTTATTTATATTCCACATTTGGAACAAAACGTGATAATTTTTTATTCGATTTAAAGTCTAAACAATATCGCCAAGACTTCCTAGAGCTAATCAACAGAAAACTGACAATTAGCTTTTAGGACACAACTTACAAAAAAAGCTGAAAAGATGAATTTTAACAATAATTGTTTACTTAATGTTTTTTTCAACTCCAGATTTAATTTGTTTTCATGATAGAAACCAGAAGCTTAACATGACCAAACTTTTCAATGTCTACCTCAAAATTTTCTAAATAACTACACAAGTTTTATTAAAATGAAACTTACTTTTGAGGATACAATCTTCACATCATTCATTTTAAGAATTCAACTTTACAATTTAGAACTTTAAATTCAAAATTTTCTTTGAATTAAAGCCAAAGAATCTTCATATGTAAAGCATGAGGATACAAAATGCAAAAACCTCCCAGTACCTATGTACAAAACAAAGGGTTTTTGTCATGTGACATGACATCAATCCAGGTTACAAAGTGCCACATGATGGCGCACACAGTGAGCCATCACATCTTATTACATCACTGGTTATCTTATTACAACATGGATAATAACAGAATAAAAAAACTAAGTTTACACTGTCAAATTATTGTAAGATAAATTCTGCAAAATATGTCGCTAAATAATAAAAACAATTGCTTATTTTTCATTATTTTTTTTTATTAGGACAGAACAGTTAAAGCCATTGCAAGCTGTAGTGTCTTGCAAAAAAAAAAAAAAAGAAAGAAAAAAAAAACAGAAAAAACTAAAATACAACTAAATTAAGTTCTAAACTAAGTGCATCAATGCATCAATGCTTCCTGTCTTGTACTTTTTTGGGGTACAGAAATTAGCTAGCTTTAAAACAATAACGGTCAATTAAGGCGAGTTTTTTTTTTTTTTAAATATTACTTTGTTGAACAAAATAAAAAGTACTAAAATTTTTGTTCTCAAAAATAAAAGTATTTTGTACAATACTGCACAACATTAGGCAACTGCCAAAGGAAAAAAAAGCTGTCGCACAGTGATGTATTATATTTAACAATAAATATTTATATGTTTCCACATTCAAAAAAAATATGAAGCACAGTAAAGAGTAATAACGAAAACCAAGTCAGTATTTAATGTGATGACTCTTTGCTTTAAAAATATAATATATTAGGTAAAGTTTGCACAGTTTTATAAGATAATGAGAAAGGTTTTATTGTGTATCTTGCAGAACCAGCCACAGGATTCCGGACAATTTTGACGGTGACAGTTGCCTCTTTATTTGCATATGAAATCATTCATTGTGTTTTTTGTCTGAAATGTGACCTCTTGCATAATACACGCCATTCTTTATTAACATACATTTTTCTGTAACAGTTAATTTTGTGATGGAAAACTAATAACTAGAAATTTAAAATATGTTTTTGTACTGACTTGATAACATGCAAATCGTAATATAAAATTCCACTGAAACATTTTCACTGTAAAGAAATTTGGTGCCTCTGACTTTTTTGTACAGAACTATAAATGTTATATACAAGTCGGGCCTCTACTCACGAAATTAATCCGTTCCAGAGCCTTTTTCGTAGCCTGGAGTTTTCGTAAATGGAGGTGCATTTTACATGTAAAATGCGTGATTCGTTCCAAGGCTCCCAAGACTACCCCATAAACCCTTTAAAAATGACAAAAGTACACCAATTTTGTATGAAATATGTGTTAAAAGTAAAAAAAATATATTAATTAAACCATTATTAAACATTTTTATTAACGCACACACACACACACACACACTTTCTCTCTCTTTCTCTCTATCGCTCTTTCACTCACTCTCTCTCTCTCTCTCTCTCTCTCTCTCTCTCTCTCTTTCCCTCTCTCACACACACACACACACACACAAAACTCTCTCTCTCTGCCGAATACGGGCTTTTGAGACGGGGTGTTGTATTTAAAGCGGAATTACCTGTTTGAAAGATCTGAGTATCGGATTCAATATTAACTTGCTTCCTTGCGAGATTAGGGAGCATTCTGTGCACGGAACATTTGTGGCGCCGCCCACTTCCGTGCACAAAAATGCTTCGTGGCTGAATGCGGAGCTTTTGAGACAGGGCACGGCTCATCCGGACCTCCTCAAATAAGCTGCAATGAGTACTGTACTCTCAAAACTCACGAACCAACAGTACAGTAGGCCCTTGATATTCGCGGGGGCTCGGTTCCGGCCCCTCCTGTGAATGAACATAATCCACGAGTTCTGTAACCGTAAGTAAAACCCAACGTATCATTATTACATGCATGAACGACTGACCGGAAGTAAAATACTATGTATCGATTACATGCGCTAAAATATGCTTCTTAAACACATTCTATAAACAGTCTTACTCATTAATACAGAATTAATGTAGTAAAATATAGTAATGATTAAGAAAAAATTTTGATTTTGTACTGTGATATTTATTAATAAAATATATAAACATTACACAGCATACTTTATATCTATCTATCTATATACAGTAAAACCTCCGCTGACGAACGCTTAAGTTCACGAACTTTTCGCCTCAAGAACATTAAATTTGCGAGCATATAGTCTCTGCTGACGAACTAATTTTCGGCGAACGAATCAAACCACGCGGTCGAACAGCGCCACGGTGGCGGCCACGAGAAGCTGACGCACGCTCACGGCGTCACAGTTCGTCACCCCCTTTCTTTGAGTGCGGAAGTGGTTTGTGTTTGATAGACATTTTGGACCATATTGAGTGTACTTTTGCTATTATGGGACCGAAAAAGACCCCACCACAGGCGGAGATCATTGAAAAACACGAACGAGGTGTGCGTTTGTGTGACTCAGCGTCCCAGTACCAGTGCGCTAAGTCTACCATTGCTCCCATCCTTAAGAACAAGGAAGCTATTAAGGGTGCGTGTGTGGCTAAGGGTGTTTCCAAACAGTAGGCGTTTCCAAACTCTCCTTCCAAACAGTAAGTCCCTCCCTCCCTCCTCCTCCCACTCCATTCCATCAAGCCATCAACTACCATCACAAAGGTAAATAAAACGACTTTATTATACAGTACAGTTTATTTCTTTAATTACAATACAATAGCACATTTATTATACATAAAAGGTATATTTTTATAAGGTATATTTTTGTGTAGTTTTAAGGCTTATTTAGTAGAAAATTATGTTTTATGGGGACCTGGGAACGGATTATTCTCATTTTAATGGTTTCTTATGGGAAATAAATGTTCGGAAGACGAACTTTTCGCCTTACACACACTTTCTGGGAACCAATTATGTTCGTGAGCAGAGGTATCACTGTATATATACAGTATGTATGTTTTCATTTTGTATGTATAATATATTATCCAGTTCAGCTCTATGATGCCACTCTCTTCTGAAGAAATAAGACTTTCTCCTGAAGAAACGACAGTTTCCTCTAAAGTGCCTGAAGATAATCAGCTGAACTGTTGTAAAGCTGTAGTATTAAAGTCTTTTTCAATTATTATTCTAGTACAAGGCCAAAGTTAATGTTTATGATAAATGTTTAGAAGCCACGGAGCAGCTCAGCCACGCCCCCTCAACTGGAGTGGACAGTTAGTTAGAGAACACAGCCATCAAAATCAAAGTCCCCAAAAAGAATATAAAAGAACATGAAATATAATAAATTGGATAAACAAAACAAAATGATAAACATGCTACACCACAGTACATAAAATCACACACACAAAAATTAACTTAGTTACTGTGCTGGAATAATGATTGGAAAAGACTTTTAATACTAGAGTGCTTTCAGATGTATATTTCTCTTCAGGCACTTCAGAGAAAACTGTCATTTCTTCAGGAGAAAGTCTTATTTCTTCAGAAGAGACATCCAACGTCATTGCCTTTTCTAGCGCTTACCCAGAGAAGACGCACAGCGTTTGAGTGTCATCACAGAGCCTAAGTGGTAATTAAAACAAATGAAAAAAAAAGAGGATCATTGAAAAATTGTGCGCGAATGAGGAAAAAGGGGAGTTACATCATCTCAACCAATCAGCAGGAAGGAGGACAGCCATTGGCTGAATTTGAGTGACGTGTCAGCTGCTCGGCAGTCCGCGAATACTCAAACCGTGAGTGCAAAACCGCGAATAGTCAAGGGCCTACTGTACATCTCTCCTTTACTCCTTTACATGTGTCACAAACAAGCTTATGGGTACAGTACTGTGGAGATTCAACTCCCTCCTGGCCAATGGGAGGCCAACTGTATCTCAAATTTGTTGAGTTCCAGATGTTATTTTAAGGGGGGAAATTAATTTATGAAATAAAAATGTAATGGAGTACCAAAATCAAATGGAAAAATTAAACCTTTGCCTGAAATGAATGCTGGGACGTCTGGACCTCATTGTTCAGGCTGCTGCCCACACGACCCAACCCCGGATTAAGCGGAAGATGAGATGAGATGAATGCTGGGAATTGTTGCATTTTATTCTACAGGCTTGATGGAACTGCAAAATAAGATTCAGTGTGGAGTTCCCGGTTGTACTATGCAGCTTGCTGGAACAAGGGCTTTCAACTCGTGCTGCAACAACGAATCGCTAAAAATTGATTAAAAGTATTGGCAACAAATCTCATTATTGAATAGTCTCACGATTACTGCGTAATCAGCCATTATAGACAAGTGTCACTCAGTGCAGAGTTGAACGTGCGCCTCACATTTTTTCATCTTCATAAATATTACAAAACATGGATCAGTTGACTGCCAGTAGCACTGGGATGAAAAAAAGTGTTCGACCGAAATCTTTAAAAGTTTGGGAGCAATTTATTCCACATAGTCCCCCAAAAATGTGTTGAATGCAGGCTTTGTAAAAGTGAGATGGCTTGCCATGGGAGGGCTACAGTGATGCGGGAGCATCTTAAAAGAAAACATGTAAAAATTTTTACTGATGAGGAAGCCGGCCAATCAGCAGGGTAAGTGACTACTGAATCCTAAATGCTGTATATTGTTTTGAAGGGGAAAAGATATATATATATATATATATATATATATATATATATATATATATATATATATATATATATATAGACCTCAACTCCATATAAGGGGCAGAACATTCTATCATCATTATCATTTATTTCATCGAAGCCCTCCATGTTTCTGAGCAAAATCATAAAAATATATTTTATAAAAATTTTTTTGGTAAAATATCTCCCAAAAGTTGGGAGATAGCCAATGGGAGGCCAGCAGGGCGGGATGTCGGGAGATAGCCAATGGGAGAGCAACTCCCGCATTGTTTGAAGTTTTGATATGGCACATTTAGTAACATGAATTTGTTTCCTGTCCAGAGAGAAATTTTAGGTAAATGCATTTCATAACCTGGATTTTTCATTTGTTGGGTCTTTTGTAAGATGAGGTACCACTGTAATTTGATTTGATAAGCTTGTACTTAGAAGCAAGGGCTACCATTTGGCAACACCATCTTAATTTTTTTGTGATGGCGTTTAGCGGGTTTTGCGCCTGAACTCTTCAAATGACTAGATATACACTCAGTTACTCACAGATTCACTGGCAATTTGAAAACAAACGGTCCATTTTTAAATATAGAAATGGAGATTTAAAAATGCTTGCGCTCTTTCCGATTAATCGAAAAAATAATTGACTGATTTATTGAATACTAAAATTATCATTAGATGCTGGCCTACTTTTAACCTCAGACAACTCCATCTCCCGCGATGGTAACACAAGTTCTTCCTAATCAGGCAGTGGGAACTATGGATCAGGTTCTACTGGACTCAACAACGGGCACTCTTCACGATCTTCATCTCTCTCTCTCTCTCTCTCTCTCTCTCTCTCTCTCTATATATATATATATATATATATATATATATATATATATATATAAAATAAAACACCAGACTCACTAGGTGAATGAAATGAATCCCTAATAAGACAATTAAGTTAATTTAAAGAATCGAATGTGGAAACACTTCCATGTTTCTGCTCTCACATTTTTATGTGTGTGCCCACATGGTTCGCCAAACAACTCAGGCACAAAGTGTCTATATTACCCATTACACATGCTCAACAAGTACCAAATTCTCTAGATCTGCAGACATAATTGAATTTGAAGAGGTTGTCTGCTCTTTTAAGTGCTGTAAATAAAACTGGTTTTAACATCTATATTTTTGTAGGTCATTACACAATATTATTTGGTGTGGAAATGTTTACTAAATTCTAGCATTGAATAAAGATTCATCACTTAATTAAATAAATAAAAATACAACAATGTGTACTAAAATGTTCTGCTTAAATATTTGCATTACTTAAGTTTTGCCTGTAGTGTCCCTCAAGGATCAGTTGCAGATTTTTTTTCCCTCTTCTTTCTCTTTTTTGTACTATTCTGCTGATTCTTTAAGTCTGTATAAATTCAATTATACAAATCTAGGACGATGGCCGTTTAATTTATTTAATTATTTTTGAAATGCCAAAAGAAGTCCATAAGTAAAGGATTTTTTTTTTACGGCTCTAACCTGAAAGTAATACAGACACTCCCCAGCTGATGAATGATTTATGTTCCGGACGGCCGTTCGTTAGATTGATTTGTTCATAAGTTGTTACAGGGCGTTCTTTAGATGTTAGATATAGATACTGTATAGATTTTATTCCATTTCTATTTGTACTGTACTTGTTCTTCAATTTCCTCATCACTACTGCAGTAACAATAAAAAAAACATAAAACACCAAAAACAATAATTACGTTTTAGTCAATTAGTCAACAATTTTATGAATATAGTAATAAGGTTTTTAGTACACTACAGTACAGTAATTAAGGCTTGGGGTGACAATGAGGAGGAGGCGGTTGAGTGAGGAGTTACAGCATGGGTAGAGGATCATCATTCTTCTTCGTCCTGCCACTCTTCAAAGAAGTAAGAAGTAGAGGGCTGAGGTTCAGCTTCCATGGAGGTCGAGGGTGTTGGCTGGAAGAATAGATCCAAGGACAATTGGATGGTTTTCTTTTTTCTCATCATAAATGATGTGGTAGCACTGTATTGCATTATTAATTTCACTAGCAACCTTTGTACAGAGCTCAACATTTGGGTCCTGTTGCTCGAAGATTGCAAGGGCTTCATGTGAATCTTCTTCATGGGGATCGGTTTGTCATCTTCCTGTTCTCCTCAACACGTTGCTGCGCCTCCAACTCCATGAAGTCTTTGTTCGTCAGCTCCTCTCCATGGGAATCGAGCTGCAAAAGTGAAGTGGAACTTGGCGGCAGGTATACAATATGAATATCAGGATGAAAATAATTCCGGGGGGGTTTCCGGGGGTATTGTCTAACATCAGCAGGATCTTGAATGAAATGCCATTTTACTGGCAATACAACTTCACTTCGGGTATGAAATGGTGGAAGAACCATTCCTCAAATACGGACGTCACCCATGTCTTCGCGTTGGCCATCCATATAAGCGGGAGAGAGCTCTTCATCATGTTCTTCAGGGCTCGAGGGTTAGCTGCCCGGTAGACTAGCAGTGGTTTCAGCTTGAAGGTTCCATCAGCTTTTTTTTTCCAGAAAAGACTGGTTTCGTCTACATTAAAGATCTGCTTTGGGGAATGACCCTCCTTTTCGGTTATTTCTTTGCGCACTTGGGGGAAGCGTTCAGCAGCTGCTTTGTTTGTTGATGCTGCTTCTCCGGTCACAGCTACGTGATGAATATTTGCCCTATTCTTAAAACGGGCAAACCAGCCGTGGCTGGCAGAAAAAGTGTCTTCAGCACACTTTCCCCTGCCTTAACTTTAAGGTCTTTGAAGATCGATCTGGCTTTCTCTTGAATCAGCATAAGGCTCAAAGGAACACGCCGTTGCCGGTGATTTTTGAGCCAAATGCTCAGGAGTTTCTCCATCTCTTCGATGAGTTTCCCTCTCTTCTTGCTGATGATGGTGGACTGCATCACCACTGCATTGACATGCTCCATAATGCGGTCCTTTTGCTTATACATGGTAAAGACTGTCGAACAATTCAGGTTGTATGCGCGTGCCACATTCACCATCTTCTCACCGCCATCAAGTTTCTTTATTATAGCCATCTTTGTTTCAAATGAGACGCTTGCTGCTTTTTCACATTTACATTGTCACTGAAAGCTTTTTGCTTTTCACCAACCATATTGGATTAGGGATGCACAACATTTTTTTTAGATAAAAAACAAAGTTCGGAACACCGCTATAGATTAGTTTTGAACACTTTTCTAACAAACGACAGAGTGTGGACACATGAGAGTGATGCAATACTGTACACAGAATCGGCGCGCAGAATACAGATGCTCCCCAGCTTACAAACAAGTTAGGTTCCAGAAGGCCGTTCGTTCGATGAATTTGTTCGCAAGTTGTTACAAGGCATTCTTTAGAGGGGAAACGTATATTCAAACCTTGTATAACTAACCTATACGAGTTTGTATTGTATACTCTCTCTCTCTCTCTCTCTCTCTATGAGTTATTATATAACTGACCACGCAGTGTAATGATGCTCTTGAGCTCAGTCTAATTGAAAGCATATTCTCTCTCTCTCTCTCTCTCTCTCTCTCACACACACACAAACACTGGTGTTAAATCATGACCATCACAAATCATTGTTAATGACACCATTCCTCCCTTGACACCGCAGTAAACATCATCCTGCACATCAAAACCATTCAGCATCGCAAAGGCACACCATTTAACCCACTGTTCCCGATCCCCAGTCCCGGATAATTAATTGCTCTTTCTTTTCTGGACAGCCCACATGAATCCATGACATAGCTCGCAGCCCGCCCCGCAAAACTTGGATCATTTTGAGTTTGTGTTGAAAATATGATTTGCTTGCTGTATTTGCTTAAATAATCCTTTTACACTATTACTAACAGTAATAGCAGCACAGTGGTTAGCACGTTCACCTCACAGCAGAAAGGTCCAAGTTTCAAGTGGTTTCTCTGTAGCATTTGTATGTTCTCCCTGTGCTTGCGTGGGTAGCCTGTGTACTCCAGTTTACTCCCACAGCACAAAAATATGCACAATAGGCTAACTGGTGGTTCCATATTGTCTCGAGGTGTGTGTGTGTGTGTGTGTGTGTGTGTGTGTGTGTGTGTGTGTGTGTGTGTGTGTGTGTGTGTGTGTTTGTGTGAATGGTTGTATGTGTGTTATCCCTGCAATGGCCTGGTGAGATGTTCAGGCTGTACTTTGTCTTCACCCTGAGCCAGCTGTGATGGGACCTAACCTTTTCGCGACCCTAATTGCAATTAAGTGGCTTTAAAAATGAATGAATGAGTAGTGATATTGCAGTGATATTATGATTTCATTCCTTTTTGGGGACACATGATATACCTCATGGTGCACTGCAATATTACCCCACCAACAGTATTCACCAAAACTACATAAAATATATAATTAACTATATAATTAAATAAACTACATCATTAATCATTTATCTTTAGAAATCTCCAAAACCTAATTATTTGCATTATTTAATACATTAGTAGTTAAATCTGCTCAGAGCAGTGGTGACCTGGTGCAAGAGGTGCTGGATCACTGGTCCAAAGGTTGGTGGTTCAAGCCCCACTCGTAATAGGTTGTCACCGTCCCCCCACTGCAGCTAACTGGGTTATCAAAGGCCGGCCATGTGTCTCACTGTCTTTGGTGTGAGGCTGTAAAAGAACCATTGATGACTTACGACAAGAGTAGCTGCATAGCCGTCAGCGTGTTTCTGTCGTGCAATGGCCTGGCAAACTCTGTCTGGAAATAGGCGCCAGCCTAAACAGGATTAAGCAATTCAGAAAATGAATGAATGAATAAATCTGCTCAGAGGACATGAAAAAAATATAAAATTAAACAGCATATTTGAATATTTAACCAGTCACACTCTGGGTGGACAGAGCCCTGAAGCATGTCACCACTTTTTAAAAAAGGAAATCTTAGCTTCAGTCTAATAAAGGTTTTTTTTAAGGTAAGGTAGAGTATAAAAGTCTTTTAAACTAAAAAAACTAAAACTTGTGGTGAATTTAGAGCCATCACTTGAACACACTTATAGTATATAAGATAGATATATATTATATAAGAACAATATTTTGTACACATTACAATGAAACAGCACAATTTGACCGGCCCACAATCTAAAATTTTAAAAACATAATTGAGAGTGGAATCAAATCAAAACAATGGACACTCACAGTTTCTCACTGAAAGCAGGCAGCTTCACCATCATCGCACATTAAAAATACAAAAATAAATTTTAAAACCTTGTTTTGGTTTGATTTTTGTTTCAGTGGTGTCTATATAAAATTTGAATAAATAGGAAGAGACACTGTTAGCTATACACTATTTGCTTGTGCATGAGGAGATCACCTGACATTCCGCTGTAATGATTACAATGTGTAAAAATTAACTGTAAATATCTTTGCTGCTAAGTGGGAGAAGTGCATAACTGTTTTAGACTTGCATGTTCTGTCTAACCTGAAGAGGAAGTTGACTTCTAACTGGCTCTTTAGATTAGACCATGTTAGGTCTAACACTAACCAGTGTTCGCCCATGTGGAAAGTTTCCTTTTATGTAAATATAATGATTATCATAATACTGTATGACTTCACTTTGTACAATTTCCATCAGCATTTAATTGCCGTGTAATAATAACATGAACAATATATAGCTCACACCAAAGGTAATAACCTACTAGGACCCAGCACACCAACAAACACACAAATTTTCTGTGAGACGAAAATTAATGGGTCGCAATGCCTTCCGTGATGCTCACCCCAAATGCAATTAATTAGCATTAGCAAATTTTTACAACTGGTCTTAATCTTAAGTGCTGCTCCCAAATTATTAAAAACTTACCCACCTGTGATGTAGTAAAAGACATGAACCTGGTGCAAGAGTTAATCAGGGTCTTACTATTTATTTTGTTTATTATCATTATATATTTATGTCGATGGTGGAAGGATAACAACAGTTGCCTAAGAAAGTCATTACCTGGTCATGAACTCTTCAAACATGGAGCTGGTGAGGTTAAGGCTGGACCACTGTGTGCCTGCCACCGGTTTGTGTTCAGGGGGTCCGAGGTAGGCCAGGAGTGTCGCCATCTTGTCAAAAAGACGTCGACCCACTGCTTTATGATCCTTGAAGAATTATGAAATAAAAACAAAGAAAGCTGCTTCTACTGTTCTGTACTTATAATATTTATACTGTACAAGGAATAAAACAAAACAAAGCTGCAGACTTGTATCTACAAAAAAAATCTATAATGCATAAAACATGGGATTTCCCCAATTTTAACAAAAACTATAATTAGCATACGCTTTCACCTTCATGGATAAATCAGGCATAACCAGTTAAATACCATTAAAATTATATTTAAATTATCCTTATATTTGCATGTTCAAAGGCACAACCTACGATCTTCTGATTTCCACAGTGTTTGGTTCTATAATAATAATTTTTACTTTTTTATGATCACTGAGCTAGGTCCATGTCACTTAGGGACTCCAGTCTCATGAGCACAAGAATAAATTTAACGCAGTTAAGATAAACAAAATTAACATTTTTCAATGAAGTGGTCTTCACGCTGTCCTTTTCAAACAAGTTGATTTTCTGAATCACATGGATTTTATGCGTCACTACAATTTACATCTTGGACGTTTCCCAGGGATGCCAGAATTACTTTAGCTTGTTCTCTCCAGTAAAAACATTCACTTGAATGTTAAGCCATCTGCCTTACCATGAACACCCATCCCTCTCTTTATTTTCCTCTCACTTTCCTCAGTCAGTCAGTCAGTTGGGTGGGGGGGAGGGGTTTAATTTTTGTGAGATGCAAATTGCTTTGAATTAGCCATAATAGTCATCTTGTCAAATTACATGAAATGCTAGAAGCTGTAATCCCTTTTTCCAGTCATCTTAAAAAATATCCCTTGCACACTACAAGGGAAATAGGATAGAGTAACCTACAATGTTCATATGCAGTAAATGCCATAAGAAAAATTTAACAAACTTCACAGCTTTGTTAACACTTGATCATTATCGTCAATACATAATAAAATATAATATGCTGGTATTACATGTTTACTTGGGTTCTGTTTATCTATTTGTGAGGTGCTCCACCAAATGTAGGCGCTTGTCGCAAGTGGCGTGTGGTGCTTGTGAGACAAAGCTTGGCTTATTCGGACTTCCTATCTTTCAACTGAGCAAGTACGCGTTGAATACTTGTTTAGTACTCAACCTTCACTTGCTCACTTGAAAGATTGGAAGTCCGGATAAGCTGCGCTTTGTCTCACAAGCACCATGCGTCACTTGCAACAAGCGCCTACATTTGGTGGAGCACCTCAGATTTTTGTATCCATTGTTGAGTTGTTATATAATAATAATATAATATATTTTTTAAGTTTACAATGGCACCTTTCAGGGAACTCACACAAAAAGAAAGTCAAAACTACAGCTCATAGTAAACAGGTACCAATACCAACAGCAATTCTCAAAATAAAACCAAACCTGAATTCAACAATAACTACAATTTCTCTATAATAGGTTTTGACCCAGGGACAAGAACAATCATATAAATGTAACTATCCTTCATTTAAAAAAAAATTAATCTCTAAAGGTAAGTATGAATAAATAGACTTTAAGTGGTTAATAAAGAGAGGCAGTGGTGGCCTGGTGGTAAGGAACTGGATTACCAATCCCAAAGTTGGGGGTTCAAGCCCCACTGTCAATGGTTGTCACTGTTGTCCCTCCCCACCCCCATCCCAGTGCAGCTAAGTGGGTTATCAAAGGCCTGCCATATCTTTCACTGTCTATGGTGAGAAGTTCATGGAAAAGAACCATTGCTGACTTTTGACAAGAGTAGCTGCATAGCCATCAGCATGTTTCTGCCATGTTGATAACCTGGCGAGATGTCCAGCGTGCACTCTGCCCTTTCCCAGAGTCGGCTGAGATGGGCACGAGCCTCCATGTGACCCAAATTAGGATGAAGCATTTACAGAAAAGGAATGAATGGTTAATAAAGAAATAGATAAGCGTATCATAATGACACAGGAACTGAAATGCCAGTCAAGAAATTTGCGTTCTGTAATACAGGAAATGACGTAATTGTGAGATGGTTTTCGTGATTAAACTTTCCAAATGCAAAAATTATACGGTTGGTTTGAATGGATGGATGCAGTGGAACAAATATAATTTTACACTTAAGCTTTTAGATTTTTATCATCATCTTCTTCCACTTAATCGAGTCACAGGGGCAGCAGCCTAAGCAATGAGGTCCAGACGTCCCTCTCCGCAGCCACTTCCTCCAGCTCTTCCAGGGGGCCAACGAAGTGTTCCCAGATCAGCCGAGAGACATAATTCCTCCAGTGTGTTGTGGATCGACCCTGAGGTCTCTTCCCGGTTGCACATGCCTGAAACACCATATCAGGGAGGCGTTTTGGAGACATTCTAACCAGATGCCCGAGCCACCTCAACTGGCTCCTCTCAATTTGGAGGAGTAGCAGTTCTACTCTAAGCTCCTCCCTGATTGCTGAGCTTCTCACACTATCTCTAAGGGAGAGCCCCGCCAACCGGAGAAGGAAGCTCATTTCAGCCAATCTTGTGCTTTTGGTCACTACCCAAAGCTCGTGTCCATAGGTGAGCGTTGGAACATAGAGCGACCAGTAAATTAAGAGCTTTGCCTTGCGTCTCAGCTCCCTCTTCACTACAACAGACAGGTACAAGCTCTACTTTACAGCAAAGGCCGCAGTGGTCTGCCTGCCAATCTCCCACTCCATCCTCCCCTCATGCATGAACAAGACCCTGAGATACTTGAACTCCTCCACTTGGGACAGGACCTCATTCTGGACCTGAAGGCTGAGTAGCTCCTTCAGTGGACGACTGAGACATCCTCAGTGCAGGAAGGAGCGCTACCGCAGGTCATTCATTCCCACCGCTGTCAGACTGTACAACGCCACTTTGTAACTGTCTGTGAAAATACCGGTTATGTGCAATAAAAACAATGATTCTCATTGTCATCATCATCATGATCACTTGACTGCGAATTGTTTCAATGAGAGCTGGAGATTGTAGATTGATTAAGCCAAAAGGACAACATAATCCACAAAAAGCAGAGACGAGAACCTATAACCACCAAACTTGAACCCTTCGACAACTCTGCTGCGCCTAGAAATTCTGTCAACAAAAATTAAGAACAGAATCGGTGACAAAGGACAGTCTTGCTTGACGGACTCCAACCCTCACCAGAAATGAATTCGACCTGTTGTTACCAATGCGGCCAAGCTCTGGCTCCGGTGATACAGAGACTGTATGGCCATGGGCAACGGGTCGGGTACACTGTACTCCCCGAACACGCCCCACAAGATAGCCCAAGGGACACGAATGAAAGCCTTCTGTAAATCCAAGAAAACACATGATTGGTCAAACGCCCATGAAGCCTCCAGGATCCCGCAGCCAGGATGACCTTCCTGAATCTGAGGTTCAACCATCAGTCAGATCCTCCTCTCCAGCACCCCCACATAGACTTTCCTAGCTTGGCCGAGGAGTGCGATTCCAAGATAATTGAGACACCCTCCGATCCCCCTTTTAAAAAGGGGACTACCACCCCGGTTTGCCAATCCAGAGGTACGGCCCTCAATGACTATGCAATGTTGCAGAGACGTGCCAACCAATACAGTGTTACAACACCCAGAGCCCTGAGATTTTCAGGGCAAATCTCATCTACCCCTGGAGCCCGATCACTTAAGAGCTTTATGACTATCTTGGCGACTTCAGCCCCAGTGATGGGTGAACCCGCACCCAAATCCCCAGGGTCCTCCTTCTCCACATAGAGCATGTTGGTGGGATTGAGGAGGTCCTCAAAGTATTCCTTCCACTTCCCAACAACATCCCCAGTCGAGGTGAGCAGCTCCCCATGTCCACTGTAAACAGTATTTGTGGAGAACTGCTTCTTCCTCTTGAGGCATCAGATGGTGGTCCAGAACCTTTTCGAGGCCAACCGATAGTCACTTTCCAGGCCCTCACTGAACTCATCCTGCGACAGATATTTTGCATCAGCCTTTTTGCATCTAGACTTTCCTGGTATTATTTTATTTTCAAGCAGGTTGACAAAAGAGGACAAAAGAATGTATCTTCAGCGTCACCAATAATAAAAACATTTACAGTGAGTGCTGGGTAATATAAGTTTGAATACATGTTAGTTAGGGGTAGACATGAAACTCACTGTTACATTATGGTCAGTCAAAAAACGCAGGCTGGGGTATTACTTCTTATCAGACATCAAGTCGAATACAGCCGAAAGTGCATTTGAATAACAAATCCCGAAAGCCAAAACAGGACTAAATTAGAACTCTTACTTTACCTAATCATCTATGCTGTATTGTCTTTCACATTTACATCTAAGCAGCCTGAGAAAATTAACAAGGAAACGTAAAATAAGTAGTTCAAGTTCAGTTCTGCAGTTCATGATATAATACAGGGGGACCCAATAAAACTTCCCACATTTCAATTCACATTCAAGCGAAAAAATTTGATAAAACATAATCAAATTATTATTTGCACACATGAAACTTCACTCAGTACAGTTTTTGTATAGATCGGAGTGAAGCGTGTGAAGAGTCCTGTCAAACAATGGCATGCAGACTATTTGTAATGAAGTCACGTTTATTTCTTTCTTATTTTTCTACATCAAAAATATTTATAAAATCCCTACTGTTAAAGCATGCTTCCGCGCACACTATCTCAGCAACCGCACAACAGATCACCTTAATGCTTCAGTATTCTCAGGTGTACAAACGCTCCATAGTGATACAGAAGGCTTTCATTTCAAACTGAGTCTGTCGCTTTGAAATTCTCTACCCACTGCAAAAAAAATTTAAATCTGAAATACATGTTCGAAAGGCCATCTGTGCAGCGAACATGTAGCAGTGGTTCGCAAAGAATGCTTCAATATCCCACGATGTGCTCCCGACCACGCCATGCTAGCAACTGAGGACAGTTGGGGTTTGGCTTCCAACAGACCCAAGAGCTTTCTCTACCGTATACACCAAGTTTCATGTGGGTGAATCATTAATTCATTCATTTCCTGAACGCTTAACCCTAATTAGGGTCATGGGGAGGCTGGCGCCCATCTCAGCCAACTGGGTGAGGGTAGAGTCCACCTTGGACAGCTCAACAGGCCATTTCAGGGCAGAAACACGCTGACGGCTATGCAGCTACTCTTGATGAAAGTCAGCAATGGTTCTTTTACATCCTTCTCACCACAGACAGTGAGAGACATGGCCGGCCTTTGATAACATAGTTAGTTGCAATGGGGGGCAGCAGTGACAACTCGGTGATAGTGGTTCTTGGACCCTTAACCTTGGGATCAGTAATCCAGCACCTTACCACCGGGCAAACCACTCAGCAAAATATATAACTTTAGAATCTGTATAACTGAAGGTGAGGCGGATATCACTGAAGTGTGCTTAAGTTTGTGAATAATCCCAATATTTTTTATTATAAATTAATACCAGCCGCACTCACGAATCTGGGACTGTTTCCACTTTTGTCTGTTTGTACTTTCATACAATGATCCCTCACTTCGTGCTTCAGTTTCTGCGACTTCAGTGCATCGTGGGTTTTTCAAAAATATTCATAGAAAAATAAAAACAAGGAAATAAAGGAAAAGTAGGGGAAAAGTTAAGGAAAATGCCATAAAACAAGGCCAATTATGCAAAAAAAAAAAAAAAACCCTCAAACAAACAAAAATAAAAAAACAACCCAAACCCCACACAATACTACTTCCATTTTTATGTGAGGTGCGCACCTGAGAGTGTGCACGTTCATCTGTGTATTTATATTTTATTTACATCTTATGCATTATTTTTGAACATTTAATTGTTATTATAAGCATTTATGTGTATTTATTGATATTATATACACATATACATGTACATATACGTCAGTCAGGGGATCGATCCTACCTCGTGGAAATCAGAGGTCGCAGGGGGGTCTCGGTCCCCATTAACCCCGGAAAATGAGGGATCCCTGTATTTATTTTCTGGCGTTTTTGTGGGTACACACGCTTATATCTAGGTGGTAGCATTTTGCTTCCGCAAAATGGCCGGTAATTGTTTATAACAGCTAGGTAGTGGCTGGTGTAATTACCCCATTAGGGACCTCTAGTTTACAAACAATTAGTTTTTATGTTCTGGAGGTTTTTTGGTTCGTTCGAGAAACAAACGCTTATTAAGACCACAAATGGTAGCATATGAACAATAAAAGTTTTAAATAGGTCTCATTGATCTGCTGTTGAAATGATGGAAGGAGTTCTGGCCATACTTTCTGGCTGCTTCAAAATTGCTCACATTCAAATAATCACATAATAATTGAAAGGTCTCTTATGCTCCGCCTGTGTGAACAGCACATGATTTATGATTATCAAAGCTCTGCAAAAGCTAAACAGATCAATTTGGGAAACAAGGTGGGTCATAATAACGAGGTTGTTTTATTGTTAATGTCATCATGCACCTGCATTGCCAGTCAAAAGTTTCTGAGCTCTGTCTCATACTGCATCATTAGAAAACAATCTACATCATACAATCTACGTCACTACATCACTAAATGCCGCCCTTTGTGGTTAGAAAAGTCAAGTCATGTCTGAGTAGTGAAAAGTGTCCTCACACCTTGGACCTTGAGTCCTCGCTCAATTCTCAGAGGAGGCTTCTTATCCAGGATTCCAGCTTCAGTCGGAATAACGATGGCTGGGTTGATGAAACGCAGGAACATGGCATTCACCACGGCATTGATAATGTTCTGAAGAAAATGCTGACTCACCACCTGAGACAGCAGAGGATTCAGACACAGGAGAAAATATGAATAAATGACATCCAATCACAATCCGGCACAAGCAGAGCTCGAGAACTACGTACAGAGATTACAAAAGTTGTCAGTGCTTAAAAACAGATAGATGGAAACATAGATTAAAAGGAAAGTTCATTCATTGATTCACTTTCTGAACTTTTTAATTCTAATTAGGGTCACGGGAAGGCTGGCGCACATCTCAGCCAACTCTGGTAACACCCTGGACAACTCGCCAGACTACTGCAGGGCCAACACTCACACAACCATTCATACTACAACTCACATCTAGGAGAGATTTGGAACAGCCAATTAACCTACTGTGCATGTTTTTGGACTGTGGGAGGAAACCAGAGTATCCAGAGGAAGCCCACGCAAGCACAGTGAGAACCAGGGAATCGAACCAGGACCCTCTTGCTGTGAGGCAGATGTGCTAACCATGACGCAATCGTGCCCCGGTTAGTTATTTGGTTAGTAGGTAACCTGGACAGTTAGTTAGATAATAGTTAGCGCAGTAGTTAGTTGGTTCATTACTTGGTTGGTTTGTTTGCTGAGCTGGTTCATTCTGTTGTTAATCAATTAGCTGGTTAGGTAGATAAATAGTTACATGGTTTGTTCATTGGTCAGTTATTTGGTCAGTTAGTTCGCTGGGTAGTTAGTTAAATAATTGGTTGGTTAGTTGGTTGGTTGAGAAATAAGGAAAGCAGGTGGTTAAAATCAACTGGTTGCATTAGGGGTATCCAAACAGAGAGCTTGCAGGATGAAAACATCAGCCAGAAAATAGACTGTATCAGCCACAATGCCATTATTCCACAAAAAGGTGAGCCTATGCAAATTGGGCTTTTGACAGAGCACTTTGCATCAGAAAGGTTCAGAAGGCACAGGTTTCCAGGTAAACAAGGTTAATTTAGTCATCCAGGTGAGATAAGACGCTTTTATTAATAAAAGAGAAGCAGCAGAGAAATAAGGATCTCTCCGAACTTTATGTTTTTTATTCTCTCTGAACTGATTTTTTAGTTTTCTTTTTCTCTTCAACTGTAACTATCCTTAGTAGAGAGTAGCATATAGCCTATAGGATACAAAAATTACACAATCGGGTCACAGCAACCACACACACACACATACAAATTACAATACGCATCACACTGAGCACATGCCACTGCAGGGAGGGAAGTGGTGACGCGGCTCACCTGGAACAGGCAGTGACACAATCTGCAGTCCTGGGGGGGATCACTCGAGGGTTAATGATGGCCAACAAGAAGCGTTACATCATAGTCAGCAGGTTGTGCTGATTTTCCTTCAACATTACAGTGTGACCCAGTCTAAGAGAAAGAAATATCTATTCAGTTTAATGTTAATATCATCGTCTGTCTGTCTTCCTTTCGGCTTTTTCCCCTTTAACTCGGGAGTTGCCACAGCGAATCATCTGATTCGCACGTTTGATTTGGCAGAGGTTTTTACGTCGGATGCCCTTCCTGTCACAACCCTTTTTTAGCAAGGGACAGAAACACGCTGACGACTTTGCAGCTACTCTTTACGAAAGTCAGCAATGGTTCTTTTACATGCCTCTCACCATAGACAGTGAGGGACATGGCCCGCCTTTGATAACCCAGTTAGCTGCACTGGGGGGACAGTGACAACCTTGTGGAGAGTGGGACTCGAACCCCCAACCTTTGGATCAGCGATCCAGCGCCCTATACCACTAGACCACCACTGCCCACACAATGTTAATATCATTGTAATGGATGATAATAAAACAATATATACATTACAAATCTATCACATACAGCATGCATCTTAGAAAACACGGTAGGTTTGCTCTGAACTTGGCAGCAGAATCAGCAATAAAAATCTTATATATTGATAAAAATAAAATGTGATAACCCCAGAGTGTAGCAAACTGGGTTATCAAAGGCCAGCCATGTCTCTCACTGTCTGTGGGGACAAGTTCATGTAAAAGGGCCATTGCTGACTTTCGTAAAGAGCTGCATAGCCATCAGCGTATTTCTGCCCTGAGATGGCCCTGCAAGTTGTCCAGAATGTACTCTGCCCTTGCCCAGAATCAGCTGAGATGGACAGCAGCTTCCCCGTGACCCTAATTAGAATATATATATATATATATATATATATATATACATACATACACACACACACACACACACACACACACACACATATATATATATATATATATATTTTTTTTTTACAGTTTAAAAAATATATTATTGAAAATATATAGATGCTCATGATATCAGCAGTTGTGAGATCAATTATGACAATATCAATACTATCACTGTATTGTTCAGACCAGGCCTAAATATAAATTATACGATAATCTCACATTATCCACTAATCACTAAAACGTCAACTGCATTTTCACAAAGATTATTAATTTACAAAAGACAAAAATTGCCTAAAAATACAATTATCATTGGATGAAAAAGTTTACATCCCTATGGCTTCTGTTTGTTTATTACTGTATTGTGTTAAGAGCTGTAAATATTAACAGATGTAATAGTTTCATGAGTCTACTAGGGCACACCTGAGGGAACAGGGAGGGATTCATTATTTTTAAAATCATCTGAAAATCGTATCTAATCAAAGAATCAATAATTTTTTGCTACTTAGGAATCAATTATAATGTTTATGCATGAGCTTAATCAAGAAATTCACATATAATCAAACAAACAAACAAATAAATAATGTAAGCAGGTAATCAAATAAATGAAAATACTGTAATCACAACTAGATAGACAGATAGATAGATAGATAAAACAAGAGAGATGGTACAGAGAAAGCCTAAATAATACATCTATGTACAGATAGATAGACAGAAAGACAGATGGATATACAGATGAATAGACTGATCCATGGATAGATACAGAGAAGGACAGCGAGAGAGACAGATAAATAGATGGATAGATGGAAAGATAGATACATAGACAGACATACAGAAAAAAGATAGATAGATAGATAGATAGATAGATAGATAGATAGAATTCTACAGTGAGCAACTGATCTGATTACTTTTTTGATGATAAAATTTCTATTTATTAAAAATTTAAAAGTCAAATAAAAATTCAAATAAATGACTTTTGAAATGTTGACTATTATTATAAGAAGTCAATATTAACTTGTGCACATATGATATTATTATGGGATATACTGTACTAGTTTCCTAGGTGCTCCAGGTGTTCTGCCTCACTGCTGCCACCTTCAGCTCATTTTCAAAATCATCTGAAAGTGACAGGACGTTTATTTTATTTATTCTTATTTATTTAAGCTAAAGCCCCCAGTGCAGCTAACTGGGTTATCAAAGGCGGGCCATGTCTCTCACTGTCTATGGTGAGAGGCATGTAAAAGAACCATTGCTGACTTTCGACAAGAGTAGGCTGCAAAGCCGTCGGCGTGTTTCCGCCCCACGATGGCCTGGTGAGCTGTCCAGGGTGTACTCTTCCCTCGCCCGGAGTTGGCTGGTATGGGCACCCGCCTCCCTGCAACCCTAACTAGGATTAAGCGGGTACATAAAATGAACTGAACTATTTAGGCTAAAGCGATTATAGTAATAAAAACATGATTGTATTGCTTCTGCATCCCAGATATGTGATATTCAAAGCAGTTCATGCCATCGAGAGCAGATATAGGGATAATGTGCAGAGGATTATGAAGGTTTGGAATGTGACTGCGTTCAGAACTGGGCTGTTTACATATATTTCCTGATGGGATGCATTTGCATCACGACACACAAATATGGGAAGAACTCTAAGCTCTTAAGTTTTCTCATGTTACAGTATTATAATGATTAGAATGGATTGAATCATATTTTATTCAATGAAGAAAGGAATTGGGAACAAGTTATCCAATTTAGTGAAGCCCTCTCCATAGATTATTTCGCCAATTAATCTACTGTGCATGTTTTTTAGACTGTGGGAGGAATCCGGAGTACCCGGAGAAAACATACGCAAGCACAGGGAGAACACAGAAACTCCACACAGAAACTCCCAGGCCTGGATTCGAACCCAGGCCTTCTTGCTGTGAGGCGGACGTGCTATCCACTATGCCACCGTGCTGCCCATTAGAACTGATTTACAGAAAATGGTGGACAACCAAAACAATAACCTAACAGACCAAGTGATGTACATTTTGTTCTAGTCAAGGAACTCTAGGACGTGCTGTCCAGGACATGTGTGTTATCAGTTGCTCGGTCGGATTCACCTTGAAACGGATCATCTTAAACTCAGAAGAAGTTATGACCCTGCGAAGGAGAGGCTCCAAAAGTTTCTGCAGGTATGTAGCACCATAAACCTGGAAAATATTCAAAAGAGTGAGAGTGAGGAAGGATGGGTGTGGAAAAAAACAAGTATTCAGTCACACTTCTTTATGCAAATCATGTGGTGTAGTATGAAGGCCCCAGAGATTTGCATTGCTGCTGTGTGCCAACATTAAAAGAAAAGGTCATTGTTTTACTTGCTAGTCTCTCTCAGGAATCTTTTCATGGAGCAGGCAGTCTCAACCTCTATTAAAAACATGTACCACAGCAGCTGGTAGCTCTATGCAGTCTTCTCCTTTCTAACGTTCAGCTTGACAGATGAAAGACTGAGAGTAAAATTTTGTTGAAATTATCATCCATGTTGTTCAAATCTTTTTCGGGTAAATAGCCATCCTTGAAATTTCTAAAGATCATTATGGAAACCTGAAACCTAGTGCAGAGCAGAATGAGTACATGTGTATAATAGTGCATCAGGCAGAGGTGGTAAGCCGCTGGATCACTGATCCTAAGGTCGAGGGTTCAAGCCCCACTATCAACAGCTTTCACTGTCCGCCCCAGTGCAGCTAACTGGGTTATCAAAGGCCGGCCATGTCTCTCACTATGGTGTGAGGCTGTGAAAGAACCATTGCTGACTTTTGACAAGAGTAGCTGCATAGCCGTCAGCATGTTTCTGTCCAGCAATGGCCTGGTGAGCCGTCCAGAGTGTACTCTGCCCTTGCCCAGAGTCGACTGGGATGGGCGCCAGCCTCCCCACTACCCTGATTAGGATTAAGTGGTTACAGAAAATGAATGGATGATATATGTTTGCAAAAACTCCAATGTATTTAATTATTGTAATTTTAAAAAATAACTATTTCAGTAGCTTTGTTTTAAAGCTTAATTCACCTGTGGATTGAATATTGAAGTACCGTATATTACGACATAATATTTTATATACAATACAACAAAGGATTTGGTGTGAAGGCAAAGGAGATGTCTTCAAACAGTCCTTGATTTTTCTGTGTTTAATTTTTTTTAATGGCAAATCATGATGGGTACAAATCATGAGCCATGTAACAGTGTCTTTAAAACCCCATTCAGTTGAAGTATAAGGACAGAGGCAGGTCAGGTGAGTTCCCAAGAAACAGGCTAATAGAGTCTTTTGAATCCTCCTTACTAACAGTTTAGAACACACTTCATGAAAATGTAAATAACCAGTGCTTGGTAAAGGAATTTTAATATATACAATAAACAGAAATGTGGGAAAAACAAACTAAAATTACATTTTTATGCTTTATTTTACCACTATAAAGCATGACTATGTCACCTCCTGCTTCAAGTTATTCATGCATTAGCCACACAGGATAATTTTTTTAATCCTAAAATAGTTGACCAATGAAATTGTGCAGTTACTTGTAGTATATACTAAGATTGTTCTTGAATGAATAGTATTCATCTTATCGATGTCTCCACCCAACCCTCCTAATTAATAGCATTCTGGGGTCAGCGAGTTCTGACGAAAGCCCGGGAAACATATCATTTCTACAACTTACTTGAACAAACACAAATATGTGGAGATAATGTGTGGAGTACTTCAAGTGCCATAAGAGCATCTTACTTGAGAAAGAGTTGAGATTTATCCTCCATGACTTCCATGCTATCTCAATCTTCCTCTGGTCGGAGCAGTAACCCGGCCAGCACCGCCCCCGCTCTCACCTGATCCAGATCCCTAACAGAAATCATGCACAAATTCATACACACTCCAGCTCTAGAACTGAGAATATTATCCTGGAAAAGCACTCAATCTCTGCTGTAGTTGCTTCACAGAAAACACTCCAGACTGTTTAACACACAGGTCACATACTGGAATAATAAAAAAATAAAGACAAAGCTTTGAGTAGAAACCTACACTCACCCTAAAGAAAGAGCAAAATACTCAAATTGTCTCATTTACTAACTCCCATAAACAGCAACCGGCTGAAGTTGAGTGTCAAAAATACTTAACTGAGAGTAACTCCCAGATACTGAGTTTTGAGTGGGGCCGGTGGTGTAGTGGTTCGGGTGCTTGGCTCATGATCAGGAGGTTGTGTGTTCAAATCCCAGTTAGACCCCCACTGTGCTAAGACCCCTGAGCATGGTCTCAACCACAAGTGTGCCTCTGTTCACTCAGCAGTATAAATGGGTACCAGTAAAAATATACTGGGAAGGGAACCTGTGATGTACTAGCGTCCCACCCAGGAGGAGTTGAACTCCTGGTCTCTTCATGCTATGGAAACTGGGGATAAGCGCCGGTCCGAAGAGCCACTATGGCTCGGGTGTAAAGGCCCAACAGAATTTACCTCACTGAGTTTTAAAGAAGGAAAACTTTTGTGAGGTCACTTTACAATGCACTTCCATCCTGACATTCATTTTATTCATCCAGATCTAATGTTACGTTAACAAGTAGACTGAACTCTTCTTTTGTGTATTTTTTATTTCCCCGTATTTCCAATACTACAATTTTTTGTAAAATTTGCCACTTGGGAATATGGCTGTAATCCACTGATTTCGGCAGCGATGTAAATGTTTCAGAGTTTAAAGTTCAGAATTCAGAATTTTTAAGTGAGTTTTGCTGTATGTGAGAGAGAGAGAGAGAGAGAGAGAGAGAGAGAGAGAGAGAGAGATTTTTCCTTTCGGCATTTTCCGTTTGATTCGACATAGGTTTTTACATCGGATGCCCTTCCTGACACAACCCTTTAGCAAGGGACAGAAACACGCTGACGGCTATGCAGCCTATATCGATCCATAATAATTTCTCTTCTAATACTGTAACAACTTTCCCACTTTGGCCTGGAGATAAGAGGTTGGCATTTCTAATTATTTTTGTTGACCTGCATTAAATTACAATCATTTGTGAAAGTAAACAATAATCAAATGTTGTTATTTCTAGTTGCAGGGAGAATCTTCATGACTGTAGGTCATTTATGTAACACCTGAAAGAAGTGGTGCTCTCCAAGTTAAAATCTTAATGCAATGTCATGTGGTTTTCTTTTAGTTATTTGTGGCTTGCCTGTGTATTCAAAAAGTTGTTTTTCCAAATTTAAAAAATGTACATTAAAGAAAAACTATTGTATTTTATAAGAAAATAAATGGTTGTCCCACGTCTCCCTTGGCTGTGTCCCTCAGTACCCCAGGTAGTCCCATCTCTCCTGAAAGTTCACAATTTTTAATCACGTGCTCACTCTTTTAATGCACTGAAATAACATGGGGTCATTAAATGATAATTTTATAGTAATTTATGTCTACTGTTAAGATTTTTGTCAATATTTCAGGATTTTGCACACATGGACATTTTCATCCATTTTTACATGTGTCCCAAGTCTCCTCGAGAAAACAAGATAACAAAATTACTGCTAAAAAGAAAACAAAAAACATTATTTGTGATTTCTGAGCAGTATTGCATCCTGGTGTTGAGTCATCTCAAGGTCGCCTTGTGATTTTAAATAAGAACACACACACACACACACACACACACACACACACACACACACACACACACCCACACACACACACACACACAGACACAAAGCTATGACTGCCCTCTTCTGGTAATTTCCTTCCAGCAGACATTTCATGTTCATTTTTTCATTTATTTCTTAAGAACCTGACCAAACCTGTAGCCATCATGTTGCTGACAGTGGCGAACTCCAGAAAGGTGTGGAATCTCATCTAAACTCCAACCACGTGCTGCGCTGCTCACTCTACTGTCTCTAATTCATACTTATAATAAATCATAATAACATATAGAACATCTTCTTCTTCTCCTTTCGGCTTTTCCCTTCAGGGGTCGCCACAGCGAATCATCTGCCTTCATCTCACCCTATCCTTTGCATCTTCTTCTCTTACACCAACTACCTTCATGTCCTCCGTCACCATATCCATGAATCGTCTCTTCGGTCTTCCTCTAGGCCTTCTGCCTGGTAGTTCCAACCTCAGCATCCTACTACCAATATACTCATTATCCCTCCTCTGTACATGTCCAAACCATCTCAATCTGGCCTCTCTGACTTTGTCTCCAAAACCTCTTACATGTGCTGTCCCTCTGATGTACTCATTCCTGATCCTATCCGCCCTCATTACTCTAAAGGAGAACCTCAACATTTTCATCTCTGCTACCTCCAGCTCTGCCTCCTGTCTTTTCCCACAGCACCACTGTTTCTAAACCATACAACATCGCTGGCCTCAACACCGTCTTGTACACTTTTCCTTTCATTCTTGCCGATAGCCTCCTATCACACATCACACCGGACACTTTTCTCCAACCATTCCAACCTGACTGCACACGCTTCTTCACCTCTTTTCCACACTCTCCACTGCTCTGGATTGTTGAGCCTAACTTCTTAAAATCCTCCACTTTCCTTATCTCTGCTCCCTGTAACCTCACCTTTCCTCTTGGGTCCTTGACATTCATACACATGTATTCTGTCTTCCTGAGGCTAACCTTCATTCCCCTCCTTTCTCCACCTCTCTAGATTTTCCTGCATTTGTTCTCTGCTCTCACTACAGATCACAATGTCATCTGCAAACATCATAATCCATGGGGAATCTTGTCTAACCTCGTCTGTCAGCCTGTCCATCATCATAGCAAACAAGAAGGGGCTCAGAGCTGACCCTTGATGCAGTCCCACCTCCACCTTGAACTCTTCTGTCACACCGACAGCACACCGCACCACTGTCTTACATCTCTCATACATGTCCTGCACCACTCTAACATACTTTTCTGCCACTCCAGATTTCCTCATGCAATACCACACTTCCTCTCTCGGCAACCTGTCATATGCTTTCTCCAGATCCACAAAGGCACAATGCAGCTCCCTCTGACCTTCTCTGTATTTCTCTATTAACATCCTCAAGGCAAACACTGCATCTGTGGTGCTCTTTCTTGGCATGAAACCAAACTGTTGTTCACAAATGCTGACTGCTGCCCTCAGTCTAGCTTCCACTATTCTTTCCCATAACTTCATCGTATGGCTCATCAACTTTATCCCTCTGTAGTTGCCACAACTCTGCACATCTCCCTTGCTCTTAAAAATGGGCACAAGCACACTTCTCCTCCATTCCTCTGGCATCCTCTCACTCTCTAAGACCTTGTTGAATATTCTTTTCAGGAAATCTACTGCTACCTCGCCTAGACACTTCCATACCTCCACCGATATGTCATCTGGACCAACTGCCTTTCCATTCTTCATCCTCTTCAATGCCCTCCTCACCTCACCCTTCCTAATCTTTGCTACTTCCTGGTTCTCGACAGTCACCTCTTCTACTCTTTTTTCTCTCTCATTTTCTCATTCATCAGCTCTTCAAAGTACTATTTTCATCTTCCCAGGACACTTCTGTCATCAGTCAATACATTTCCCTCTCTGTCCTTAATCACTCTAACTTGCTGCACGTCCTTCCCATCTCTATTTCTCTGCTGTGCCAACCTGTATAAATCATTTTCTCCCTCTTTACTTTCCAACCGAGCATACAAGTCATCATACGCCCTCTGTTTGGCCTTTGACACCGCTAACTTCGCCTTACGCTGTGTCTCCCTGTACTCCTGTTTACTCTCTTCAGTCCTCTCAATGTCCCACTTCTTCTTAGTCCACTCTTCCTTTGTACACACTCCTGCACTTCCTCATTCCACCACTAAGTCTCCTTATCTACTCTCCTTCCAGATGACACACCAAGTACTCTCTTACCTGTCTCCCTGATCACATTTGCTGTAGTTGTCCAGTCATCTGGAAGCACTTCCTGGCCACCCGGAGCCTGTTTCAATTCCTCCTTGAAGACAACATGACACTCTTCCTTTTTCAGCTTCCACCACTTTGTCTTCTGCTCTGCCTTTGCCTTCTTCACCTTCCTCACCATCAGCATCATCCTGCACACCACCATCCTAGGCTGTTTGGCAACACTCTCACCCGCTACTACTTTTCAGTCACTGATATCAGGTTTTGAAATTTATGATTACAGATCTAAAGAAAACTTGGAAAATCCAGTCTGAAAAGGTCTGAGGTCGGAAAGCCAAGTGCATAGAACATCCATGTTCACATTAAAGCTGTGCATCAGTGTCAGTCATCACCACTTTTCACAAAATATCAAATATTCTGCCATGAACTTCAAATGTCCAAGTGACAGAACATCTGAAACTCACTTTGTTCTGAAGGAGAAGTTTGTTCCTCCAGATGAGGATCACTCGAAGCTATTCATGAATCTTAGTGTTGTTGACCTGCTGGTGACCAATGATTTGGAGCAGATGAAGTAAAGAACCTTGGAGTTGATATCAGAACATACAAATAATACTTAAAGAAAGAGGACGTGGGTTCAAACAAGGGTCAGCACTTCAACATTCCAACAGGAAGTGGTTGGGGGTGTCAAGGGGGCATTATTATTATTATTATTATTATTATTATTATTATTATTATTATTATTACTACTACTACATCTTTTTCTTCCGAAACCTCACCTACACGTAATCCAATCCACAGATCTTTGCTCAGGTGACTAGTGCTAAATTCTACCTGATGACCCAGAAAGTCTTCATAGGAGTGTTAGGGTTCAACAGCCCAATGACTTCTCCAGGATTACAAGACCAGTATAGCCTTCAGAAGAGAGAATATCGCAATTATCCCAAGTCCTTGCCACATAAACCATGCAGACTCAAATACACTGTAATAACAGGTGAAAGTTTCACTAGAATAAAGATATTCTGGCTGGGAAAGTCAGGAAGGCTTAAAATGACCCCAAATCAATATGACTGTTCATATCATTAACAGTACCTTTAAACACCATATAGCAGATAGTACTACATTTTACTTTAGCGCACATCAACATATGCACTTATTCACTCAGTATATAAATAACAATGACCACACAGGTTTGAGGAGATAATTATACATTACCGTACTACACATTAACGTTAGTCGGCGAGACTGCGTTACTGCTAAGAAAAGGCCACATTGTTGTCTCACAGGCAGTGGTGGCCCGGTGGCATGGTGCTGAATTACTAATTAAAGGTGAGGGGTTCAAAGCTCACTGCAATGGAGATGTCATTTTACTGTCCCCCAGCACAGCTGTGTAATCAAAGGCCGGCCATGTCGCTCACTGTTTATGTCATCATGTAAAAGAACCAATGCTGTCGTTCAAAAACAGAATGCTACATTGCTCACAGCGTGTTTCTGGACTCTGCCCTCGCCTGGTGTTGGCTGAGACCAGTGGGACAGCCTCTCTACAATCATAATTATAAAGCATACCTCTGCCTCTGTGACCCCAACCCTGATTAAGCGGAAGATGCTGAGATGAGACCCCTGCTCCTGGTGCAGTATGAGGTTACTATAAACTGAAAATGAACCATTGAATTAACTATTTCACAATACAACTACATTGATCCTTCACTTTGCGTGGTTGATTGGGACCGAGACCCCCCGCAACTGCCAATTTCCACTGAAGCACGAAGTAGCGAGTGATCACGATATACCGCAAGTTAACTCTAACTTGAACTACAAGAGTGCAAACCTCTGCCAAACCCCCCAAAAAAGTATAGAGCACCCACTGCTCAATCTGTAGTAAAACCATACTTCATAACCTTTAAAAAAAATCCTGGATCCAGAATTCGATCATCTTCATAACCTGATTGAGTGTTACTTGGTTCATCCTCCACCCCTCCAAAAAATGTATCAAAATCCATTTTTTAATAAAATTACTAACAAGTAAAGAGTCAAAAAATCCATCACTGACAAAAATGCAACATCAGTCCTGGAGGTGACTAGACATCTGCGAAATATAATAATAAACAAAGATCCCTCGCTACGTCGAGCTTCAATTCATGCAGCTTCAGTGCATCGCAGTTTTTATACAATATTCACTGAAAAATTAAAAAATAAGGACATTAAGGAAGAATAGGGAGAAAAGTTAAGAAAAATGCCACAAAACAAGTAAAATTATGCAAAAAAAAAAAAAACCCCAAACAAACAAACAAAAACAAACAAACAAAAAAAAACCCTCCATTAAAACGACTTAGATTTTTATGTAAGGTGCGCGTCTGTATGTGTGTGTATTTATATTTTATTTACATCTTTTGCATTATTTTTGAATGTTTAATTATTATTATAAGCATTTATAGTGTTGAATATGTATTTATTAATGTTATATAATCATATACATGTACGTATACATCAGTCAGGGGGTTTGATCCTACTTTGCAAAATTTGGCGGTCGCAGGGAGGGTCTCAGTCCCCATTAACTGCGGAAAGTGAAGGATCCCTGTAGTACCTTTATCGTGATAAATGATATCTCAGCATCTACTTAACTGAAATCCTGAGTATTTTTATAGCAATTACAAACTTTAACTGGAAGTGACTTGCCAGCGGTAAATATTTTTGTCAGCAACCTTTAACACGTAAAAATGAAGCTGATGTACAGTTCACCTCTATGGCCTCTTGGGAAATTTCCACTAGGCTGGAGAGGGGTACAAGCTGCTCGACCACAAGTTGCTCTGGATCTTCTCTTCCTCTTTCCCGGGGTTCAAAAACATGCGGAGAAAAAGGTGTGTAAGAATAAACAATATCCGTCATTCACATTCACATTCACTCACACACACACACACACACACACACACACACACACACACACACACACACACACACACATACACACAGAGTATTCATATCTCAGTATAACTGGAATGTTTTCATTATCCAAGGTTAGGTAATAGAGAAAACAGGTAAGGGGAGGATCTCACGCATCCCTCACCCCAGTAACACTCTGCAGCTTTTCCTGGTGGATCCCGAGGCTATCCCTGGTGGCCAGACATATAATCCTTCCTGTAAGTTTGAGGTCTGCCCTATGGCTAAAGGATGCCACCAGGAGGCATCCTAATCAGACGCTCTAATCACTTAAACTGATTATAGTGCAGAGTACCAGTATAAAAGCACTACATCATAAATATTCATGCATTTCAAACACAGACCTTCACATCCACTACAACGGCACCAAGAGAAAGATGAAGGAATGATCCTCTCTGATGTAGGTGGAGGCTATACACAGTTTAAGCGCTTATGATGGACAAGTCCATTTTTCAAGATGATCAGTGAGGCTCAAAATGCGAGATAGTCATTAAGTGTGTGTGTGTGTATATGTGTACCTTGCTCTCGTCCAGTTGCTCTCAGAGCAGCTCCTGCGTGATGTTGGGACACAGGATGTGTGTGTGTGTGTGTGTGTGTGTGTGTGTGTGTGTGTGTGTGTGTACCTTGTTGACCTTGCGCTCGTCCAGTTGCTCACAGAGCAGCTCCTGGGTGATGTTGGGTCAGAGGATTTGTTTGTGTGTTTGTGTGTGTGTGTTGGGACAGAGGGTGTGTGTGTGTGTGTGTGTGTGTGTGTGTGTGTGTGTGTGTGTGTGTGTGTGCGTGTGTGTGTTGGGAGAGAGGATGTGTTTGTGTGTGTTTGTGTGTGTGTATGATTTTGTACCTTGTTGACCTTGCTCTCACCCAGTTGCTCTCAGAGCAGCTCCTACGTGATGTTGGGACAGCAGATGAAGATGATCTACACTGGCCACATGGCTACTCTTCCTCTGCAAGACTATCCACCATGTCGAAGAGCTCCTCTGCACAGTCTGAGAAAAACACACACACAATATATTAATTTATTAATTCATCTGCCGAACCATTTAATCCTACTAGGGTCGCTGGAAGGCTAGAGCCTATCAGAGCTGACTCTTGGTAAAGGTGGGGTACACCCTGAAAAGCATGGTAGTTCATTGCAAGGCCAACACACACACACGCAACCATTCTCACTAAACACTATGTACAATCTGAATCAGACATTTAGCATAATGTGCATGTCTTTGGGTTGTGGAAGGAAACCAGTGTACCCAGGGGGAACCCACACAACTATTATCTGAGTTACTAAGAAAGATCAAAGCAATAATATTAATCAGGGTCTTACCAGCCATGTCTGTCTGCGGTCTCTGGTACAACATTGAAAACTCATCTGGGTAATTCCTCAACCAATTCCAGAATGCTGCAAACACACACACATCTGAATAACATGGTACAGTTTTACACATGTCCATGTTGCAGTACAGTGCAAAATGTATTGAACCAAATATACAAAGAAAGAAACACACACACACACACACACACACACACACACACACACACACACACAGACACACACATAAATCCCCATTTATAAATAAACACACACACACACACACACACACACACACACACACACACACACGCAAGCACACATACATACACACATACAAACAAATACACATTTACAAACAAACAAACAAACATACAAATACACATATGCAAACACTTTACTGCTGACGTTCTTCAATCTGTTGATAATGCCACTGATGACCAGTAAGAAATTGTACTCGGGGATATTCACACATTCTCGTTTGTGTTCCGTGCTGACTTCGGTATGAGCGCTCTGTTGCCCATGTTTGACCGAAAGCTAAAATAAACATAATAATCATTTTTAAAAATCATAGTTTGTGCTTTTAAATTGAAGCAACACTGAAGTCATGTTATAAATATAGGGCGACATGGTGGCGTAGTGGTTAGCATGTCCACCTCACAGTAAGAATGTCCTGGGTTCGAGTCCTGGGATTGGACGTTTCTGAGCAGAACGTGTGTGTTCTCCCTGTGCTCGCGTGGATTTGCTCTGAGTACTTCAGTTTAATCCCACAGACCAAAGCCATGCAGATTCAGCTAATGGCTGTTACAAATCACCCGCATGTATGAGAGCGAATGATAGTGTGTGTTGCCTTGCAATGGTCAGGTGATCTGTTCAGTGTATATCCTGTGTTCGCCCAATGTTGGCTGAGATAGGCTCCAGCCTCAATTCAAATCTAGTAGTCTGTCATCAAAATAACACTGTTGCTCAGTGACTGTAACACATGCACCAAAGCTAAGCCAGCCAAAGTGTTTGAAACATTAATATATGGACTTTAGAGACAGAGTCTCCAGTATCAGAGTTTTCAGCAGGTAATAACCAACATGGGTCATTCCAAGGACATCCCACGGAAAACCCCAGCCCCTGCCTAGATCCCTGCTGCAGGTGTTACACTGTGGTCACACGCCTCAGGATCACAGTGTAACACCTGCAGCAACACCCCTCAGACACACACACACACACACACACACACACACACACACACAGGTGCAGAGATTAGTCATCATGCCTCTGTCACATGTAATTAATTCATTTTTATAGAGGACCCATCTGTTTGAACTTGTATTGACTGTAACACTAAGTTTTCAGAGGAAGTCTCTGAGGAACACCAATGAATTCAGTGTGGTAGATACAGAGACTGAAAAATCAAAAGAGTGCTCTCACTGACCCTGAACTTAAGGAAAAGAGTGAGAGAGAAAAAGAAATAGTCAAATTCCCAAACAGAAAGGAAGGGAAATGGAAATGGGAGTCCCGGACAGAACACACACACGAAAGAGAACATGCTGACATCCATATTCATGGACAGCCGTCAAACACAGGGACTTCCTCTGGGATTCTGACAAAACTAGAGGGGAATCAGACAAGGAAAGAGTGTATCCCTTCACCTAGAGACATTGTGTATTTCACCTTCCAAATGTTTTTATTTCATCGTCCAGATATTAAAAGTGACACAGACACATCTGAGAAATTACACTTTGATTTTAACACTGGTTAAATGTTCAGAACCCCAACCAAAACTCCTGCTGCAAGATTAATGACACCACTGAAAGTTCAGTCAGAGGCCACACCCATGCACTAAAACTGAGACATAAATGCCACACCTTCTTCACTGAGTGACATAATCTGAGGCCTAACCTACTTCATTAAGATTGAAATGATCCAAAGTCACACCTCCTTTACTGAAATTGATTTCCATCAGATACACCTCCTTCGCTGTGGCCCTACCTGCTTCACCGAGACTGTCATGGTCAAAGGCCACGCATCCTTTATAGAGACTGACATAAAACAAGGCCACACCTCTTCCACTGAAGCTCTGCCTCCTTCTCTAAAACTGATATGAACCCAGGCCACGCCTTCTTCACTGAGACTGACATTCATTTAGGCCACGATTTGCTCACTGAGACTGACAGAAACCACCTCTTTCAGTGAGACTGACATAAACCAAGACCACACCTCCTTCACCAAAAATGACACTAACTTATGCCACGCCTTCTTCACTGAGACTAACAAACCAGGACCAAACCTTGTTCACTGAGGCCACGCCTCCTTCATTAAGATAAACATAAACAAGACCACTCCTCCTTTACTGAGACTGGCATGATCCAAGACCACACCTCCTTCTCTGAGGTCAACATAAACCAAGACCACACCTCCCTTACTGAGGGCACCATTAACTACTAATATCTACTGTGCAAAAACGTCCTCTTATCTATGGTGGTATGTAAAAATTATACAACAGCACATGAGGTAGTACGCTATTGATCTTAAAATGTTTTAAGAACTTTATCAAAAAAGTCTGTTCCTGTTCTTAGCACAACAGAATTTGCCAAATAGGATTGCATCAGGTTAATTTTAGTCGGCTTTATCCTTACTAAGGTTAACCTGATGCAATCCTATTTGGCAAATTCTGTTGTGCTAAAAACATATTTAGCAGTGAGACGCAGTTTAAATTGTTATTACACGTGTTAAAGTATAATAAGCTCCATGGGGACGGGACTGATGTATAATGCAGTTATACAGGGCATATAATACAGTCAGATGGTATTGTTCGCCATCCTGCAGCAACTAAAATCTGGGGCCACAGTGCTCATGGGAAATAACATATCTTTAAATTTTAAATAAACCCTGAGATAAACACTGAGGTATTATGAATTATATTCTAGATACAAAAAAAAAGAGTGTCCACAAACATTTGGACATATAGCTGATTTTCTCTCCACCGGGGCATGACGGGGAAAGGGGAAGCATGTAAATAAAACACACAGCCGAAAACATGCACGGAATAACCACATTTACTGTTAAAAAGTTTCTTCTTGTGGGTGGGACCAGGTGGGACCGGGCACCCACCCCCAGGAGTGGGACCCACCCCCAGGAGTGGGACATGCACTTCTTTTAGGGTGTGGCATTGAATGAAAGTAAAGCTAGTACAGATGTTCTGCAATACGCATCACGACTTGACAGCCAATGAGAAAGTATTCTGTCCGCGTCATACCGGTAGCTCTGCGGAGGCTGTGAATGTAGAATATAGAGTAAATGTGCTGTGGTCGGTTGTTTCAACCGCCTGTAGAGGAAACGAGACAAGCATTTTTTTTACCGTATCTCGGCAATTATCAAAAACCAGGACAAACATATTAAAGAACTCTACACAAAACTACATGGTTCAGGAACCATGAGCAAATCCACCTGTAAAGGATTTGCAGGCATAGGGGCAGGCAAACCTTTTTGGCCACAATGGGCTCTAAAATTTGACACAGGGGCCAAGCCAATAAAATTTAGATAGAGTGTTTGGGCCAGATATACTAAAGCATTGCGTGTAGTGTGAAAACCTCGTAGCACAGTAATCACACACAAATCAATGTACAACCCGATTTACTAGCAGTACACACTGAGGACTGCGTCTTTCAAATGTGCAAAATAGCCCTGATTCAGGTAATATGTTTATCCCAATGAATATGCATGATGAGGTGTTTACACAGTATCTGGCACAATACTGGGAGAAGAAAATGTAAATACAGTACTGTAGACTAAAATAGTGCACACGCTGTGATCTGTCGAACCTGGAGATTGCATCTGTTTTTAATAGGGTTCAATCAAAGGTAAAGAAATCAACATTTATTGAAAAAAGATGAATGACATCACTTTCAACATTCGAACCATACAACAACCCAACGAAATAGTCAACCACAATCATTTCTGCTCTGCTCATTTTCTGTTCCACTGCTGCGCGTAAATGCGCTTAGTCAAAAGACACACCTTCAAACGTTCCGTATGCATTTTTTCAATAACACAGCAGAAAAACTCACGAATTCTCAGAGAGATAGATCTGAAGTGTTGATCAGTTAACTTGGATCTGTGACGGGCTCAAATGGCAATGGAAAAATGTTATGTAGTAGTAGATTTTATATAGTGCTTTATCCATACTGGAATATTATGCTCAAAGCACTCAATGTAAGTGAAATAAAGAGTAATACACTACACTCCAACAAAGGTCCATCAATGGTCAGTGCACCATCTATTGGGGAAACACAGGCATTGCAGGGACAACGTAAAATGAATGATTGATGTATGATTTTGAATTTTTTTTTTTTTTTTTGGACAAATTCGGAGGGCTGTATTAAAAAGCCTAATGGGCGGTACTTTGCCCATGAGTCAACAAGATAAACAAAGAAAGAAAATTATATTGGCATCAGAAACGTTATTAAGGAACAATTTGTTCCTCCTGTAATTTTCGTCTTATCCAATTCCCACCTGGGATTGCCCTTATGTAGTGTGAGTATGAATGTGAACAGATGTGTGTGATGCTCTCGTGAGCTGTTTTTAGCGCAGTCTGACAAGTGTTGGCTGAGATAGGTATCATCGTCCTTGTGACTCTTGTAGGATTAAGCAGTTCTGCAAGTCAGTGATAAGTGAAGAGTTCCCACCTGTCAAATAATGTGTCCATATCACATACAACCACCAATGAGGGAGGGGCATATACCTGTTCCTGCCCCCTTCATAAAAGGTGATTCTGCCACCCACCTCTACTACAAACTGCTTCAAACATTCGGGTGGCCTAACACACTCAGAGGGAAAGCACTATCTGGCGCCATCTTTTGAATGAATACGCCCACAGACATGTGATTAGCTTGTCGGGAGCTGACCCCTCCCATGAGAGCTCAACCACTGTGGATGGCTACAGCATCATCCTGGATTCAAACTCACTTACTTTCTCCAGGATGATAGTCATCCACCCTTTAGATTAGCGGTCAAAACTCATGCCACAAAGGGCCATGTGGCTGCAGGTTTTTGTTTCAACCAAGCAGCAGCACACCTGACTTAGCTCATTCAAACAACTGATAACAGTCTGCAGACAGTTGATTGGTCAGTCTCTGTACAGAGCACACAGATTGACCAATCAACTGTCTGAAGACTCAAAGGTTTGTTTAAATCAGCCAAATCAGGTGTGCTGCTGCTTGGTTGAAACAAAAACCTGCAGCCACCTGACCCTTTGTGGCATGAGTTTGACACCCCTGGTTTAGATGGAGCCCCTGAATGTTGTGCACTTACTGAACGAAGTGCACTATTCAGGTGGTTTGGGTCACAGCCCACGGCTCAGTTAGTGTACAAACACTACAACACTCACTGTTCAGGTTTCAGAATGGTTTGGAGTCAGTGTGCAGAAGAATGCGAAAGTTAAAAAGCTAGTTTTGTGCAATAAAAAAAAAATATTTTATATATATATATATATATATATATATATATATATATATAGAGAGAGAGAGAGAGAGAGAGAGAGAGAGAGAGAGAGACACTTTTAAACAGACAAGTCATTAAATCTGTATTTAGCTGGTTGCTAACCTGAGTGGACAAAATAAAGTGAGAGAAAATCCTGAGATAGTTATAGGTGCCCTTGGCATGCAGTAATTTGTTATATTATTAATAATTAAATTATTGTTATTGTTGTTGTTGTTTTCTCTCTCTCTCTCTCCCTCTCTTACCTGCCGGTCTAATGTGTTAATAACGGCCTGAACCCATTCAGCGGGTTTGATGAGCCGCCATGACCCACAAACAATCCTGCAAATCCGTGTTTAGTACCCAAACCCGGGAGACTGACCTGTTATTTTCTTCTTCTTTTTATTCAGAAGCAACACAGTGCCGCCATAGCGATGCCAGAACTTTACTCCTTCTCCTCCTCTCCACTAAATTACTGTACCAGACAAGCTGCCATTGACTACCGTTGTGCCAGTTGACCGCGAGTCGATTCTTTGATTCGATTCTTTTTGGTGATTCCCAGAGAGTCGATTCGCTATACATGAGGCATTTTCCTACTTTTTAAAAATTCAGTTTCATTTAATCAAAATGCTTTATTGGAAACATGACCTTTGTTTGAGTCTGTTGAATAATATATACAACAAATGATAAGTTATACTGTTTGAAATTTTTATTTCTGTATTGTATGTTGAGGTTCTCTTTGGGAGTAACGAGGATGGATAGGATCAGGAATGAGCACATCAGAGGGACAGCACATGTAAGACGTTTTGGAGACAAAGTCAGAGGGGCCAGATTGAGATGGTTTGGACACGTACAGAGGAGGGAGGAGGGATAGTGAATATATTGGTAGTAGGATGCTGAGGTTGGAACTACGAGGCAGAAGGCCTAGAGGAAGACCAAAGAGAAGATTCATGGACGTGGTGAAGGAGGACACGAAGGCAGAGTTGGTGTAAGAGAAGAAGAGGCAGAGGATAGGGTGACATGGAGGCAGATGATTCGCTGTGGCGACCCCTGAAGGGAAAAGCCGAAAGGAAAAGAAGAACATGGGTGTGTCACGGCCGGCTGACAGGAAGAGGCTGGGTCCTGGGCTCAGGGAGGCCATGTCTGTATGGAGTTTGTATGTTTCCCCCTGCTGATGTAGGTTTCCTCCAGGTGCTTTACTTCAGTTTACTCCCACAATCTAAATACACATTCAGTTAATCTGCTGTTTCAAATTGCCCCTAGGTCTGAGTGAAAGTGTGGTTGTATGTATTGCCCTGCTTTGGCCTGGAAAGCTGAACAGGGTGTACCCCACCTTTACCCAGTGTCAGCTGAAATAGGTTCCAGTCTAACCATGACACTAATAGTACGATTAAGAGGTTTGGCAAATGCGTGACTGTATGAAATGTTATTTCTACATTTCTATTATGCTATATATGGCTCAAATTCTAATAATTTTTTTTTTATTATTACCTATACAATTAATGTTTTAATACACATTTAATCATTTTATTAAATGAATCATTCTAATAATATATTTTATATACAGTGTTATTAGTAATTTATTTTTATAAGCTTCTCTTTTTAAATAATCTGTAATTATAATTTTATATGTTTATTATTTTAATTAAGAAGCACTTTTGAACTTGTATGCGCTTAGTTAAGATACCACCAATTTATATAAATATAAAATAATAATAATAATAATAATAATAATAAGTCCTTTATTATGAGACAAAACAGTCCACTTTTATTAAAGAGTCAGTAAAGTCCTGGAATATTTGGCACTATTGTTTTGTGTGTGTGTGTGTAATTAATTTTATAATGCAGCAATTACACAATGCTTATTAATAATTTTGATTAGAGAATATTTATTTATTTCGTTGATTAGAGAACATTGATGAACCACTTAATCCTAATTAGGGTTGCAAGGAAGCTCATGCCCATATCAACCAACTCTGGGCAAGGGCAGAGTACACTGTGGACAGATCGCCAGGCCATCGCGAGGCAGAAACATGTTGACGGTTAAGCAGTTATTCTCGACGAAAGTCAGCAATGGTTACAGACAGTAAGAGACATGGCTGGCCTTTGATAACCCAGAAAGCTGCACTGAGGGGAACAGCAGTGACAACTGTGGACAGTAGGGCTTGAACCCCTAACCTTGGGATCAGTACTCCGGCACCTTACCACCGGTCCACAACTGCACTGATTAACCCAATTTTCCCTCAGTGCAAAACAAATTGTGAAAACAAAATTTTGATTGACATATTTTGATTGACACCTTTTTCCATACTGTAAATGTCCACTGTGATTTCAACCCTTAACTTTGGGCTCTCCAATGGTAACCATTTCCTGGTAAGAGTCTCTTACGAGCAACCATCAGTGTGTTCATTAAATGTGCTCTTTAGACAGACAGACAGACAGAGGATGGTGTAGTGGTTTGCATTGCTTTCTCACAGCAAAAAGGTTCTAGGTTCAATTCCAGGCTCGGCAAGTGTGTCTGTGTGGAGCTTGCATAGGTTTCCTCCAGGTCCTCCATTTTTCCCCCACAGACTTAAACCTATTTGTAACAAAATTGTGGGCGTGTCCCATGCACGCCTTCAATTAAGGGGCAGTGGTGGCGTGGTGGTAAAAGGTGCTGGATCACTAATCCTAAGGTTGGGGGTTCGAGTCCCACGGTTGTCACGGTCACCCCAGTGCACATGATCTCACTATGACCAGCTGATCGTTTCTGTTTCCTTGGCAACATTTATGGGCACATAATGATCACCAGCAAAAGGGCTTCAATATAGTTTCCTATATACAGCAGTTTCAGTTATTTTTCTTGCTGGACGTTGTATAGGCAGTTAGATTGGTTAACATGCCTCTGGTGTTGAAGTTTCTGAACTAGGAGAAGTTGTAGACGTGGTGAAATTTTCAGGTTCAGTTTGAGCGGTTAGGCCTTCCAGACTCACCAGAAGAATGAAGCGCATGACAGCAAACATTCTGGAATCCTTTAGGAATCTGTAACAGAATTAGGAAGGTGTTTCCTTTGTGATTCTACTGAGAAGCATCAGTTATTTTACTTAATTAAACACACAATAAATAAAGGGTAGCACAATGATGTAGTGACTAGCATGTCCGCCTCATAGGAAGAAGGTTCTGGGTACGAGTCCCAGGCTTGTTGAGGACATTTCTGTGTGGTGTTTGCAGGATCTCCCCATGCTTGTGTGGGTTTACTTCAGGCACTCTCGTTTCTTCCCATAGTCCAAAGGCATGCACATTATGATATCTGGCTGTTCCAAATTGCCCCTAGGTGAAAATGTGTGTGTGTGTGTGTGTGTGTGTGTGAGAGAGAATGGTTGTATGTGTTGGCCCTGTGATGGTCTGATGAGCTGTTCAGGATGTACCCTTACTGAGTTGGCCGAGATCGGCTCCAGCCTCCAGGAGCCCCAATAGAATGAAACAGTTTTGCAAATAAATAAATAAGTGAGTGGGTTTTAAAAAGTGTCTTTAAGGAAGAAAATGTTGACCTAAACCAAATTTTAGTTATTTGTTTATTTATGTATTCATTCATTTTGTTTTCACTGAGACATCCAATGTTCAATCGCACACCAATCCACAATTAAATTAATACATTAAATTAATATTTCCGAACAATTAGCTTCTTTTTCTGAGCGGCATCACTGTGGCATAGTGGTTAGAATGTCCACCTCACAGCAAGAAGGTCCTGGGTTCGATTCCCAGCTCGGGCGTTTCTGTGTGGTGTTGGAATGTTCTCCCTGTGCTTACATTGGTTTCGTCCTACAGTCCCAAAAAAAAAAAAAAAAAAAAAAAAAAAAAAAAAAACCCATTCACACTAGGTTAACTGGCTGTTCCAAATCTCCTAGGTGGGATTATGAATGGATGTGTGCATGTTGACTCTGCGATGTCCGGGAGAGCAGTCCAGGGTGTTCCCTGCCCTCTCCCACAGTCGGCTGGAATGGGCACCAGCCTCCTCATGACCCTAACTAGGATAAAGTGGTTAAAAAAATGAATTAACTTGTTTTTCTGCTATTTATATTTATTTTGTATGAGGCACTTCCATTTACAAATTCTTTTATAAATTCAAAAAAATATATATTATTTAGAAACAATTTTCTTAAAAAAAAAAAAAAGTGTACTGTGATGTCATTTATTTATTTTACAAAGAAATGTTACCAGAACTGATTAAAGTACCAAAAACAAGGGATCAAGGAGAGTCTGGATACTAGACAGCTGATACTGGGTGAACAGCTCCCCAGACCATTGCAGGGCCAACACACACACCCCAAGAAGCAATTTAGAACAGCCAGTTAGCCTTATGTGCAGATCTTCGATCTGTGTGAGGAAGCCAGATTTCCCAGATGAAACTCACGCAAGCAGGAAAAGAACATGCAAACTCTACAGAGAAATGTTTGAGCTCAGAACTCGAACACAGGATCTTTTTTTTGTTTTGTTTTGTTCAGAGACCAGTCTAACCACTACGCCACCACGCTGTGTCTATATACATGTGACTATCATGAAAAACAAATACCGTACAGACTCAAGTAGAGCAAGATATCAATTATTCCCCTTTCTTAGTGTTTATTCTACTGACGGAATAAAATTCAGTTCGGATACTCACCTCTGAATTTTTGAGCACTGTTTTCGTGACCTCTGTGAAACCAGCCAGGAGGTGTTATCCTGTGAAGTCAGTGAGAAATGTGAAGCAGCTGGTGAAGAAGCATGCGGAGATATGGCTTTGGGTGCACAGAGTAGCACCGACACATTTCCTGTCCCTTTTATTTCACTTCTGCTGTGGTCTTATTGGAAATTTAAACCTGCATGTGGTTTGAGCTTGCCATGCATGCCAGTCTCCATTCTGTGCTCTCCAACCCATTCAATAACACTCAGGTCTTAAGTTATGAGAACCTTGTATAAATTATTCAGTGCCCTTGAGCTTGAAGATGGCGCTTTATTCATTTATATAATGATGATAATGGGGATGCTTTTGACAGCTTGTGTGGGTTTCCTCCAGGTACTCGGGTTTCCTTTCACAGTCCAAAGCCACACGCGTTAGGGCGAATTGGCTGTTCCAATTTACCCATAGAGTTGAGTGTGAATAGTTGTGTGTACATATACCGTGCGATGGTCTGTTGAGCTATTCAGGGTGGACTCCGCCGTCATCCAGTGTCAACACTGGCTACCCAAGGAGTAGGATTAAACGGTTCAAAAAAAAAAAACAATAGTGAGTAAATGACTTAATTGGACCCTAAATATATTCACTGTGTCTGCAGACATTGTGCACCTCAAACTTAAGATGATCCTCTTTCATTATTTAAGGGAAATCACCCTTTGTTAGAAAAATTCCCATTTACTTTAAAGAAGGAAAACATTTGCATAAAGAACTAGAGTGAACAGGATGATGATGCATTAAGTAAAAAAGGCTGTCGGGAAAGGAAATGAAAGCATCTGTGTAAACTCGACTGTTTTCTGGGAATGCGGTTAGCTTTTATTTTAACATCCTTCTTCTTCCTTATAAACAGGACTGGAAACTTTCACCACCTCTTTTAAGGTTCTCTGATCGATGAAACCCCTGGTTGAGGTCTGGGGACTGAGATGGCCATGGGAGGAGCTTGATTCTGTGTCTGGTGAACCATTTCAGTGTAAATTTGTAAACATGTTTACGGTCATTATCTTGCTGAAAGACCCATTGACGGCCATCTTCAGCTTTCAGGTGGAGGCCAGTGTTCATGATGCCGTGAGCTCTAACAGGTTGTTCCCAGGACCTCTGGAAGAGAAACAGGCCCGCAGCATCACCGATCCTCCCCCATACTTCACAGTGGGATCGAGGTGCTTTTCTGCATACTCATTTTTCGTATTCCACCAGACCCACTTTGTATTTGTTGGCAAAAAGCTCGATCTTGATCTCACCTGACCAAAGCACAGAGTCCCAGTTGAAGTCCCAGTACTGCTGAGCGAACTCCAGATGTTTACGTTTATAATTGTGATTGAGAAAAAGTTCCCCCCCCTGTATGCCTCCAAAACAGTTGTTGGCCTTATGGTTGTTTTTGGAAACTTCGTCATCCCAAGGTCCATTTGTTGCAATTCATTAACAGTGAGCTTTGAAGAACTTTATATTTCTCTTACCATCCTCTTTACTGTGTGTGGTGGCAAAATAACCCTGCGTCCTGGTCCAGGCTTGTTTGCCACTGTTCTGGTTGATTTAAACTTCGTAATGATTTCTCGGACAGTAGATATGGGCAGGTGCGGTTGAGGGGCGATTTTCTTGTAGCCATCGCCTGACTTGTGAAAGTTGGCACACATCTGCCTTTTTTAAAATGGTGGTTTTGTTTCCCCCGATGTTGAAGACTGAATAAGAGAAATGGCCTCTGTGTCACATCTTATTTATACCCCAGGGAAACAGGGCTCTGATCATCTTTGTAGAAATTACAGAAATACCTCAGTTGCATTTATTTTCTAGGAATTTTTAGAGTCGCCAATAATTGTGGAATAGGTAATTTTATGAAAAATTATTTCTTAGTCAGGGATTTTTCCCCATTAATATTCAACCGAGTTTTTTTTGTACAATTTTCAGTGTGAGAGTAGCTTCTGCAAAAAAATGTAATTTATTTTAAGGCTTTTTAATACATATTTACCAAGGATGCCAACAATTATATATTATGGCTGACCTATGGCTGTCAGGCTGTGGCTGACCTAAATTCTGCTGCAATTTATAACAAGACTTTGCAGGTTTTGAAAGTGGAGCTATCAGTGGAACATACACGGTACCCTGAAAAAGAGGTGAAGGGAAATAACTCTTTAAAATGAACCTTGACTTAGCAGGTTTTGCAAGTGGATTCTTAACACACACACATTAATTATTATACTTATATATATTAGTGTATACATACATACATACGTACGTATGTACCTCGGTACTCTAACGTTTTATAGGTTGAACAAATAGGAATTCGACCAAAAAAAATCCAGGGTTTTTTTTTTTTGTCCCGGAAGTCGAACGCTAAAAAAAGTGCAAGAAAAAACAAGACCGAGGGGAAATGCACGCTTTCCGGAAGTTGTTGATACTATGCATCACCCTGATAAAGCTATTGCTGTTCTGGGGAAGTCCAAGTTGTTGATACTATGTATCGCTGTGAACACCTTTAACGATGAGGTCATGAGCCACTTCCGTAATGTTTTGAAAAGAAGGCAGAAACAAGCCACATTAGAAATGTTCCAAGAAAAGAAAGGGACATCCTGAAGAAGAGTCATCCATGCCAAAGCGAGTCACAAGAGGGGGGGGGGGGGGAAGACACCTTTGGCTGATTCAGCTGAAGCTGTTATGGAAGGGGATCCTCCTCCTCTCTCCCTCTCTGTTATGGAAGGGGATCTGCTTCCTCTCTTCCCTCGCCAACATTTACGTATGCCAACTGCTCACCACCGCAAAAATTCTTATTTTTATTGTTGTTATGCTTTAACTGTACTGTGGTTTTTATTCAAGTGTGTTATGGTCTCTTTTGTGAAATTCGTGGTTTTGGTGGCTCTAACTCTCTCTATGCATGCAGCGGGTGGAATGCAAAGCGCACACACCTGATTCCACTTAGCAATCACAGGGCTTCTCTAAAAGAGACTACGATTTCCCCGTGCTCTAGTGCCTTCCCTGTGAATAATAAAGCTCCTCCATCACACTCCGTCTCCTGCATTTTTGGGTCCGGCTGAATGTTCCTGGTATCACAGAATGTTCTATCCTTCTGTGACACCAGGACTCTTAACATGCTATTATCAAGTTACAGATTAGGATAATGAGACAAAAAAAATTGAAATATCAATTCTGATGATTTTAAATAGTGAGTTATTGAGCTGAAATTATTTTTCCTGAAAAATATGTTGTCTTGCTTTCTTATGCACTGTTTTCCAATGTGGCTGGAGTGTGTTGTGCTCAAATAAAATAAATAAAATATTACACACAACAGTTACTATACTGTATTTAGATTTGTTGTTTTGTTTGGGGGGTTTTTGCCTCCAAAATTAAGGTTTTGTTGTACCCTGATTTTGTGTTTGGTTGTTGTCAACAGGATTATGCAAAAAGTACAGACAATTTTTCATGACGTTTCATATTTTTTTATTAAATTCGCTAGCATTGCTCAATGACAGACTGATGTATTGCTGATGAATCTATTATAATCCTTATATGTAGGTATGTGTCAAATAAAGTATTACCAGTAAATACCACTAAGTTGTTTACATTACCTCAGATTAATAAACTCTGGGAAATAAAAATACATAAAGAAAATAATAGGTGGAATATTAGCAAATGGGAAATATAGTACAATCCAATACTAACAAACCCGATAAATCAAAACAGTTATGAAATAACTTGAAAAAAAATTCTCACTGCACTGTGATGATGATGATGATTTCCTTTCGGCTTTTCCCCATAAAAACCATAATATAAACAGTAACCAGATTTCTATAAAAACTAAAGTAAACTGATTACTAAAAGCTTATTGGTTTCTGAAGGTAAAGTCTCTCAATGACCTCCATCAGCCCTTAAACTGTGATAGAACTCACACTGAGGTTTCCGTCCACCTCCAGGATGTCAATTTGCTGAAGCAGGAAGTAACGGTGGTTGTAGACGAACATTTGCGCACCGTTCATCGTGATTCTGTAGCACTGCGTATCGCATGTGATACTCACCTAAAATACAGTACACATTATTCAAAGGTTATCCATGTGACAACTTCACAGTCTCAGCAATGTGCAACATTCTTAAAGTTATGCATGATAAAGATGTTCAGGTGAGACTAACATTTTTCAGAAAATAATAAGGTTTTTGAGGAGCACCTTACAGAAGAAACTATTGATTTGATTTTCATGGCTTGTACATCCATCCATACATCTGTATGCATCTGGATGCTGATTGGGTGTTTGCTCCTTGGAAGAAACTTGAAACGTGTTGACATTCAGAAATACACACTAAAGGAGTTTTTTTGTAACTTTCAATGTTTTATATATATATATATATATATATATATATATATATATATATATATATATATATATATATATATATATACATATACATATATATATATATATATACACACACACACACACACACACACACACACACACACACACACACACAGTAGGCCCTTGACTATTCGTAGTTTTGCACTCATGGTTTGAGTATTCGCGGACAGCCAAGCAACTGACACGTCACTAAAATTCAGCCAATGGCTGTCCTCCTTCCTGCTGATTGGTTGAGATGATGTAACACTCCTTTTTCCTCATTTGCGCACAAGTTGTCAATGAGCCTCTTTTTTTGTGTGTGTTTTAATTACCAGTTAAGCTCTATGGTGCCACTCAAACGCTATGCATCTTCTCTGGCTAAGCGATAGAAAACGCTGCATGTCTCTTCTGAAGAAATAAGACTTTCTCTTGAAGGAACGACAGTTTCTTCTGAACTGTTCCATTAAAGTCTTTTTCAATTCTTTTTCCAGTACAGTGCCTAAGTTAATGTTTAGAACATTTGTGCGTGAGACTTTATGTTCTATAGCATGTTTAACAAACGATACCAAAATTATAAACTTTATTACGCTTCATGTCCTTTTACATTGAACTTGGAGTGACGTCTTGGAGTGATGTTTCCAAGATGGCGCTGCCTAGAGGGCGACGTCGCAGAGTTCTCAGAGTCAAATTGTTTCTTTCTTTGTTTTAATTTGTTTTATTTGCTCATGTTTTGCACTATGCTCGTCTATGACCGGTCGACCCTACTACAGCTATGAGATTGGAGTCTTCGGGCAGCTAAGCACGCTCAACTCCTATCCTGAGCTAATATGCTATAGTAGCTCAATGCTAGCCACACCCCAGAAACACTCTGGGGGTGTACTGTTAGTGTAAAACAATACAGGGTGGGGTCATGTCACTTTTTCCACCCTTTTGAAGTATACAGGGATCCCTCACTTTCTGCGGTTAATGAAGAACGAGACCACCCCGCCAGCCAATTTCCGCAAAGTAGGATCGACCCCCCCTGACTGACGTATATGTACATGTATATGTGTATATAATATCAATAAATACATATTCAATGCTAGAAATGCTTATAATAACAATTAAACATTCAAAAATAATGCATAAGATGTAAATAAAATATAAATACACACAGATGCACGTGTGCTTGCACACACACAGACACGCACCTAACATAAAAAAGTAAGTAGTTATGTTGGGGGGGATTTACATAATTGGCCTTGTTTTGGGGCATTTTCCTGAACTTTTTCCATATTTTTCCTTAATTTCCTTATTTTTTGATGCATATTTTTGAAAAACTCATGATGCTCTGAAGCTGCAGAAACTGAAGCATGAAGTAGACAGGGATCAGTGTATATTGCAAAGTGATGTGTTCTGTAAATCTTTATCTTCATTTTCTGTAACTGCTTAATCCTAATTTGGGTCACGGAGAGGCTGGTGCCCATCCCAGCCAACTTCGGGCGAGGGCAGAGTACACCCTGGACAGCTCGCCAGGCCATCGCAGGGCGGAAACACGCCAACGGCTTTGCAGCCTACTCTTTACGAAAGTCAGCAATGGTTCTTTTACATGCCTCACACCATAGACAGTGGGCGACATGGCCGGCCTTTGATAACCCAGCTAGCTGCACTGGGGGGCACAGTGACAACCTTGTGGAGAGTGGGACTCGAACCCCCAACCTTTGGATCAACGATCCAGCGCCCTATACCACTAGACCACCACTGCCCCGTTCTCTGAATCTGTTTTCAAATCTATATTTTTATGAATGAAATTTAAAAAAAAAAAAAAAAAAAAAATCAAGGATGCCCAGTCAGAAATACACTCTGGGGGTGTACTGTTATTGTAAAACAACACACTGACAGGGTGGGGTCATTTCTCTTTTTCCACCCTTTTGAAGTATATATGGCAAAGTGATGCATTTTGTAATGTAACTATAAAATTATAAGTCTGAAAGTTCTTTGTTTTTCAAAACTTTCCTTGACTGTTGCAAAATGTTGGTTGAATATAGAAGCAATAATGTACAAATAGATTATGTTAATTCTGTATAAACCTGTGATTTAATTTACAACATGATTATAGTCAGAGATGTGATTGAAGAAAAATCAAAAATATATATTAGTATAAACTACAGGGGGAATGGCACAATCTGATTGGATATACACCCAGCAGTTACGAGACAGTGTCTTGAGTAAGTAATGCTTTAATGTAAACAGTTTGATATAGTCACTTGCAGCAGGAGGTGTCATTACTTTTATGGAGTGAAAAAGAAAAAATAAACCAGAACAATTTTTTATTATTTATTTTTTGTATTTTTGTGTAGTATATGCTAAAACCTTGAAGGGAATTAAAAATTAACTAGTAGACAGTGCTTATGCTCTGTCATGGTGAAAATATGTATTTAAAAAACAAAACAAAAGACCCTGTTTTAATCTTGATTTAGTTCACTTTTTACTTTCTTGTATAGCAGGGTTCCCCAACCCCCAGTCCGGTATCGGTCTATGGATCATTTGATACTGGTCCACCAACAAAATCTTTTATGGTACAAATGATAGTTTTTTATTAGAGCTTCCGGATCTTATTTTGAAAAAAATGACTGTTTTTGACATTGCCACAGAATCACTAAAAGCCCTTCTTCCATTTCTAACTACACATCATTGTGAGGCGGGGTTTTCTGCGGTGACAGCCACCAAAACATGACTACGGAGTAGACTCTAACCGGTCTGCCGAAAAATTTTCAGACATAAAACTTGTCCTTTGTGCAAAAAAGGTTGGAGACCACTGCTGTATAGTACATATATACTAAAATATTTATTGTACAAATGCTAGGTGGAGTTCCATCTCAGGGACTCTTCAATGACAATTGTTGCATTAAACCCATTTCATCTGTCACAGTTATATAAAAATTTCTCAGTTAGAAAACTACAGAGAGCTTTGGATTACCGTAAATTGTTGTCCTCTGTAGAACGGCATGCCGCCGGTTCTCTCCTCGTGACCCCAGCACTCCTTCATCAAGGTGTTGCGCACCACTACGTTTTCGTTGAAACGTGGATTGAAATGTAGCGCGATGCCAGAGTTATAACGCAAGTTGATACAGAACCTAAGATGTAAGTGTAGGAAAAACTTCAGACAAAATCAAAACACTTTATATTTTCTGGTCATTGCTTTCCTAATATCTGAAGATTAAGAAACTGAGCTTGGTGAGGTAATGGTCATTTATATTTCTGTATGGATGAGAATGATAGCAGATTTAGAGGTATAATAAAATATGTAACCCTTTCTTTATGAATCCATATTGTATCAAATCGTATTGTAACAGATGTAGTAATATACCATATGTTTCGGACCATAAGGCGCACTTAAAAGCCCTTAATCCTCGAAAACTAGCCGTGCGGTTTATAATCCGGTGCACCTTGCGTGTGGGTGAAGCTGAGCGACTCCATCTCACTGACACCGTCAAAACCCAAGTGAAGCAAGACTTTCAAAATTTTTCAAAATTCAGAGCTTACTATCATTCCGGTGGATTAACCAAAGAATTCCGACCGCTAGATATTGGTGTCCAGGTCATAAATGAGAGGAATCCAGGCTTTATGTCCAAATAGGGGATAAAGCACTGCTACAGGTGTCCTCCTGAGACCTCGGATTAACCTTCTTGAATTTAAAGTTACACTGATGCAGCTCCTGAAGAGTATTGACCTCAGTTCTGTAATGAACACAATAGTAATGCGCTGCCTCTTTAAGGGGGTGTGGCTGAGAGAAGGTCACGACCCAGAAAGACTTCTCATCTCTGTCTCTATTGATCTGACTCCATGTGGGAGGGAATAATAGATAATAAAATATAATAATAAAAAATAATAGAGGGATCCGGGCTTTATGTCCAACTCGTGCAACTGTTAAACTCAGACACTGAAGATGAAGAATTTGATGGATTTGTGGAAGAGGAATGAACTGAAAAAGTGAGTTTATTGTTTTATATTGCTATAGCTGAATAATGTAGAGTTATTGTGAAGTGTATTATTTTATATTTTGTGGGTTACAGCTGAGCAATGTTACGAGTTATTGTGGGAGTTGAATCAAGTTTGACTGATCTATTAAATTGACTTTTGTTTCACTTAATGCACCTTATAATCCAGTGCGTTTTATAGTCTGACGGCTGCAGTTGTCAATTGTTAGCTGATTTAGATCCATCTATCTATCTGTAGATTTCACTTCATTAGTTAGCTATTCTAAATCTGCAAATGTACAAAAAAAAAGTGCAAAATTCCAGGAAAGTGTGAACATAACAACCGTTCCTTGTGGTGCATGGCATGGCGGCATAACACATCCGCCTCACAGCAAGAAGGTCTTGATTTTGAGTCCCTAGCTAGGGTGTTTCTGTCTGGGGTTTTTATGTTCTCCCCAAGTTTACGTGGGTTTCCTCCAGGTACCTCGGTTTTCTCCCACAGTGCAAAGAAATACACATTAGTGTAACTGGCTGATTCAGATTGCCCCTAGGTGTGAATACGAGTATGAATGATTGGGTATGTTGTCCCTGTGATGGTCTAGTAATCAGTTCAGGGTGTACCCCAACTTTGCCCAGTGTCATCTGAGATCCAGTTTCCCTTGACCCCAGTCTTTTTCTTTTCCTTTCGGCTGTTCCCTTCAGGGGTCGCCACAGCAAATGATCCGCCTCCATCTCTCCCTATCCTCCGCATCTTCTACTCTGACTCCAACGACCTTCATGTCCGCCTTCACCACATCCATAAATCTTCTCTTTGGTCTTCCTCTGGGCCTTCTGCCTGGTGGTTCCAACCTCAGCATCCTACTACCAATATACTCACTATCCCTCCTCTGTACATGTCCAAACCATCTCAATCTAGCCTCTCTGACTTTGTCTCCAAAACATCTAACATGTGCTGTCCCTCTGATGTGCTCATTCCTGATCCTATCCATCCTTGTTACTCCCAAAGAGAACCTCAACATTTTCATCTCTGCTACCTCCAACTCTGACTCCTGTCTTTTCCCCAGGGCCACTGTCTCTAAACCATACAACATCGCTGGCCTCATCACCGTCTTGTACACTTTTCCCTTGACCCCAGTAGTATTGTTTATATCAGAGGTCCCCAACCACCGGTCCGCGGACCAGTACCGGTGCACGGCTCAATTGGTTCCGGTCCGCAGAAGAAATAATTTATTATTTCTGTCTTATTTATTATCGGAGTCTGAATGATCTTTATTTTTGAAAAATCTTTTATTTTGAAAAATGACCGGATTCTCTAAATGTTGGTCATTTGAGTGCTAAAATGTAACCCACAAGGGGACGGCACATGAACAGAGGCGAGTTGGACATGTTTCAAACAATAGCGGGGATTTTGGGTGAGACCGAGCCTTCATTTTCCCGCTGGTGCACCATCACCTGTTTTTTTTTTTTTAGAAAAGTTCAAGCTCTACTTCCCAATCAACTTTATTTCAGCTGTTGAAAAATAACATTCATGGAGTTATTATTATTATTAATATATAAATTATATTTACAATATAAACAATCTATGATACACACACCCTGGTCCGCGGTAAAATTGTCAAGTATTGACCAGTCCGTGGTGATAAAAAGGTTAGGGACTCCTAATCTATATAACACTTTTGTATCTGTATCACTCCTGAATGCACTCACAGCTTGTTGCTCTCACCAGCTCCATCTTTGGCTAATAGTATTTCTGAAACTTATTTCACACTGTTTCCAAGAGAACTTTATTTATTCAACTCTAAATAAAGAAGAACCAAAAGATTTGCATTAATAATACACACACACACACACACACACACACACACCTGTCAGCATTGTGGTTAATGCAGCCCTGCACAGTGATGACTCTGCCGGGGTAAAGTCCACCTTGAATGATGGTTTTATATGGAATCACCTGAGGAGACACAAATGAATGTTGTGAATGTCTTTATAATGAGTGAATGCTTTTGTGCGTGTGTTGGCCCTGTGAAGGACTGGTGAGCTGTTCAAGGTGTACACTGCCTTTGTACAGAATCGGCAGAGATGGGCTCCAGTTTTTCTTGTCCCTAGTAGAACTAAGGGTTGCATCAAATAAATAAGTTCATGAATGTCAGTATGGATGGTTTGGCTAAATTAAGCACAAATAAAATAGTATAGTCTATAAAATAATAAAAAGAGGAAAGTATATTTATGTTTAAAGGACAATTCAAAAAAGTGCACGTGTACATACAATTTGAGAGCAAACCGGGAATGGATACATTGGACAAGAAATCCACATATATTAAAAAAAAAAAAAAAAAAAAAAAAAAAAACCTTCAAAGACCTTCTATAGAGGATTATGGGATTATGTGGTTCTTACATAAGCAGGTGGAGGACTGTATGGAGGAGGTGCCTGTGAAGAAAGATAAGAGGATTCACTCAGTCAACTATCAAATATGTGCAGAAATCTAAGGATGAATTAAAAAAGTCCCGAGTTCTACTTACAGCACATAACCCAGCAAGCGTGTAAGATGACTTCACCTTAAGTAGAAACCATGCATATATCAAATAGTGTAATTTTTTTCCATCATTGCTTTTAAACGTTTAAGCCACAAACATCAACACTGACATCTACAAAAATTCCATAACCATACCTGGGGTGTAAAACTGGGTTGTCCTGCCCACGAGGTCTGGAAATAAACAATAATACATTTATCATGGAAACTGAATAAATTAAATTATTCATAATTTACATCTTTTGATACTCACAGCAGGGTTTTGGAAAGTGATAGACGTGATCTCAACACCTCCATTTACAGAGATTGCGTTCACACGGGAGACAGGGAGACGGTGCAGGTACTCCACAAAATGGACTCCGTTCACAATCACCTGAAACGGCAATAAAGGTGAGAGTAAATAGTAAATAAATAGAAAATAAGGTAATGAGGAATAATTATGTTACTGTACAATAAATATAAAAACTATGAGGATTCCAAACCGAATAGGAGTCTCGGTTGACCAGGAAGGTGAGGGTGAAGTCAGAGCCTCTTGGAAGTCGGGTGGTTTTAGTCCGTTGCTCTGAACCCCAGCTGGAACCATGCAGCGTGTTACACACCACATCAGCCGAGTTACTGGTGTAGCGTGGATTGAAGTGGATGGCGATATCACTTGATGGCTTTGTGCCACATTGCAGATTGACACAGAATCTATCCATTAAAGCAAAGATTCATTAATTTCAAATTCTCATTTAGAAAAATAACAACAAGCTGCAGGCCAACCACTGAGATTTTATACATACTGCCCTCCATAATTACTGGCACCCCTGGTTAAGATGTGTTCAAATGCCTTAAAATAAATTATAATAAATTACAGTAGGCCCTTGACTATTCGCGGTTTTGCACTCGCGGCTCCACATATTCGCGGATTGCCGAGCAACTGTCACTTCAAATTGTCATTTCTTCAATTCGAATTTGTCACAGATTCAAATTCAGCCAATGGCTGTTCTCCCTCCTGCTGATTGGTTGAGATGATGTAACACCCCTTTTTTCTCATTTACACACACTTTGTGCCTGTGCTTTTTAAGCGTGTTTTTAATTACTGTTAAGCTCCATCATGCCACCCAAACGCTGCGCACCTTCTCAGGCTTCTGGTAAGGCGCAGAAGCACCAGAAAAAGGTACAAACGCTCCCCAACTTATGTTTTTAAATGGTTCTGGACGGCTGAACACAAGTTGAAAGTGAACGCAAGTTGTTACAGTGACGTACGACCCTCATACTGTACTATACATCCATAAATACTATTACCGTATCTCATTAAAACATGCCTAAATCAATTATTAGAAACATAACATTGTAAAATAATATCAAATAAAATCAACATTAATTTCAGATAAATTAAATTCAAGCAAAATAATTTCAAATTGATAACTTTTAATCAAATTCACTCATTAAATACAGCATCATTATATAACCTTTAACACTCTCTATGATGCGATCTTTCTGTTTGTAAATGGTTCCAATGGTCGATGGATGGTCACTTTACATTACATATATGTGTGTGTGTATATATATATATATATATATATATAAAAATAATGTGACCATCCGTGTATGTATGTATATATATATATATATATATATATTATATATACATACACACACACATACACACCCACATTTTATATATATATATATATATATATATATGCTTATATAATGTTTATATTTTATTATCAATAATTTCACAGTAAAAAGTTAAGTTTTTCTTGATTATTACTACATTAATACTGTATTAATGAGTAAGACTGTCTATAGAATGTGTTTAAGAAGCATATGTTGGTATATAATAGATACATAGTATTTTACTTCCGGTTGATCATTGAGCATGTAATATGATATATGGGGTTTTACTTCCGGGTAAATAGTAATTATTTATCGCAGAAACTACCCTCACAGAAAATTGTAGAAAAATGTAAGCTTCATCTCAAGTAAACTTTAAGTCAGTGGTCACCAACGTGATGCCTACGGGCACCAGGTCACCTGCAAAATCAACATGAGGTGCCAGTGGGCCTGTTCACTGCTATTTTTAGAACAGAGCCGTGGCTCCATAGTGCCACTCTCCATTGAGCTGCATCTAATTTTTTTTGCTTTTTTTTAATCAAATCAATATCTTCATATAGATGAATATCATTAATTATTAATAATCACACAAAAGAATAAGTAAATTGAGAAAATTAGTTATTTCAGAAGTGTGGGGCAGTGGTGGTCTAGTGGTATAGGGTGCTGGATCGCTGATCCAAAGGTTGGGGGTTCGAGTCCCACTCTCCACAAGGTTGTCACTGTCCCCCCCCCAGTGCAGCTAACTGGGTTATCAAAGGCGGGCCATGTCTCTCACTGTCTATGGTGAGAGGCATGTAAAAGAACCATTGCTGACTTTCGTAAAGAGTAGCTGCAAAGCCGCCAGCGTGCTTCTGTCCCTTGCTAAAAAGGGTTGCGACAGGAAGGGCAGCCGACGTAAAAACCTCTGCCAAATCAAACGTGCGAATCAGATGATTCGCTGTGGCGACTCCCGAGTAAAAGGGAAAAAGACGAAAGGAAGACAGACAAGATGTGTATCATCCTGGTAGCCCTTCACATTAATTTGTACCCAAGAAGTAGCTCTCGATTTCAAAAAAGGTTCTTGACCTCTGCTTTAAGGGGACAAAAAAAAAAACCCAGACTAAGAAATAATTATTTTTCATAACATTAGCTGTCCCACAATTATTGGTACTAATACCAATTGGTATCACTTCCTAGGAAATAAATGGAATTGAAATATTTCTCTCATTTCTACAGTAGTTTACAAAGTTGATCAGAGGATCTAGGAGCATTCAATTAGTAATTCATCACTTCCTGTTTCCCTGGGGTATAAATATGATGTGACACAGAGGCCAGTTCTCTTATCCACTCTTCAACATGGGGGGGAAACACAGGAACACCATTCAAATAAAGCAGATGTGTGTCGACTTTCACAAGTCAGGCAATGGCTACAAGAAAATTGCCCCTCGCCCTCCCCTGCCCATGTCTACTGTCAGAGAAATCATTAAGAAGTTTAAAACAACCGGCACAGTGGTAAACAACCCTGTACAAAGATGCAAGGTTATTTTGCTGCCACGCACAGTGAGGAGAATGGTAAGAGAAATAAAAAGTTCTCCAAAGTTCAATGTTAACGAAATGCAAGAAATGGTGGCATATTGGGGTCACAAAGTTTCCAAAAACAACAATCAGGCACCATCTACATACCAACAAGCTGTTTGGGAGGTATGCAGGGGAAAAAAAATACTTTTTCTCATTCACAATCATAAACGCAAAGGTGTCGAGTTCGCCAAGTTGTACTGGGACGGTGTGCTGTGGTCAGTTGAGACCAAGATGGAGCTTTTTGGCAAGAAACACTAAGTGGGTCACAAAAGATGGGTGCACAGAAAAGCACCTCATGCCCACTATGAAGTATGGGGGAGCATTGGTGATGGCTGTGGGCCTGTTTCTCTTTCAATCTCATCGAAAACCTGTAGAGTAAGAAGAAGAGGAGGGTGCAAAGGAGAGGACCAGGTCGCTGGAACTTTAGGAGATTGTACAGAGAGTAAACAGTCCAAGATCCCTCTTTCTGTATTCTCCCATCTTGTGAAACATTGTTGAAGATTACGTGCTGTTTTTGTTGGTAAAAGCCGGTTGTACAAAGTATTAAAATCAGGGGTTCAAATAACTGTGGCATACATGATATGATGTAAAAGAATTATTTCTTTAGATGGGATATTTGTTCTAGTGAATAAATGCACTTGAAGTAAATGTTGGATTTTCCTCTTTTTTTCTCTCAATTGTGGTCCTATATTATTGTTTAAAAAAAACCAACAACAATAAAAAAACCCTGAATTTATTAGAAATAAACAACACATCTTAACCAGGGGGGTCAAAAGTATGGACAGTTGTGTACCAAGGGAGATGTGCACGAGTTCAATAACTCCATATTATTATTGTTATTATTACGCCATCTGGTAATTCCACCTTTTATTATGGTATAGTGAATTTTGCATCACGTTTGGCATACTCACTTTTCTGCTCCTGCCAGTACTCGTCCTACTAGAGTGATTGTTTTCCCTTCAAACAAGCCACCCTGGATAGTGCCTGTAAATGGGGGGGTCTATTTGGAAACAAACAAAAATAATTTACTTTTCCTTTTTTTTTTTTTTTTTTTTTTTTACTGGAAATTTCAGATGTAGAAGAATCCTTAAAGGGATAATCAGTCCTACAGGTCGAATTTGTCTGAACTCGTTCAAGACTACATTCCAAAATGTGAAAAAAGGGCAGTCCTTCCTTGAAATACGACAATAAAAGCCCTGAAGCAACTATAATAGACATTACATATAATAAACAGGCATCATAGCCGACAGATAAGACACACCTTTTATATTTATTTTTCGGGTGATGGAAGGTGCAATCGTAGAAGCTTTTTTTTTTTTTTTAATCAGTGTGCATGTTGTAAGATATCACAGTAAAAGTATTACATACAGTATTGTGCCTTTGAAAGAATAACAACACAAATTACGGATGATAACTGGAAGCCGAAAATGTTCAACACCAGAAGCTCACATTCATTTTTGGTGAGCAAGTTCCTGAAGCATAATTTATTTAATGCATTTTTTTATTTTGTTTAAAAAAAATCTGTCTACCGGTACCAGAGTCATGTTGTTGGCCCAGTGTGAAGAGTACACTAAGGGGTTACAAGCTGAAATGGTATCACTATTGCTGAAGTTATGTCAACAGGATGAGACAGCGTTAACAAGATGGTAGAACATAAATATCTAAAATGTAAAGAAACATTTTGGTATAACACTACCTTCAGTCGTCATGACAAGAACGGTTTTATTGGGTATCATTAATATTTCTGTTCACACAAAGCTGTGAAGTCTGATTATTTTTAGAAAAGAGCTACTGAGCTATATTACATCATCATCAGTTCATTTTCTGTAACCGCTTCATCATAATTAGGGTCGCGGGGAGGCTGGTGCCCATCCCAGCCAACTCAGGGCGAGGGCAGAGTACACCCTGGACAGCTCGCCAGGCCATCGCAGGGCGGAAACACGCTGACGGCTTTGCAGCCTACTCTTGTCGAAAGTCAGCAATGGTTCTTTTATATGCCTCACACCATAGACAGTGGGAGACATGGCCGGCCTTTGATAACCCATTTAGCTGCACTGGGGGGGGGGGGGACGACAGTGACAACCTTGTGGAGAGTGGGACTCGAACCCCCAACCTTTTGGATCAGCGATCCGGCGCCTTATACCACTAGACCACCACTGCCCCTTGCTATATTTTTTATGTAAATTAAAAACATGATTTAAACAGGTTTGAAGGTGATTTTTATGGCACTCATTTATTCATTCATTCATTTACCAAGTTGTTTAATCCTACTAGCATCATGGTGAGCCTGAAGCCTATCTTAGCCAACTCTGGAAACCCTAAACAGCTCATCAGTCCATTGTAGAATAGCACCGGCTTTTTCCCTTTTTCAGGGGTCGCCACAGTGACTCATCTGATTCGCATGTTTTATTTGGTATAGGTTTTTACGTCGGATGCCCTTCCTGACACAACCCTTCAGCAATAGGCGGAAACACGCTGACGGCTATGCAGCTACTCTACGAAAGTCAGCAATGGTTCTTTTACATGAACCTCTCACCATAGACAGTGAGAGACATGGCCGGCCTTTGATAACCCAGTTAGCTGCACTGGCAGGGAGACCCACACTCACACCTAGGTGCAAAACTGACACGGGCAATTTTCCTAATGTGCATGTTTGTGGACTGTGGGAGGAAATCAGTGTACATGGAAGAGGCCTGTGCAAGATCAGGGAGAATATGCAAACCACACAGAAATGCCCTCGCCAAGACTGAGACTTGACCATAGAACCCTCTTGAATTGAGTCAAACCTGCTAACATCTACCTCACAGCAAGAAGGCCTGGGTTCAATCCCCAGCTCAGGCCTTTCTGTGTGGCGGTTGCATGGGTTTCCTCCAGTTTCCCCCCCTACAGTCCAAAAACTTGCACAGTAGGCTAATTGCCCATTTCAAATCACCCTTAGGTGTGAGTGGTTGTGCGAGTGTTGGCCCTGATGACCTCTCCTGGGTGTACCTTGCCCTTGCACAGAATCGGCCGAGATGGGTGCCAGCCTGTCCTGAAACCCTTTTTAAGCTTGAGTGATTTAGAATATGAATGAACGAATGAATAATAATACTAGACCCACCAAATCCATGTTATCTGTCCATCATTTTCAGGACCCTATTGAGTGTCCTGGGTTATGTCCCATTAGCCTTTTAATACAATGAAATGCTACTAATGATCTGCTGAATAAAAATAAAACATGAAAGTGCTTACCGGATTCATATAAGGCCTCTGACGGGACATTGCTACGGAGTACAGAATCACCACAGACTGAGTATATGATGCAATGGCACTCTGGGGTAAGTTTCAGTTTACAGTACAACAAAAGGCTACTCTATGGAAATCAGGAACATGTCAGGTTATAACCACACCTCCAGACACGATGTACACCAAAAACCTACCTTCTAAAAAAAGAAAAACTCTTATCCACTGTCCAAAAAGAAAGTAATCTCTATTTCAATTTCTTTTCAGCGATTGTGTACGTCGCTGAAAATTTCACTTCACTTAAACAAGCAATTGAAACTGAACATGTTTAGCTGCTTTAAAATAAACCCTTCACAGCAACTGCTTGAACAATACAGAAGTTAATGATTGATCTCAGACTTTGTCCCAACTTTACATAACCACCCGTCCTGCTCTTGTCCTTTCAGTTTCTTTTCCTTCATTGTGCACAAGTTTTACCCTCGGGCCTAGTTCCTTGAACAGGAAAAGCATCAGGCAGGTGAATCATCATACAAATGGTATTCGAATCTTGCCCCAAACCCATTTCCTTCTCAAAATTTGCTTTCAAACTCAATTTCTTCTCCAGTCTTAACCCTAAACAAGTCCTAACTCAATCTTTCCCCAAACTCAATTTCGACCCCAATCTTACCCCTGATCCAATCCTTTCCAATCTTATATGTAAACGGTGTCCATCATTGTCTCTGGCCTCAAGTCCAAACCATAACCCAACCTTATAAGGCCAAAATTCAACTATAGTCTTATTCCTAAACCCAATTACTGTCCCAGTTTTATTTATAATTAAATAATCTTGTCTTCACCTCAAACCCAACTCTGCACCATTACAGATTCAAATTGAAACCTTTCCTTACACTCAGGCCCAATGGATTTCCACATTTCTATTATAAACCACATCTTTCCACGGCAATACATTCACTATAGTGTATTTCCATAAGTCTGGTGCAATATTATCACCATACTGAAGTGACACCATACTGTTGTTTTAAGTCTTATTTAAAACCTTACAATGTTTAACTCGATCATATCAATTTAAAAACAACAAACAGGATAATAGCAGAAGTGCATTAATCATATGAACACAAAAGACAGAATTCAAAGAGTGATCAGAACAATACTTGGCTTACTTGGGTTTATTGTGTACACCCATTCTCATTGCTAGCCATTCTTAGCCACTAAGCTGACTCGGATAATATGACATAGCGTTATAATTTTCTCTGGTCACATGTTACACTTAAAATAACTTTTTTTGCTGTAAAATGTTTCGCTGTAAAATAACTGAATTTAAAACATCATTTAAAGAACCATTAAGCAACAAATGTGAAAATTAGCCAGATACGGGTTCAATGCTGCTTCAGGTAAAGGAGATTAGCGGCTAGTTTATCAGTGAAGATGATGAATTGGTATTTCTGTGTTAATACAGCAGTTTAAAATTTGTTATTACAGCTGTCCTTCTCTTTTGTTACTGACTATATTCCTAATGATGAAGATTAATGACTAAAGATGAAGAGATCTCGGTCAATTGTTGCATGAACAATGAAAATCTGGAGTACTAAGAATAAATTATAATTATACTGGTTCATAGTGTATAATTCAAAGTCTTACACATTTATTTTGCACTTGAAGCACAACGGAACTGCTGCTGATGTTTCTATTAACCTCCAAGATGCCAGTCTGTTGAAACAGGACACGATGATGGATATAGGTGAATATTTCGACACCATTCACTAAAATCCTGTAGCACCAAGTGTCGCACTGAATGTTTACCTGAAACAATGGAAAATCAAATGCAAGTAAAAGCATGAAACATGGCATTTACATGACCTCCTTGAATCGCCAGCTTATCGTGCTAAAGATCCTAGGAGCTATGTTGTCGGGGGCATAATGCCCCTGGTAGGGTCACCCAAGACAAACAGGTCCTCGGTGAAGGTCCAGACGAAGTGCGATTCAGAAGACCTCTACGAAAAATTTAAAAAAAAAAAAAAAAGGATACAGTTTTCCTTGCCCAGACGTGGGTCACCGGGGTCCCCCCCCCCCCCCCCCGGCCTGGGGGGAGGGGCTCAAAGGCGAGCGCCTGGTGGTTGAGCTTCTGCCCATGGAGCCCGGCCAGGCCCAACCCAAAAAGGAGACATGGGTCCACCCTCCCATGGACCCACCACCTGTGGGAGGGGTCAAAGGGGTTGGGTGCAATGTGAATTGGGTGGCAGCCGAAGACATGGGTTCTGTCGGACCGATTCTCGATTACCGATTCTGAGTCTTGGGACATGGAATGTCACCTCTCTGGTGGGGAAAGAGCCTGAGCTGGTGCGCAAGGTGGAGAGATACCGACTATATATAGTCAGGCTCACCTCAACGCATAGCTTGGGCTCTGGAACCACCCATCTCTAGAGAGGCTGGACCTGATTCCATTGTTGAGTTGCTCATGGGGAGAGGCGGCGAGCCGGTGTGGGCATTCTTGTTGCCCCCCGTCTTGGTGCCCAAACGTTGGGGTTCTCCCCAGTCGATGAAAGGGTAGCTTCCCTTCGCCTTTGGGTGGATGGGATGGGTCCTGACTTATTTGTGCTTATGTACCAAATGACCATTCAGAGTACTCACCCTTCTTGGAGTCTTTAGGAGGGGTGTTGGAGAACGCTCCCTCGGGAGCCTCACTCGTTGTCTTGGGAAACTTCAACACCCGTGTGGACAACGATAGTGTGACCTGGCAGGGTGTGATCGGTAGGTACGGCCAGTCTGAACCCGAATGGTGTTTCATTGTTGGACTTCTGTGCTTGTCACAGTTTGTCTATCACCAAGCGTGTAATTAGGGTCTGCTGGGAACGTTTGGCGGAGACCCTGTCTGAGAGGCCTTTAACTCCCACCTCCTGCAGAGCTACAACCACGTCCCGGAAGAGGCGGGTGACATGGAATCTGAATGGGCCATGTTTCGTCAGTCTCATGCAAGCATTAACCACTTAGATTTGTAGTTACATTTACCAAATTTGGCAGAAGCACTTATCCAGACCCTTACATTTTTAATCCAATTTATACAACCAATATAATGCGGGTTAAGGGCCACGCTTAAGGGCCCAACAGTGGCATATTAGTGGGACAGGGGTTCGAACCCTGAATTTTACATTAGTAACGCAGAGCCTTGAGTAGTGAGCCACCACATATAATAAGCAATTATTGAATCAGGTGAAGTATCCACCAAGATTAAAAGGCTGAGGGCCAGTCACCCTCTCAGAGCAAATACTTCTGTGATACAAAAGCGCACTCACTCACTCATTTGACAAATCGCTTAATCAACTAAGGTCAGAGGAAGACTGGAGCCCATCTCAGCTGACACTGGGAAAAGGTAGGGTACACCCTGAACAGCTCACCAAGGGGGCAGTGGTGGTCTAGTGGTATAGGGTGCTGGATCGCTGAGCCAAAGGTTGGGGGTTCGAGTCCCACTCTCCACAGGGTTGTCACTGTCCGTGTCCCCCCCCCCCAGTGCAGCTAACTGGGTTATCAAAGGCGGGCCATGTCTCTCACTGTCTATGGTGAGAGGCATGTAAAAGAACCATTGCTGACTTTTGTAAAGAGTAGGCTGCAAAGTCGTCAGCGTGTTTCTGTCCCTTGCTAAAAGGGTTGTGACAGGAAGGGCATCCGACGTAAAAACCTCTGCCAAATGAAAATGTGCGAATCAGATGATTTGCTGTGGCGACTCCTGAGTAAAAGGGAAAAAGCCGAAAGGAAGACAGACAAGACAGACGCCCTGAACAGCTCACCAGACCATCGCAAAGCAAACACAAACAACTATTCACACTCAGATTTACACCTAGGGTCAATTTGGCACAGCCAGTTAGCCTAATGAGCATGTCTATGGGAGGAAACTGATTACGGCAAACGTCGGAGCCCAGGACTCGATCGTAGGGTTTTCTTGCTGTGAGGTGGAACTGCTAATCACTACATCACTGTGTGGCAAATCATAAAATATGAATTCTACAATTCTTTCTGAATTCTTCATTTAAAATATTTCTAAAACGTGTACAGTAACATGACTATGTCACATGTGCCCTAACCTTAAGTCATGCAAGTGTCATTCAACTTACCCAAAGGCAATGATGTAGAAATGTGGTTATCCCATTGCACTGATGCAATACCAAAAATTATTTGATACTTTCCTCCAATCAGAGACAAGAAAATAATTTGAATGAATAATAAGGTCTGTAATCCACCAGCTAGCACACCAATCAGCTCGCACCGTTCCCATGTAGTACTACTTTATTAATGGTAAGTGATCCTGTTTATTTATTAATAAACAATGTTGCACCTTAACAAAAAAGATAACTGTCAAGCAAACCGAATAGAGGTCTCAGTTGACCAGGAAGGTGATGAAGTCAGAACCTCTGGGAACTGGGGTTTGTTTGCACCGTTGTTCTGAGTCCCAACAGGAATTATGCATTGCGTTACACACCACATAACTCAAGTTACCAGAATAGCGTGAGGTGAAGTGGAGAGATAGCATGCGATGCGTTTGCGACACCTGTAGATTCACATAAAACCGGTTTACAAATTCAAATCCAAAAGAGCTGAAGGGTTCATTTGCATACACATCATTTCAAAACAAACTGAACAAGCTTCTCACACATTTCAGCTCCTTCCAGAATGTGTCCTGTCACAGTGATGCTCTTCCCTTCAAACATGCCTCCTTGGCTACAGACTGTGAATGGGAGCTTCTGTTTGGGAGGAAATAATTTTAAGTGAAATTTAAGTAAATTATTCATTCAATTATTCATTATCTGAACTGCTTCATCCTGGGGAAGCTAGTGCCTATCTCAGCCAACTCTGTGCAAAGGCTTGTTCCATCAAGGAACCAACATGCACATCCATCCATACACACACACACACACACACACACACACGGCAAATTCGAAACAGCCAGTTAGCCTAATATGCATGTCTTTGGACTATGGAAGGAAACCAGTACACCTGGAGGATACCTATGTAAGTACAGGGTGAACATGCAAACTGCACACAGGAATGCCCTCGCTTAGCTCAGGACTTGAACCTAGAACATTCTTGCTGTGGGGCAGACAAGCTACATACTACATCAGTGTGCCACCCAACAACAACAACAATAAACTATTTGTTGAGATTGTTTTTTGCAGCATGCTTTTCATGAGCCCTTCCTTGGTCCGAGTGCATGCAAATTACAGCAGGAACAAGGCGTACCCTCGGCGACCAGAAGTCTTGGAGGATGTCCCAAATAATTCATGATGTCTACTCCCATAAATAACAAAAGAATCTTTGGCAATAGTTTGTAAATAATTCTGCATAACTTCATTTGTAAGCGTCATAGAACGTGTACTAATAGACTAGGTGCACTGCTGCGTCAATGGCTCCATGAAGAAAAAGAAACGGAGAAGAAAGTCATTTTCCGCTGTTTCTCTGCAGGTTTTGAGATAAACACAGACTGGTCTTTCTCTGTGGAGATAATTTCCATATTATCGGACATGAATAAATGACACTGAATCGGTCAGTGATGAAAACGGGGGCTTTGTGAGGATGTAGTCATTTCCCTTGTAGGAGAATGGTGTATGGCCATCTTGTGGTTACCACTTATAGCACAATGGATCTGAAAAATTAGTGTCGAGTATACACGGATATAAGCTTTACAACCATATCATTAAAGCACATAAACCCACAGTTATGAATGTAGGCTTCTCGATTAAACTTTCAGTTAAAAGTCTCAAACAGACACAAACATCAAACAGGAAGTGCATATCGGATTCAGGTACGGGTGCTGCTTGGCTATGCCAATATTGTTCAACTTCATAGAAGACCGTTTTACTCTCCAAACATCACAGGACAGCATACATCAGTTAGCACTTGTCTGATCCCATCGTTATATCATAAAAGAGGAATGTAGCAATGCAACCGATACTCCAGGACACAAAAAGATCGAGTTAATAATTACTGACGACGAGAACAACCTTCACACAATAAGAACTCTAGGATCATTTCTCCTGTCTGAGGCCCGTCGGAGCCTGTTAAAATATGAAGCTTTGCAATATAGAAAATGCAAATAACCCTAATAATAAAATGAATAATAAAAAGTAATAAGGTAGCACCGTAGCTAGTTATCCACCTCACAGCAAGAAGGTCCTGGGTCCTAATTTTGAAGGTCTGAGTGAAAGCAGGGTTACACCATGAACAGCTCACCAGTCCACCATAGAGCGAACCCACACAATCATTCAGATTCACACTCACACCTTAAGACAATTTGGAACTGCCAATCAGCACAATGTGCATGTCTTTGGACTGTTGTACGAAACCAGAGGAAACCCATGCAACCATTGGAGAGCCAGCAAACCCACCACAGAAACACCCTTGCCGAGCCCAGGACGTTTTTTTTTTTTGCCAAGATGTGCCAACCGCTACAATACTGTGCTGCCCTATACAAAAATGAAATACGGTATAGGTTGAAATATATTCCGAGTAATTGTTGTGGTGCAACCTAAAAACAAGCCACCGTGTGCGCATTTACTCTTTTAAACAGCACGCCGTTCGAAATGCGAGCACAGATTTATTGTTTGTCAAGAGGAAAACAGAAAAACGTGTATCATATACAGAATAACAGCCACATGCAATACAAAAATATGTATTTGTATATGACAGAACATGTATTGACCCATTCTAGAAAAAAAATTACAACTATTTTACATTTTTATACATGAAAAAATATAGAGATATATACATCTGGAACAGGGGAGTAGTACATATTCAAAATGTAGTACATTATATATTAACATATATAAAATGTCCATATAAATAAGAAAAGAATTCGGCTCATTCACTGTACAATAAATAAACTTTTGTTACACATATATTTTACAAGTCATCAGTATTTCGCAAACCACAATACACTCCAGGCTTTTATTCTTACATCATATTATGCCCAACACACACACACACACACACACACACACACTACACAAATAGATGTGACAAGAGGTAATGGTCACTAGCTCAATGAAACATGATCGCATCACTGCTTCCTATTACTATTAAACATTTTATGCTACATGAGGAGGAAACGTGAGAAAACAGCAGTGCTTCTCTTTGGCTCATTGTCACACTCAAGTACACATTCCAACCAGAGACTCACATCCTGCTTACATCAGCACTTCATATTATTGCCCTAACATGTGAGGCCACGGCTGTTTCAGAACTCATTGTGGAGATTCCTCCAGCGTCCCCACCCCCCTCCCTTTTCCTTCCTTGCTACTTTTAAATATCTCAAAACCAAAAATAAAAATTTACACCATTATTCTTCACTAATTCAAATGGAGCTAATCAACAAAAACATGACTGCGGTGGCAAACTTGCTTTTTAACATTTCACTTCAGCTAATATAGCGAATAAGTGATGTTAGCATCTTGAAATCTGCATGACTAAAATAATAATAAAAATAATAACAGTAAAATTAATACAAATCACACACTCACCTTAAACTGTTGAGGTGATGAGTAAACCTTTGGAATCTTTATAGAAATAATCATTATACCAGGGATGTAAATTAACACCGGTTCACCGGCCTGTGATGAATAAAACGTCTATAGGACGAGTGAAATTAGCTAGCAAGTCATCCTGCTAGTGACTTGATTAATACAAGGGGCAAACAAGATATAGTGTTGCTGACCAGTAAATATGAAGGAGGACTAGCAGATTCATAAATTTACTAGTCCTTCTGGTCAGTAGCTTATTTTTGCTAAATTCTACCCATTATATTAACTTAACAGCCATCTTGCGGCTAGGCAAACAAAAATAACTTATGCTAGGTAGTCAAACATCAGAAGCAGTGTTGCTAGCAAGGCTAACACCTAGATTACTAGATTACTCACATTTGCTAGTACAGTACCACCTTTTGAATTAATAATTTGAAAATAGTTTTACTAATTAAACCAATTGTAGTTAAGCTAACTTTAATTTTAGTGTCGCTATTAATATGAATACTATAGTGTACCTAGATTAGTGTTTTGCATTAGCATTTCTGACTAGCTTGTTCCGAACATGGTTATGTCTTACATTGAAGTAGGTTCTAGTTCGTTCAACTATTTTAGAAGCTAAAGAACTATGTTGTTTATCTAATTTTAAGCTATTTTTCCACAGAGCACCCAGTGTAGGTGGCTACATTTAGCTTTGCATTCTGCAAAGCCCGTTTTCTTTCCCCAACTGGCTATACTGTAATTATATATTCAAACCGATATACTACAATAGACTGTTAAATGCCTTTTACCATATAAAATATACATATTATCCTCTCTAGGGATATTTTGCATTATATGAAACTTCTGATATAAATAGACTAGGAGGTAGTAGCAGCCATCCTGTAACTAGAGAAATAATAACAGTCAACACTGTGAAAAGTGTCTAAGTGTTCAGCATAGCCAATAGTATATACTTGGGGCAGTGGGCATGTCTTTTGGACCTGTGATGGGGTTAGGCGTCCCAGCCATCATGTGTCTCCACGGACATGAGTGTATGCCACAAGACAGTTGGTAAGAGTAGGACCTGTCTACCTACTCATGCGAAGACTGGATCCGGCTGATTGTATGGAAGAAACCAGCAAATTGGTTCGGCGGGCACGAAGGCGGACCTAGCAAAGCGTTGTGGAGCGCAACCAGGGCACAGTGAGACACACAGAACCCTGCTAGCCATCCACTGCATCCTGACCTGTCTCCAGCCGTCTCGACTCTGTCATGCCACTGAACTCAGATAGACCGGAACGAGAGAGTGAGGCTGACGATCTGCACGACTCTCCCTCACTTAAATCCAAGTCAAGCACAAGTCATGGCTTCACCCGTACTGCAGATCATCAATCTGATATGAAGTCATGATCATCTTTGACCTCGAAGAATGAACAACAGTTTATACTTTAAAAAAATTGTGTCTGTGTTTCACTGTCTAGCATAGCTACTTATAACCAGAAATAGCAGTGTTGATAGCAAAAATATTAGCTAGCTACCTAAAACTTCTGCATAACAATTTTTGGGGTGCATAATAACGAATAATTAATAGAAGCTAATTTTGAAATATTTTTACTGTAGAGTTTTAAATGTAACTAGGAAAAAAAAACAAAAAAACACATGTACATTCATCTTATGACTTAGTCTTCCTAACAGTAGGATATTAGCACGATTAAAGTTCGAAATTAAGCAGTTTACAGCTATTTAAAGTTTGAGATTAAACAGCTACGCAGCGAAACCGATTGCTATTTTTACTATATAGCTTCTGGGGTAACTAGCTAGCATGTATGAACATTTTTAAAAACCATTTTGTTCATATATATTTGGATTTAATTTTCCTTTCAACTATGAGCAAAACATATTCTAAAGAAAGACCCCTCCCCACGCCGTCAACACCATATGTATGTATGTATGATGCATCTAACAATTAGCTCAGTTCTATGGAAAATATTTAATTGTTTTGTACATATTGCTGTTAAAACAACGTTAATTTTAATGTATGGTTTGTGCAAGTTGCTTTTTTAATATACATTAGAACAAATGTCGGCAAATTTTAAGTTTAACAGATCACCTTTCGAGTTACTGTGATGATGGTGCTTTACCAGGTGATATAGTATAAATGTGATATTTCCTTTGCTGTGATATTTATTGCGCTGGGTCATTGAGGGAAACTTACCAAGGTGAGTGTATGATGATTTAGGCACACAGCTCAATGACAAAATTTTTTCGCCTTCTCTTGTGAGGTCCAGTATCAACATGTTTTTGTTGATTGGCTACATTCTGGGTAAGGGTGCATTTAAAAACAAAACAAAAAACAAAGCATTACACTTTTTTTTTTGCCTATCCTGTTCCTTTTAAAGACATTTGGTGTTGATAAGTCATCAGGCACCAGTACACAGCAAAGGGTGTGACGGCATTTATAGTCAGTCTCTGCAGAAAGACCATGATGAGTGAGCCTTCATATCAGAGAAGCAATAGTGCACATCGTCGAAGGGAAGGGTGCATCCAGTCATAAGGGAGTGAATTAGTGACCTCGCAAAAAACAAAGAGAAAAGACAGGCTGCCACGAGAGGGGGGGAAAAAAAATCCACCAGGCAGACGCTACATATTCATCAGTCAAGATTCGGCCAAGACGTTGAGAGGAGAGAGAGAGAGAGAGAGAGAGAGAGATAAAGAGGCTGACAGCGCACACTCTAAAGGGAAGAATCAGAAACGGCGCAGAGAAGAGTTGCTCAGTATCTGTGCATTGCCAAGGCGCACTCCTCTCCAAAGACAGCAAGCAAAAGCGGAAGATCACGGCAGGAACGCTGGGAGCAGGAGGTGCATCTCATTTCTGCTCAGAGTCCACAAATTCTTTATTTCAGGATACATGCAAGGCAGATCCAGGGCTTTTTATTTTGCATTGCTTTAGTATTTCAGCTACAGCCTGAAGGATGGTAAGAAAAAGTCAGACAGAAGGAAAAACAAGAAAAGGAAGAGGTTAAACTGTTAAAAGTACTATAATATCTGAAGAAGGGAAAAGCATGTTTATTAATATAAAAACAGGGTCAAACGTTAGTGTGATTTGTGCTGACAGACACAGAAGATGAGAGAGACCGGATGGGGAGAAAAGAAAACTATTAACATTCTTTTTCTTTATCAATACAAGCATCTTTGTGTGTCATAAGTCATATATATCTTAGTCACCCATAGACAAGAGTATAGCTCAAATTAGATCACATGACCAGAAAATCAATCTTGACTTTTTTCTCCTCCGCTCACTTACCCTGCTAAAGCAAATCTCACAGAATGGAAATGTTCTCATGAATATGAATGAACATTGAGGTTAGTCTGGCCTTTTCATGGAAATATTTTTGAAAGTGTTTGAGAAAGATTGTTGGTGAACATTGCCGAACATTAGCAGTTGTTAGCGACAGTATTTGCGACGATTAACAATGCCATTACGTAGCAATATTTGCCATTCTTTTGCCACTGTTTCGATTTTTTTTTTACAATTTCTGGTAAAATACCAGGCAAATGCCTTGTATTGAAAATTTTGGGGAATCTTTGACATACAAACACTCCCCAACTTACGTTCATCCATTTTATGTTTTTTTCGATTTTTTTTTTTTTTAAAAAAAGTCAAATTTTGAATTTAGACGTACCTACGTAGTACGCTGACGTAATGACGCTGCATCCATTGTTACAAACGACAAACTGAACTTCTTCCCAGTTGAGTTATATATATCGTTTATATATCAGTCATATTGCGTGGTACCCTTGTGTTAAGATGTCGTCGCTGTGATCTTTGTGTTTACACTGTTTTGCGGACTTTTATAACCCTAAGCAAATATGGTTGGTGATTCACATCAGTGCAGGCTGTGTTCTAAACGAGTCCAACGGCACCCTTGCACACTTGAAAGACCGGAAGTCCGTATAGCCCACAGCAAGTACACTACTTTCGGTTGTGAGCGCCTCACATATTGTAAGCGTTAATTGGCTGTTTTAAGCTTCATGTAAAGTGACTCGGTATAAATAAGTGACTTATTTGAAATTAATGTTGATACTATTTGATATATTTGATATTTTACAATGCTATGTTTATAATAATTATTTAGCGGTGTTTTATGAGATACGGTAATGGTATTTATGGATGTATAGTACAGTATGAGCGTCATACGTCACATGTCACTGTAACAACTTGCGTTCACATTCAACTTACGTTCGGCCGTCCAGAACCAATTAAAAACATAAGTCGGGGAATGTTTTTTCACCAAATTGTCTATAAATATTGACTGCAGTCAGGACTGCAAACATTCTTTACCATTATCAACTATCCTTTAGTCATTCGCCTGTTTGAGGGTTGTGAAAACTTGTTGAGGAATACGGTCAAAACAGCTTGCAAACTTTGCACATAGTTGGCAAACCTCTGTGGTCTGTGATACATGTACTTTTGTATTTTACATTTTTACACATCCATACTGTACATGCAAACTATTGAGTAGTAGCGTAACTCAGGTTTGCCATTTGTGGTCAATCATTATTTTCCAGAATTCATCTGAAAGCCAGTAAACTAAATATAGTTTGACAAATGTTAGCAGACTGCACATGTCCCCACATCTCGGTCCTTTCTCTATGGTACCTACTCTGCAGATTTCCAGAAGTGTCCAGGATGTGACAGCCTACGGTTCAGCTTAGGCAGTTTCTCCAGCATGTCGGCCAGCTGTGTGAACGTGGCCCGATCATGCAGGTCAAATGCCCAGCAGGCTGACAGGATCTCCTAAGAGCAGGTTCACATCAGAGACAAGAGTCGAACAAACATGGAAGAGTCATGGAGATATAGGATGATGGGTAGCAAAACAAAATCAATTTTTGTTACACCAGCCTTAAAAAAAAGGACGATTCATTAAATTATGCAGTTATACTTCAATTACTGATCATAAGTCATGTATCCGACCTATTAAGCATTTTAAAATATTACACATGAATGCTCACTGTGACTTCTTTGCCCAGGTTGACCTCCGTCAGTACTTTCTTGATGCCCTCACCGCTCCCCACCTGCCAGATAGTTGCCTCTGCTGGCTGGTTTGTAATCGGCCAATCCCTTGCTTGTAGCTCGTACCAAATAGTGCTGGTCAAATGATGACTTGTCAGTTGCTAGTTTCATCTCATAATCATTCCAATTGTAGCAAAATATGAAATGCATTGTTACCCAAAAGCGTACACATCCGCAGCATTGGAAAAGGGCAAGCGGTCCTCATTGTTGCCGGGGCTCATCTTACGAACGATCTCCGGAGCCAAATAGCAAATCCAGCCATGAGGAAGCTTTAGTTCATTCTCGCGCCTGAATACATGAACACAAACATTCAAACACATTCAAGATATCATACGCATCATACATTGTCTTATCGCCCAAAATAGGAAGAAATGATCTATACCTTCCCTCCTGAACCACGCCTGAAATCCCAAAAAGGCCAAAGTCAGCAATTACAACTTTGTTCGTGTCGTGAAAGACGTTCTTCGATTTCAGGTCCTTGTGAACAATGCCCTTTGCGTGCAAATAACCCATTCCCTAATGGAGTGAGAAGACAAAGACAAAAAAAGAAGACTATGATCACATGCATGCTAATATTACATAGGTATGTACTGGTAGCTAACTCCCAGGTCACGCACTCATTTGTCAAACTGCTAAATCGTACTAGGGTTGTCGGGAAGCTGGAGCCTATCTCAGCTGATACCAGGAAAAAGCAGGGTACACCCTGAACAGCTCTCCAGTCCATCGCAGGGCCAACACACACACACACAACCCGTTGCACTCACACCTAAGTGCAATTTGGAACAGCCAATTATCCTGGTGTGGATGTCTTTGAACTTTAGAAGGGAATTGGAGTATCCAGAGGAAACTCACGTAAACATGGGGAGAACCACACAGAAATGCCGTCACTGAGCATGAGACTGAATCCCAGGACCTTCGTGCTGTGAGGTGCACATGGTAATCACTAAATCAAGGTACGATAATGATAATCAAAATGCTAGTTACCTTTACAATCTCCTGGGCAATCTGCCTTGTCTTGTTGATGTCAAGCACATTCTTTACATCTCTCACAACAGAGTACAATGTCCGGCCTTTGCAGAAACTGAAAAGGAATTTCAGACGCAGAGCTGGATTATGACCGTGATCATAACTACCCCAAGTTTTATTTATTAATATAACAACAAATGTCAGATAAATGCAGAGATTCATTCAGCTGTAGACAGGGTAAGAAGTTAAAATTTGCAAACATGTTAGCTTTGTGAGGCTACCTGGACAGAACTTCTGATAGAATTTAAACTCAAATACATTTTCATAATTTTGCTACCGAGTTAGTTGTAATATACTAACCTGACAGGAATTCTGTCAGAGTTAATTCAACTTACAACAATTATTTAAAAAGTTTAACACTATTTTAGCAGGCTAGCTAACAGTGCTACAGCACGTATGCTAGCCAACAGTAATCGGACAACATGTGAGGTGATTAAGTGATATTAAAAAAAAAAAAAAACTTCAAGGTCTCCACATATACTGTTTACAGTGGAAGCAGGGAGCTGCTCAAATCAACTGGGGATGCTGTGAGGCGGAAGGAATACTTTTATACTCTCCTCAATCCCACCGACAAGCTAGCCATAGAATAGCAAGAGCCTTGGGGGTTCAGGAAGGGACCTGCCCATCACTGGAGAAGAGGTTACCAAGATTTTTTAAAAGGAAACCGGGGTGGGGGGGGTGGGGGTGTCCCAGCTAGCATGAAAGCACACTCCTCAGCCTAGCCGGGAAATTCTATTCTGGAGTACTAGAGAGGAGGATCCAACCAATGGTCAACCTAGGTTTGGTAGGAAAAAAAAAAAGTGGTTTCCTTGAAGCAGCACTCTCAACCAGCTCTACACAATGTACAGGATCGTGGAGAGGTCATGGGAGTTTGCCCAACATGTCCACATGTGCTTTGTGGACGTGGTGAAGGCTTTTGACCGTGTTCCTCTGGCTATCTTGTGGGGTGTGCTTTGGGAATATGGTGTATCAGACCCGTTGCTACAGGCAGTTAGATCTCTGTATTGCCAGAGCCAAAGCTTTATTCGTATTGGTAACAACATATTGAATTTGTTTCCGGAGAGGGTTGGACTCCACCAAGGCTGTCTTTCATCACCCGACCTGTTCATAATTTGTAGGCGAAACCAAGGAGCGAAGGGGTTCTGATTTGGTTGGTATAGGATCTTGTCACTGCTTTTTTCAGATGACCTTGTCATTTTTGTTTCATAATGCTGGGACTATCAGCTCACATTGGAGGGACTTGCAGCTTAAGTGCAAAGTGGCCGTGATGCAAACCAGCACCTCCAATTCCAAGGCCATGGTTCTCAGCTGGAAAAAGTTGGAATGCACCCTCTGGGTCTGGAATGAGGTCTTGCCCCAAGTGGAGAAGTTCGAGAATATTGGGGTCTTGTTCACAAATGAGGGAAGGATGGAGCGGGAGGATTGAGATGCGAATTGCTGAAGCCTCTGCTGTAAAGTGGAGCTTCTACTTGTTCGTCTAGTGAAGAGAGAACTGAGCCACAAAGCTCTCAATTTACCAGTTGATCTACATTCCAACACTCACCTGTGGTCATAAGCTTTGGGTAGTGACCAAAAGAAAGAGATCGCAAATGCAAGCAGTCTCAGGGTGGCGGGGCTCTCCCATCTGGGACGAGCTAGAAGTAGAATTGCTGCTCCACAGCATTAGGAGAAGCCAGGAGAGGTGGCTCAGGTATCTGATTAAAATGCCACCTGAATGCCTCCCTGGTGTGGTGTTTTGGGCATGTCCAACCGGAATGAGACCCCGGGGTCGATCCAGAACATGCAAGAGAGGCCATAGCTCTCGGCTGATCTGGGAACGCTTTGGCGTCAGCCCAGAAGAGCTGGAGGAGGTGGTTGGGGAGAGGGACATCTGGACCGCACTGCTTTGCCTGCTGCTGCCATGATCCCACCCCAGATGAAGCAGAGGAAGATGAAGATAAGTCATAAAAAAAATATGTATGTAATGAAGAGTTTGTTTGCAAAAACGAATAAGTCCAATTGTTTTAATTATGAGAAAATCTATTTAAGAAGCTTTACGAAAAAAAAAAAAACCTTCTCAGTAAATTTCAAACTTTTTTCATGAGCTTTGAAAGAAAGTTACTGAAAAAATAGTTTTTCTTATAATTAAAACAATTGTTCTTATCTATTTTTCAAATTGAACTCTTTACGTGTTACTAATTTTCACTCTTAAAAGTAGCACTGCATAAGCTAATATTATCTACCATGACAGAATTTCCACGAGTATCTTATTTGTATTATTAAATGCTAATATTTACCACTCAAATATATGCCAGTTAGTTCACCTGGGCAAACCCGACAAATTTTGAGAGAACCTCAGATTCATGAATCAGGCAAAAAGATTTCCAAGATAATTTTTATATTACATGTTTAAATAAATGTAGAATTGTTAGTATTAATTCTATCCTGCTGGATACGTAGATATTAAGGATTTCTGAGAGATTTTATGTCACAGTGATAAAAGTTTTTATTATGTCACTACTGGCCAGCAAGCCAACATCAGCTAACCCAAAAACATGGTTATATAGCTATAGATACAAGCCAGTAAATAGTAAAAATATAAAAGCCCTGAATGACCTGGTGATGATGGCAAGGTGTGGCGGTGCCATGCAGGCCCCCATGAACAGCACCACGTTCTCATGGCGAGTCTGCCTGTAGTTCATCACCTCTTTCTTAAAAAGCTTGAGATGGTCCTGATTGTTGCCATCAATCTCAAGCAGACGGATGGCCACCTCGCCGTGCCAGCGGCCCCGGTGCACCCGTCCCCATCGACCCTTACCGATCAACTCGCCCAGGTCCAGTTGCTCGAATGGGATGTCCCACTCCTGCAGGTAAACGCTGGTTTGGCTGTCCTTGCGAGACACAGGACCCTTCCAGGGGCCACTGCCTCTTGCACTGGGCAGATCATCCAGCTCATCTCCGTCTCCTTCACCATCGGAGCCACCGTTTGTCTCTTCAAAGCTCACTTCCTCATCATCATCATCCTCTTCTTCCTCAGTTTCTTTCTGTCCCTCTTCCCCCTCTATGCTAACGTCGTCTTTCTCCTCTCCTTCCGCATCCTCATCTTCCTCCTCCTGTAGAAGCAAACAGACATCTTAAACCACATTTCATGTCAACTTTTTTATAAATAAGGCTGGATCACCTTAGAAACTCACTTCCCCATCTTCATCCTCAGCCAGCTCAGCATGCACATCCTCTTCTGATGGGTCGGTCTCGTTCCTGATGGAGAGCAAGTGGGAAAAGGTAACATAAGTATAGTTAACATAAATAATGGCACCCACACTTTACAAGAGGTCATGAGATGGCGTGGTAGTGGCTCAGTGGGGTGCTGATCAGAAGGTCAGACTGTAGTATCACCACGCTGCCACTATTGGGCTCTTGAGGAAGGCCCTCAACTTGTAACTCTTCAGTTATATATAGCCATGACTGTAAATCATACATGTGTCTTACACTGTATCTGGTAAGCCTTCTGGGTGAAGTGTGCTGGAACTGGACACATCTATTTAAAAAAAAAAAAAAAAAAAGAAAAGAAATTAAGAAGAAGTGAAAAAGCACATAATAGATGTTAGGACAATCAAACACAAATATTTGGACTTTGCAGTCGGAATCGTTTTGAAAAGCCTGTTTCCTTTCAAACCTGAACATCGGTTAAGGATACAATGACCAGACAAGCAATGCCACAACTCACCAGCAGGTGGCGAACAAAACGAATGTTACTATGTCAAGTCCATGCAAATCATTTAAACAGCATCAACACCACTACCACCACCAGCAGCAGCAGCAGCAGCAGCAGCGGCGGCGGTGGCAGCAGCAGCATGCAAACTCTCGCCAGGACAAGCAAAAGAAATGATCTAAAGAAGCTTCATGTCTTAGATGCACACAGCAAGCTGATGGGTATTGCTGGGAGGTGACAAGGTGAGGTCGTCTTTAACTCACCAGGGAAGATAAACTGCTGTCTATGCTGAAAGTAGAAGGCAGCTTAGGGAAAGAGGGGCAGAGTAATCAACAGGCAGGGAGACCAGAAAAAGGGGAAAGGTTGAGGGTTAAAAAGCACGTGGAAAAAGGAAATTTGCTTTTTTTCTCAAAAGGTCTACAAATACCATCATTTTTATTAATTTTCCACCTAAATAATGTTTTTCTTTGTTCTGTGGACCAACAGTACAAGTAATCATGTCACATTACTCATGAATATATTTGGTGTCTTCTCGTGTCCAAACACTCACCTGGAAAGTTAAAGCGGTTATCGCGATGGTTTTTGGGTGAAGGGTTGGGGGGTGGGGTGGCACTCGGTGGATTACTCTGCTGGAATGGGGCAGGAGACGACGGGGTGGAGGATGTGGTAGACGAGGGGTTACTGCTGGAGTCTAGCTGATTCAGCACAGGCGGATGATCCTTGGGAGAAAATATAGTACAGTACTATGTTCACTATGCAAACAGTCGAAAATGATGTTATTATCTGTGAATAATTATTTAAATAATCATTATAAACACATCTAAGAATAAAGTGAAGCAGTTGAAGGTCTTGCACAAGGTCCTAAACTTTGCTGTTTCACTTCACATCTTTTGGTTAAATTAACTGTTGACCGAATATTGACCATGTCATGCTGAAATCTGTCCAGTAGTTTTATCAGGAACCTATTCACATACAAAGAAATGCTGACGATGACGATACCTCTGGGTTCAAGGCCGAATCACAAGCTACAATGGACGAAGGTAAGGTACAACTTAATCTCAGGGCAACACACACACTATATACATATACAGTCGGCCCTCTACTTACGAAATTAATCCGTTCCAGTGCCTTTTTCATTACCTGAAGTTTTCGTAAGTAGAGGTACATTTTACATGTGCCAACAGTCCTGTTCAAATCTCCTTCACACGTGTGACAATGAGGAAGTATGGGGAGAGGAATGGGTACAGTTCAGCTCCCTCCTGGCCAATGGGAGGCCAGCGGCACGGGATGTTGGGAGACAGCCAATGAGCGAGTGAGAGAGCAACTTGCGCATTGCTTGAATGGGACGTTTGCCACTTTTCGTAAGAAGAGGTTGTTTCGTATACAGAGGATGAAAATTTAGGAAAATGTTTTTCATAACCTGGATTTTTCATATTCAGAGGTCACACATATACACATGCACACACACACATTTTATATATATATATATATATATATATATATATATATATATATACAGTGATACCTCAGCTCACGAACATAATTGGTTCCCAGAAAGTGTGTGTAAGGCGAAAAGTTCGTCTTCCGAACATTTATTTCCCATAAGAAACCATTAAAATGAGAATAATCCGTTCCCAGGTCCCCATAAAACATAATTTTCTACTAAATGAGCCTTAAAACTACACAAAAATATACCTTATTTTATGTATAATAAAATATACAAAAAAAGGAGGAGGAGGGAGGGAGGGACTTACTGTTTGGAAGGAGTGTTTGGAAACGCCTACTGTTTGGAAACACCCTTAGCCACACACGCACCCTTAATAGCTTCCTTGTTCTTAAGGATGGTGGTAGACTTAGCGTACTGGTACTGGGACGCTAAGTCACACAAACGCACACCTCGTTCGTGTTTTTCAATGATCTCCGCCTGTGGTGGGGTCTTTTTCGGTCCCATAATAGCAAAAGTACACTCAATATGGTCCAAAATGTCTAGCAAACACAAACCACTTCCGCATTCAAAGAAAGGTGGTGACGAACTGTGACGCCGTGAGCGTGCGTCAGCTTCTCGTGGCCGCCACCGTGGCGCTGTTCGACCGCGTGGTTTGATTCGTCCGCCGAAAACTAGTTCGTCAGCAGAGACTATATGCTCGCAAATTTAATGTTCTTGAGGCGAAAAGTTCGTGAGCTTAAGCGTTCGTCAGCGGAGGTTTTACTGTATTTATATATATAAATTAAAAAAATAATAAAAGGACAGGACAAAGACTTTCTATTGAAACTCCATTTATCACTACAGAGCTGTTTCGAGGGGTGGTGAAACCATCCTCTCTCTTCAGGTGATTATAGAAGAATTATATTGTTTTTTGCTCTACCAAAAAGTATTGAGCACTCTCTTACGGAAGGATCTACTCAGAAAATTCTCTCTCTCTCTTTCTCTCATATATATATATATATATATATATATATATATATATATATATATGTGTGTGTATGTATATAATATATATATATTACACACACACACACACATTGTATATACTGTATAGGATATACTTACATACACATACACACTCCTAGAGGCAATGGAACAGACTGATCGCCTAATATGCAGGTTTTTGGACTGTGGGAGGAAACTGGTGTACCCAGAAACAAACAACCCAAGCAGGGAGAATATGCAAAATCCATACAACATCCTCACTGATACTAGGATTCAAACCCAGTACATTACTGTGAGGCGGACATGTTAACCCTAATCTATATCCATCCAACAAAAATGAGAATATTTCTTCCTCCCTATACCTCCGTACTTCAAGTTCACCTCTCTTGGTGTTCCTGGGTTTCTTTAAATAGACAGGAGAGTTAAAAAACAGTCACATGACATCAAATGGGTTCGTTAATTGCTATATAAAAATGCTTCCACTCCAAGTGGACTGCTGTAGTTCATTTCCAGAAAAACAAACAGGTTTATTTCTGATCATTCATTCATTCATTTTCTGAACCGCTTAATCCTAGTTAGGGTCGTGGGGGAGGCTGCCGCCCATCTCAGCCAACTCTGGGTGAGGGCACAGTACACTCTGGACGACTCACCAGGCCA
>CM045743.1:27656439-27658939 GCA_024760905.1 Plotosus lineatus | reverse complement strand
GGATCCAAAAACCACTTCTAAACAACTACAAGCCTCACTTGGCTCAATGACTCCACCATCAGAAAGATATGAGGCCAAAATGGCATCCATGGAAGAGTTCCGAGGCGAAGGCTACTGTTGACAAAAAAAAAAAAATAAAAAATAAAAAATAAAAAATATCAAGGCACGCTTTCCCTTTGCCAAGAATCATCTTGATTATCCCCAAAGTTTTTGGGATAATGTCCTCTGGACTGATGAAACTGAAGTTGAATTTCTTGGGAGAAATGCATCCCGTCACATTTGGTGCAAAAGGAACATTGCATTTGATAAAAAGAACAATGTGCCAACAGTGAAACATGGTGGTGGAGGTGTGATGATCTGGGCCTGCTTTGCTGCTTCGGGACCTGGGTGACTTGTCATGATTGATAGAACCATGAATTATGCTTGCTACCAAGAAATCCTGGTGAAGATTGTTCGTCCATCAGTTCGAGACCTAAAGCTAAAGTGCACCTGGGTTCTGCAGCAAGACAATGATCCGAAGCACACCACCAAGTCCACTTCTGAATGGCTAAAAAAGAACAATATGAGAGTTTTAGAGTGACCTAGTCAAAATCCTGACCTGAACCCTATTGAGATGCTGTGGCATGACCTTAAAATGGCTGTTTATGCCCGACAACCATCCAGTCTGGTCGATCTTAAACAATTCTGACAAAATCCCATCACAGTGATGTGAAAGACTCATCGCCTCATCACAAATGCTTGACTGCAGTTATTGCTGCAAAAGGTGGTTCAAACAGCTATTAGGTTTAGGGGGCAATTACGTATTCACACGGGCCCTTGTTGATTCAGATTTTTTCCCCCGTTTATAAATGCAATTGGAACTGAAGACTGCATTTTGTGTTTTATCTTTCTATAATATTTAGGCTTGCTTGATCTGAAATGGATGACCGTGATAAAAATGTCAGAAATTGGTCAGGGACAAAAACTTTTGCACAGCACTGTGTGTGTGTGTGTGTATATATATATATATATATATATATATGATTTTCTGATTAGATCCTTCCGTAGGAGAGTGCTCAATACTTTTTGGTAGAGCAAATAACAAAAATAAAAGGACAAAGACTTTCTAAGAAGAATTTCAAAGAAAGTCTTTGTCCTGTCCTTTTATTTTTATTATATATACACACACACACACATATACACACACACTTACACACACATATACACACATATACACACACACACGCACACGGTATACGACGTGATAAGCGCCAAAGATGCTTTAAAAATTGGAGTGTGTGGGCGCTTATTAAAATGATTACCAGCAGAGTGGAACGGTAAGTGCTTATTACCATAGAGGTGGAAAAACATGAATAATAACCGAACAATAGTTTTACTGGTATTTGTGTAATTAATTTTGTAGTAGCAACCAAATTACTTACATGAAAGCTGAAAAAAAAAAAAAAAAAAGAACACAGCATAATTAAAAAAAAAAACCGACTGTTTAATTTTCTGTCCTGTGCTGTTCCTTTAAATATTTTCCCTCCGATGTAAAATCGAGCCAATCAACATAAATGTCAACTTCAGCACATGGCACTTTGAACCAATCAACACAAAAGGTCAACTTTAGCACATGGCACCTTGAAAAGCACAGGGCCAGGAGCTTCTTTAAATTTGAAGTTAGTGAGCAGGAGAATCGGGTGAAAAATACTCCTCATCACTTTCTGATCAGTCCATATCTGGCTCATCGCGCCATTCATTCAGCGCATCCCATAGTTTTGCTGTAGCAGTTTCGAATGTTTCATCTTGTTGGACATTTACCAAGAGAACACAGCAAAATATTTTCCTGATTTTTTAAAGCACAGCGGAATGATCAAATGTGTTGTTTCTGATGAACATTATATAGACATCCCCCAGTGGCAGGGGGTCTTGAAATACCGTGTGAATGCACTTTTACAGGCAGTGAACGCTTCATTGTACCGTTACAGAGACTGATCGAATAAAATTAGTAAGTTTGATATACCATTTTGCTCCCAGTACACATGGGCGGTTATTAGACACAAGAGGAAAAAAAAAAAAAAAAAAAACACGGGGGTGGGGGGGCACTTATTGGAACAGGGCGCTTATCACGTCAATGCGGTATTTTATATATTCCCACATATATATACACACACACACACACACACACACACACTAGTCCTTCTCAAAAAATTAGCATATTGTGATAAAGTTCATTATTTGCTGTAATGTACTGATAAACAGTAGACGTTCATATATTTTAGATTCATTACACACAACTGAAGTAGTTCAAGACTTTTATTGTTTTAATATTGATAATTTTGGCAAAAAAGTAATGAAAAACCAAGAATCCCTATCTAAAAAAAATTAGCATATTTCATCCGACCAAAAAAAAAAAAAAAAAAAAAAAAAAAAATTTTAAATGTTTTTAAGACAAAAAAAAGTCAACCTTCAAATAATGATGTTCAGTTATGCACTCAATACTTGGTCGGGAATCCTTTTG
>CM045743.1:27648939-27651439 GCA_024760905.1 Plotosus lineatus | reverse complement strand
ACGTTGGACAAAGGCAATCATTATTCAAGGGAAAACCATATTAAAAGTCCAAAAACCAAAGCAATAAAGTTTTTTTTTTCAGGTTCTACATTGACACAACGGAATATTAGTACAAAAAGAGAATAGGTGAAAACAGTCTAAAGGCAAACCAATAACAGGAAACAGATTCAAGACGAGCACATAAACTAAAAAGCAAGAGCAGCACTGGTCCAAGGACGGGTACACCCTAAACAGCTCACCATTTACACTCACACCGAGGAGAAATTTAGAATCGCCAATTAGCCTAATGCGCATGCTGTCGGAGGAAACTGGAGTACCCGGAGTAAATCCACACAAGCAGAGGGAAAATATGTAACGCTGCAGAGAAAAGCCACCCACAAGCTGGGGACATGAATCCCATTTTTTTGTGTTGCCATGAGGGGGACGTACTAATCACACCCCCCGTGCTGCCCATTGTATTTTTATTGTATTGTTATCATCATGACAATGAGAGATAGAGATTTCCTTTCGGCTTTTTCCCTCTATCAGGGGTCGCCATAGAGAATGATTTGCACGTTTGATTAGGCATAGGTTTTTACCATAGACAGTGAGAGACATGGCCCGCCTTTGATAACCCAGTTAGCTGCACTGGGGGGGGGGGGGGTGACAACCCCGTAGAGAGTGGTACTCAAACCCCCAACCATAGGATCAGTGATCCAGTGTCCTTTACCACTCGACCATCACTGCCCCTGGTTGTCATGACAATGGTGGTGCAAAATGGGACAGGGTCTGGATTCCTGAGGTTAAGGTTATAGGTACTGATATTGCTGGGCCGAGTTAAGGTTGAGGGTTTAGCTAAGTTCGGCCCAAGGAAAAGGGGATTAGAGTTTGGGCTAGCACAGTTATTAAAGGTACGAAATTTAAGGTTAGACCAGTATTATTTACTATAGCTGTACAATCCAAAACAGGAAGTGACCTACTTGCTGATGGGTGTGTCCTCGATACGGTTGCCCAGTTGGCTCTCGTGGCTCTTGCTGCGTGTCAGGGTGATGTTGGGCAAGACGTGCAGTACCTTGCGTGAGGGTGGTGGTGGCGTGCACGGTGGCTTCAATCGGTGTCTCCTCTTTGAGGGTGGGGTTATGGGTGGAGTGGAGGAGTGTCCATGTAGACGGACGGGCCAAGACGAGTAGTATGGACTCGGATCTGTTAAGCTCTCTGCATAGCCATGGTAGATGTGGGCCTCAAGGTTGGATGGAAGATGGCGTGAATGGAGGCATGGCATTAGGGGTGTGGTGGGCACGGTCGGTGTAGTAGGTGTGTTAGGAGGCCGGGCAAGAGGGGATGGGCTATGAGGACGTGTTAGGCTTCCAAGTAAAGGGATCTGATCTGCTGGGGTAAGACCGCCACTGTCCCGTCGCGTGGGCTCCGAGAACCAACAGCCTCCATCCTCACTACACTGTCCTGAGAATGAAAAATCCACATCTAAACATGGAAGGCTTTCCTGACTGCCCTGAAGTCAGTTCTTCTTACATCAGTGAGCTTCTCATTTCTAAATTAAAACTAGACTCCTGCTATTTGGAGCAGGCTTCCAGACTATACAGCACGCCCACCTGATTCTGTGGCGCTCTTTAAGCAGGAGAGGGCGGCGCAGAGCCGAATGCACTCCTCCGCTGTGGCTCCCAGGCTCCTCATGGACTCTCGGACCTGAGCGCCGGGCATTTGCAGCAAGGCATCCAACGATAACATCACAGGCAGCGCCTACACAGCATGAGACGGAGAGAACAGAACAGACAGCAGGGATGTTGAGAAAATCCACAGAACACACATTGTATACAAAGAGGGCGTATACATCAACTGTCAATTAAGCTGTGATCATGTGCTACAGTTATGTGCTGATGCTTAAGATTTGTTCAGCTTGAACTATATACAAGAATACAAAAGATACACACATTCAGCACACATGAGTCTTTTGAACCTTTTGAGCGATGCTTTGAGTTATGATTGTGAATTGAGCTGCAATCTGAGTTATGATTAAGTCATTTGCACGATGAGATGTCCGAGTTGATTCACTTACCAGTTTTTGATAAATTTGACGATTTGTTTGTGTTCTTTGAATCATTTGAATTATTGATAAACTGAAGAAGGAATATCATCACAATATTAACAGTATTATGTCTGGTGGCCTGTTTGAAGTGAACTGACATGCGGCAGGATGAAAAGTCGAGGACCTCTTCACTCTTTCACAAGTAGATGGTTATTGTTTTCTCTAAAAGTCTGAATGCAAATTAATTTCTCTCCCTCTTTCTCTAAATCTACACATCACATGACCTCTTAGACTAATTAAGCACAGCTGATGATCCGATTAAATCATTATGGACTTGCCTGAGTGGATGAGAAGAGTCAGTAACGCCAACGCACCTGAAGTATGGGTTTATTAACACGGGCTTGAAATGCAAGTGCAAATGTAACTATCCAAGGCTTCAGTCTGTACACATGTGCTGATAAAAGGATTGCACTTTTT
>CM045743.1:27578939-27643939 GCA_024760905.1 Plotosus lineatus | reverse complement strand
TTTAGTTTTAGTCGAGTTTTTAAAGTTGTTTTAATTCAGTAAATGTTTAATAAATGTGGGTGCATTTGAGTTCATCTGGAATTCCGATCCCTCAAGGAATCAAATTAAAGTGGAGTTTGTCAAGCAGGGAATGCGCTTTGAATTCATGTCTTGTGGGCGTGGCCCGCAGCGCGCACGAGAGATAGAGAGACAAAGAGAGGAGTAACGCTTTAGTTTTCAGTTTTTTAAGTTGTTTAATTCAGTAAACATTTAATAAATGTGGGTGCATTTGAGCTCATCTGGAATTCCGATCCCTCAAGTAATCAAAATACACTTTGAATTCCATGTCTTGGGCGTGGCCCGCAGTGCCCGCGAGAGAGATAGAGGTGTGTGTGTGTGTTCATAAAAAAAAAAATGTTTAATAATGGTTTAATTAATAAATGTTAATAAAAGTGTTTAATATGTTAATAAAATGTTTAAATGGTTGATTAAATAATTTTTCCCTTTTAACACATTTCATACAAAATTGGTGTACTTTTATCATTTTTAAAAGGTTTATGGGGTTTATCCAGTCCAAGGACTGGAGACTTGGAACGAATGAGGCGTTTAGCATGCAAGATGTGACCCCTACTTACGAAATCCCCACTATACAAAAAGGGCTCTGAAACAGATTAATTTCGTAAGCTGGGGGCCGACTGTATTCAGATGGAATGTATTGGATGGGTTTTACACGCCGTTGGAATAAAAAAAAAAAAAAAAATTGATGTCACTCAGATGGACAAAGACATGTTGAAGAATGAATGACGAGGAATAAATATTTTTGAGCAAATTCAACTTTTCAGGTTATATTTTACAATCATACAAATTTAGTTTGTTTCCGGGTAGCACGATGGTGTGGGTAGCATCTTCACCTCACGGCAAGGAGGCCCTGGGTTCAAGTCCCAGCCAAAGCGGGTGCATTTTGTGTGGTGTTCTCATTTCTCTCTACGACTACATCCAATCACTCAAGGCATGGACGCTGAAGCTTGAATGATGCTCATACAGGGATCGTCATGGCTATGATCACAATAATCTACCATATGGTTCGCCAGGCCACGCACGGACTAACTCACACATACGGGCATTTTGGAGCAGCCAATTGACCTACTGTGCATGGTTTTGGACTGTGGGAGGAAACCAGAGTACCCGGAGGAAACCCACGCAAGCACCAGGAGAACATGCAAACTCCACACAGAAACGCCCAGGCCTGGAATCAAACCGAGGCCTTCTTGCTGTGAGGTGGACGTGCTAACATGTTCTCATTTACATCTATCACATTCGGCAGACACCCTCATCCAGAGTGACATATTTTTTTATTTTCTTTATACAACTGAGCAGTTCAGGCTTAAGAACCTTGCTCAAGAGCCCAAGAGAGTGGTATAGGGACTTGGAACACCCCCACCCCCCTCTGATAGTAATCCAAAGCTTTAACCACTAAGCCAAAACTTGACCCATGTTCTCTCTGTGCTTAAATGGGTTTCTACCAACAGTCCAAAGACATGCACCAAAGCTAATTGGCTGTTCCCCCTAGTTGATTGCGTGTGTCATCCTACGATGGCTTGGCGAGTTGTTCAGGGTGTACCCAGCCTTCACTCAGGGTTGACTGAGATAGGCGATTAGTGATTTAGCAGTTCGATGTAGTTTGAGTAGTTTGTTTAAATGCTGCCCAAACACTGAGTCAATAAGTTTGTTATAAACTGTCATGAACCTTTAAAGGGTACCTGTAGTGAAAACACTCATATACCTAATTTGATGTATTGTGTATAGTTAGTGACAACACACCTATAAGGCGTTTATTATATTCTCTCACAAACCAGCTTTAAGCGATTTAAAGGCTTCACTAACGTCAAGTTTCAGAGCGCAGGAATTTTGCAGCGTCGCATTTCCTGTGACGTCACATCGTTGACAAAGCCTCTACCGGAACTGCGAGATCGCAATGTAAACATAAGCCTATATACCTGACACATAACACAAGCTCACGGAAAATTGGAAAAAACAGACATTATAGTAATTTTTTTTTTTTTTTTAAACCATGGACGAAGACAATGTCGTAGAAGGATTAGAAGGTTATTTATATGAACCACTGAAGAAAGACGATGCACATTTAGTGAAATTGGACCAGAAACGTGACAACTCTGAGGACGATATTGGAGAGTCGGCAGAAGCTCTTACACGGGAAAATCGTAGCAAACAACCAGCAAATATTTGGTGCTCTTGTGGAAAATGCGTGCGTCAAAAAAACGATCAGGAGTGATATTGTTGTAAAGAACATGAGTCGCCTGAGGAAAATATACTGACATTCTGCAATTGGCGATACGACTGTCAACGATGTTACGTCACAATGACCTTTGACCCCGGTGAAAAAAAGCCAACATGTCCACGCGCTGAACATTCGTGAGCAAGGAATGTCATATCGAAGAAAAGGAAATGTGGACTTATACATAACCTACCGACATCACGCAATGTTTAAAATTTAATAATAAGGTATGGTGGATCTTTTTTTAACGCTGTCAATTTTGGGTACAGGTACCCTTTAACAAACCATAAACAACTGTAAATGGCAACTGAATCACGAGTTACTTTTAAACGAGGTTCAGAAATGTTGTGAACGGTGACAACATTGCAGCCAATGCTGACACATGTAACAGCTAGATGCTCATACATAGCTTTGATAAACATTTTAAGTCTCGCACTGCTTATGGTGGTCAGTATTGGTCTAAACTATTAAGAAGATAGGGGTTTTGCAACTATGCTGAACCACCATCAAAACCACTCGATACCAATACACATAAATGAGCATAAAATCACTTCTTACATTTTATTAATCTCTCATCTTATTGAAATGTTCAAAAATGACCCATCCTCACAAACTCATCCAGAATGAACAAGATTTTACAGGAATCATCTGAAAGCTATCGGAATGGAATCCACCGCCTTAATGCAGCTACTCATTATTTATTCAACATCTAAACCAACATCAGTTATAGTCAGTGCATCAGCTTTACACTGCTTATTAATGGTTACAGTTTTTCCTGAGGAATGAAAGACTTGGTGTTTCTTGTTTAATAGGAAAATAATCCTGTAATGATTAAACTTGGTACAATTTCATTAATTCTGTGATACAAAAACAATCTTTTAACTCTTGTTTTGAATAAAGTTTGAATGATTAATGTCTTCAGAGGACACAGTCCAGCCCAGGGAAAGCTCCAATAACATTTGGGTTTGATCTGGATCAAATCATGATCAAGAAATTTTTTAAATATTCTTTAACATTGTAAGAACATGTGATTTAATTAGAACTGTGTCAATCAGGCCCAGCAGAGGGCAGCATGTGTTTTCTGTTTTTCTTCTTCTTTGTGTTTTTTTGGCTTGGTTGAGGTTTGTGCCCTCAGTGTTTCTTGTTTTTTTGGATACCTTTATCTTTCACCAAGATTAGTTTACTCATATGCGAACCACTTGATCATACAGGAGTCACAGTGAGGCTGGTGCCTCTCTCAGCCAATTCTGGCCAAAGGCGGGGTGCACCCTGAACAATTCTATCGCAGGGCCAACACACACACACACACACCTCGGGGCATTTCAGAAAAACCATTTAGCCTAATGTGCATGTCTTTGCACTGTCGAAGGAAATCTGAGTATCCAATGGAAACCCTTGCAAGCACTGAGAAACAAGCAAACTCCATACAGGAACGCCCTCACAAAGTCCTTGAACCCAAGACCTTCTTGCTGTGAGAATGTGCGATCCACAAAATCATTGTACCACCAAAAATGCAGATACGGACACTAGGTCTAACATCAAAACAAGTCGTCACATTACAGGAAGTAATGCGACAGCAATGTTTATAGTTTCAGTTAATATGGTATTGAATTTTCACAATAGCTTTGTATTTGTACTGCGAGACATTACAAAACCCTGGAAAACGTTGCTTACCTTTGTTTCTTGCTAAAGTTTGAATGAGAACCTTAAAAATGTTAAAGAACTAAAGTGAAATATAATGATCCATATGATAAATACATAACTCGAATCTCAAATATGATGATCTATATGAACTGGCTTGATCTGAAAATCTTTCACTGTATCCATCACTTCCACATGTTTATAACTGTCTACAACACACAACAGTACAACACACCTCCCCGTCTTTCCAAGGACACACTGGACTGGCATCTGTAAGAGCTGACTCAGGATCAGAGAGCCCCAGGCTCCAGGCCAGGCTTTACCCAATCACAGTGAGCCGCCTCGTAATATTCTGCCGAGATCAGCAAAAGCTTTTGATACCCTTATATACACCACAGCTCATGACTCCTGCAGGACATGCCAATGCAAACACGGGACTTTTCCGTCTTTGTCCTGTCACCCAAACATTCATGCTCAGTGAGCAAGAGAAAGGATAATTGCCACAGCGCTAATGAGCTGAAGCTAATTATACACAGACATATATTGAGGTATTTGTTCGAGGTAATAATTAATGCATAACTGTGTATACGAGGCCACCAAAAAAATAAAACGAGCCTGGTGCAATATAAGACATTCCCAACCCATCACATGTTAAATTACACGCTAAAAAGCGGGACCAGTAAGGTAATATTCATAGATGTCCATCGCAGACATTCATCTGATCTGTTTCAAAGGATTGCATCATTAAAATACATAATTTCTCATCAAACAAACCACTTTCCTTCTAGGGTTGCGATGAGGCTGGAGCCTATCTCAACTGAAACTGTTCAAAGATGAGGTACACCCTGAACAAGCCTGCCAGACCATCAGAGGGCAACTCGCACAACCATGAATCCTCACACTCACACCTAAAGTCAATCTAGAAAAGCCATTTAGCATAATGTGCACATCTTCGAACAGTCAGAGAAAACCGGAGTTCCTGGACGAAACCCACACGAGCACACGAAGAACGTTCAAACTCCACACAGACACTTAACCCCAGGACCTTCTTGCTGTGAGGTGGCCATGCTAACCACTTCGCCATCATACTGCACGAATTCAGACTCCAAACATGTTTTGACTGAGTAGGTGAGGGGGATAAAAACAAGGTGAATTTGAAATAACCGGAAAGGTCTTGGCTTGTGACTGGAGGCTCACAGAGAGCCACTGTTGGAGGTTTGATCAACACTCTTAACCCTCAATTATGTGCTTATGCAAGCTCTGTAATTGGATCGGATTCTGCTTCGCTTCTAAGTCGCTCTGGATAAAACCATCTGTCGAATGAATAAATGTAAATGTTAAAAAAAAAAAAAAAAAAAAATCCAGCCCATTGCATGATTATATCTAATCTACATCATGCCACTGCACTTGGCTCTATGCCCCGGTGCAGTGAGCATGCCATCTGACTGAATCTCTCCCCCCACAATCCCCGCTTACTTCCCCTCCAGCAAACAGGCCCGTCAAACAGATATAAATAGCTGTTATTATATGGAAGCGCACAGCAAGCATACCTCCTCTCGGGGGGCGTCTGCGCTGCTGCCATGGCAACCGGGTGTCATCAGAGCGTCGCAGCAAGTGACATCAGCACTCACGAGTTCACTGTGAGGCTAACACATGGCTGTGTCAGGCCTGGCTTCCTTGTGGATATTCTCTCCTCCAGGCCTCTCTCTGTCTGCCTTGGAGATTTGTAACATACCTTTTTTTGTTCCTCCTTCCCCACCCTGGCGACGTGTCAGGATCTTTTTAAATAACAAAACGTTCTGCGAAGCAGCTCCACTCCAATTCCTTCGATAACAAAATAGTGCCGGCAAGTACAAGAGGAATTTTCCAGAGTGGTGACCAGAGCAAGTGACAGAAGACACAGGGTCAGATATGCCTTAATCTCTTTAGATAAAGGTGCATCTACGGTCGTGTACAGAAAAATTCGGCAGCTTTGGGTACAGATCATGCTTACCTGATTGTTTTCTGTTCTTTGAGCACTTACAGTTACATTACAAAGCCTGCCAGGTGGAAATTTTAAACACACACTATGAGCTGCTACAATCTGATCCTTTCACCTAGTAAAGAGTAAAGAGGTGCCAGAGTTCAATGTATACTGGTTTAACAAATACAGTAATTGAATACGTCTTGCCCAATCTATGGGTTATGTGAATATAAAATAATAAAACAGTAAATTGAACAATCTCTAAACTGCAAAATAAAAAAGTACCACAAGGAGAGAACGAGAGAGAGAGAGAAACCCTCCCTCACGGTTTTTTAACAAGGACAGGTTGTGCAGACATCTCTGCTGAGCTGCAGCAGCTGATGACGCAGGGAGGACAAGGCACAGGGTGGAGGGGTTAAAGGGGGAGAGCATTAAGGACCAGGAGGAGGAGGAGGAGAAGGAAGAACAGGAGGATGAAGACTGGCCTGCTGAGACTGGTCCTTTCAGAGAGAGACTAAGGCAGGCACATCGCTGACGCACGCACAAGCTCTGTTACCGGGAGGCTGGCGGCCATAAAGCCAGTCATCCTTTTCACACCTCCACCCACCTGCCAGCCAGCCTCCTCTAATCCCGGCCTTAATGAGCGCAGCGTGGATCTGGATGCCAGTGCTCCAGAGGCTTCCAGCCAGGTTGAGTCCATCACGCCATCTCAGTGAAACCTCCAAACTCGCCAAACTGTATGTAGCATGTTCTTCTACCGTGCACACAGCGGGAGATGAGAACATTTCTTCTATCAGAAAACATCAAGCGATAGATAAATCAATCAACTAGCCTGCGCATTACGGAGCTCCAATGTTAAGGGTTGTGTGAAAGCAAGAATTTTTTGCCAACAATACCACAGTATGGATAAAACTGGAAAGCCACAAGTCAATCGTGTGCACATCTTAACTTATACACCAATCAGCCATAACACTAGCACCACCTGACTGATCTACAGCTAGGCAGCATCTGCAATACACTGAAAATGCGTTTTCTGTCTCTTTCTATTCTGGCCAGTATTAACAGTTTTAGCAGTTTGTGTTACAGTAGCTCTTCTGTGGGATCAGAACAGATGTTCGAACCTTTTCCGTCTTCCCACATGCAGCAATAAGCCTTGGGCAGGCATGACACTCTCACAAAAGTTTACTGGTTGTCCTGACTTGGTCCACAGTGGGTAGGCATGTGCCCCATTACATAAGAAACTCCTCACAAGAGCTTCTGCTTTGGAGATGAATAGATCCAATAATTTTTCCATCACAATGTGACCCTTGTCAGAGTTACTCCTTGTGATTTGATCGTTTTTCCTGCTTCCAACAGATCAAGTTCATTTTCTGTATGTGTACGGCTTTGCGAATGGAACAAAAAAAAATTCTCCCAAATTCTGGAAACCAAGAAATTGTATTTTTATAGCCGAGATTTAAACTCGTGTTTCATAATTTCACAAACTACCATTGTGGGTCAATTTAATAAAATAAACACTATATTGAAAAGTGTTATTATGATCATTAAAGCATGAAATATTTTCAACAAAACAAAACAGGAAGTGGGACAGTGGTGACCTGGTGGTAAAGGTGCTGGATCACTGATCCTAAGGTTAGGGGTTCGAATCCCACTCCCCACGGGTTGTTTCTGTGTCCCCCCCCCCGGTGTAGATAACTGGGTTATCAAAGGCTGGCCATGTCTCTCACTGTCTGTGGTGTGAGGCTGTAAAAGAACCATTGCTGACTTTCGGCAAGCGTGGCTGCAAAGCCGTCGGTGCATTTCTGCCCTGTGATGGCCTGACGAGTTGTCCAGGGTTTACTCTATCCTCGCCCAAAGTCGTCTGGGATGGGCGCCAGCCTCCCCGCAACCCTAATTAGGATTAAGCAGTGACAGAAAATGATGAACTAAACAGGAAGTGAATTGTGGACCTCACGAATATTTGCTATTTTTTGTGGTGTAAAGCAGAAAACTATAACCGTGTCACTTTCACATATTTATTACAATACAACGTTAATAGTCAGGCAATATGAGCAGTGTTTATAGCATCACAAATGTTCCACAACATTTTCAATTCTGATTATGTTCTGTTTATCAGAGTTTCAGTGTCCATACAAAAACACCCTGCAAATCTATCACTTAGGGCAGTGGTCCCCAACCACTGGTCCACGGACCGGTATCGGTCCGCAGAAGAAACAATTAATTATTTCTGTTTTATTTATTATCCGAGTCTGAACGATCTTTAATTTTGAAAAAGTCTTTTACTTTGAAAAATGACCAGATTCTAAAATGTAACCCACAAGGGGGGCACAAACCAGTGTCTCTCCCTCACGCCGGTCCCAAGCCCGGATAAATGCAGAGGGTTGCGACAGGAAGGGCATCTGGCGTAAAACTTCTGCCAAGATTCTCATGCAAATGATCAAAACAAAATTCATACCGGATAGGTTGAGGCCCGGGTTAACAACGACCGCCATCAGTGCTGTTAACCAACAGGGTGCTGGTGGAAATTGGACTACTGTTGGTCGAAGGAGAGGTGGAAGGTGTGTCCGTAGGCAGAGAGAGAAGAGGAAAGGCACGAGTCTAGGACTGAGAGTAGGGACTTTGAATGTTGGAACTATGAAAGAAAAAGCTAGAGAGCTGGCTGACATGATGCAGAGGAGGAAGGTGGACATACTGTGTGTTCAGGGAGACCAGCTGGCAAGGTAGTAAGGCTACAAGTTTAGGAGCAGGGTTTAAGCTTTTTTATCATGGTGTGGATGGGAAGAGAAATGGAGTAGGAGTCATCTTGAAGGAAGGGTTTGTCAGGAATGTTCTAGAAGTAAAAAGAGTGTCAGACAGAGTGATCAGTCTCAAGTTAGAAATTGAAGGTGTGATGGTCAATGTTGTTAATGCTTATGCCCCACAGGCAGGATGTGAGCTAGAAGAGAAGGAGAGATTCTGGAGTGAGTTAGATGAAGTGATGCAGAGTACCCCCAGAGGTGAAAAAGTGGTCATTGGTGCAGACTTCAATGGACATGTTGGTGCAGGAAACAGAGGGGACAAGGAAGTGATGGGCAGGTTTCGTATCCAGGACAGGAACACAGAAGGACAGATGTTGATTGATTTTGCAAAAAGGATGGAAATGGCTGTGGTGAATACTTTCTTCCAGAAAAGAGAGGAGCATAGGGTGATTTATAAAAGCTGAGGTAGGAGCACACAGGAGACTACATCTTGTGTAGGCGATGCAATTCGAAGGAAGTCATTGACTGCAAAATATTAGTGGGTGAGAGTGTTGCCAAACAGCATAGGATGGTGGTGTGCAGGATGACACCTGATGGTGAGGAAGGTGAAGAAGGCAAAGGCAGAGCAGAAGACAAAGTGGTGGAAGCTGAAAAAGGAAGAGTGTCGGGTTGTCTTCAAGGAGGAGTTGAAACAGGCTTTGGGTGGTCAGGAAGTGCTTCCAGAGGACTGGACAACCACAGCCAATGTGATCAGGGAGACAGGTAGGAGAGTACTTTGTGTGTCCTCTGGAAGGAAAGTAGATAAGGAGACTTGTTGGTGGAATGGGGGAATGCAGGCGTGTGTACAAAGGAAGAGGTTAGCTAAGAAGAAGTGGGACACCGAGAGAACTGAAGAGAGTAAACAGGAGTACAGGGAGACGCAGCATAAGGCGAAGGTAGCGGTGTCAAAGGCCAAACAGAGGGCGTATGACGACTTGTATGATAGGCTGGACAGTAAGGAGGGAGAAAATGATTTATACAGGTTAGCACAGCAGAGAGAGATGGGAAAGACATGCAGCAAGTTAGAGTGATAAAGGACAGAGAGGGAAATGTATTGACTGATGACAGAAGTGTGCTGGGAAGATGGAAAGAGTACTTTGAAGAGCTGATGAATGAGGAAAATGAGAGAAAAGAGTAGAAGAGGTGACCGTTGAGGACCAAGAAGTAGCAAAGATTAGTAAGGGTGAAGTGAGGAGGGCATTAAAGAGGATGAAGAGTGGAAAGGCAGTTGGTCCTGATGACATACCGGTGGAGGTATGGAAGTATCTAGGAGAGGTATTAGTAGATTTTCTGACAGGAAAATGTCGGAGGAATGGAGGAGAAGTGTGCTGGTGCTCATTTTTAAGAACAAGGGAGACATGCAGAGTTGTGGCATCTACACAGGGATAAAGTTGATGAGCCAAACGATGAAGTTATGGGAAAGAATAGTGGAAGCTAGACTAAGGGCAGAGGTCAGCATTTGTGAACAACAGTTTGGTTTCATGCCAAGAAAGAACACCACAGACGCAGTGTTTGCTTTGAGGATGTTAATAGAGATGTACAGAGAAGGTCAGAGGGAGCTGCATTGTGCCTCTATGGATCTGGAGAAAGCATATGATAGGATGCCGAGAGAGGTAGTCTGGAGTGGCAGAGAAGTGTGTTAGAGTGGTGCAGGACATGTATGAGAGATGTAAGACAGTGGTGAGGTGTGATGTCGGTGTGACAGAAGAATTCAAGATGGAGGTGGGACTGCATCAAGGGTCAGCTCTAAGCCCCTTCTTGCTTGCTATGGTGATGCACAGGCTGACAGACGAGGTGAGACAAGAATCTCCATGGACTATGATGTTTGCAGATGACATTGTGATCTGTAGTGAGAGCAGAGAACAAGTGGAGCCAAATCTAGAGAGGTGGCGATATGCCCTGGAAAGGAGAGGAATGAAGGTTAGCCTCAGTAAGACAGAATACGTGTGGAGGAACGGTGAGGTTACAGGGAGCAGAGAAAGAAGGTGGAGGATTTTAAGTACTTAGACTCAACAATCCAGAGCAATGGAGAGTGTGGAAAAGCGGTGAAGAAGCGTTTGCAGGCTGGTTGGAATGGTTGGAGAAAAGTGTCAGGTGTGATGTGTGATAGGAGGGTATCGGCAAGAATGAAGGGAAAGTGTACAAGATGGTGATGAGGCCAGCGATGTTGTATGGTTTAGAAACAATGGCCCTGAGGAAAAGACAGGAGGCAGAGCTGGAGGTAGCAGAGATGAAAATGTTGAGGTTCTCTTTGGGAGTAACGAGGATGGATAGGATCAGGAATGAGTACATCAGAGGGACAGCACATGTTAGATGTTTTGAAGACAAAGTCAGAAAGGCTAGATTGAGATGGTTTGGACATGTACAGAGGAGGGATAGTGAATATATTGGTAGTAGGATGCTGACGTTGGAACTACCAGGCAGATGGCCCAGAGGAAGACCAAAGAGAAGATTTATGGATGTGGTGAAGGAGGACATGAAAGTAGTTGGAGTAAGAGTAGAAGATGCAGAGGATAGGGTGAGATGAAGGCAGATGATTCGCTGTGGCGACCCCTGAAGGGAACAGCCAAAAGGAAAAGAAGAAGAAGAAGGAGACAGCACATGAACAGAGGCGTGCTGGACATGTTTCAAACAATAGCGGGGATTTTGGGCGGGACTGCGCCTGAGCCTTCAATCTCCCAGCTGGTGCATGATCACCTTTTTTTTTTAAGAAAAGTTCAAGCTCTACTTACCAACCAACTTTAATTCAGCTGTTGAAAAATAGCATTCATGGAGTGCTTATTATTATTATTAATAATAATAACGACATTTTATAAAAATGTTACCTTTACAATACAAACCATCTATGACACACTCCCAGTCCACGGTAAATTTGTGTTGACTGGTCCGTGGTGACAAAAGGGTTGGGGACCACTGACTTCGGGCATGGGATTTAGGATTTTTGCACACGATACAGAACACTTAGCAGACTGAACGAATTTCAATCTGTTCCCAAAAGTATGGGCGTATCAGGGACTCCCGAAGCAGCGGACAGGTACCGACAGGCCAAATGCACTGCAGCTCAGGTTGTCGTCGATGTAAAAATCTTGGGTGTAGAAGGAGTTCAGTAAGTGCCTGGAAAAAGTCTACTGGTTGGCCTCGAAAAGGTTCTGGACCACCATTCAACTCCTCAGGATGGGAGAGCAGTACTCCACAAACACTGTTTATAGTGAATGTGGGGAGTTGCTCACCTCAACCCGGAATGTGGTCCAGAGGTGGAAGGAATACTCTGAGGACTGGAGAGAGGGGCATCTAGACATCACTGCTTAGGTTGCTGCCCCATGACCTGACCCCGGATTAAGCAAAAGCAGATGAAATATATTACTCACTTCCTCTATCAGTCATAATGTTTTTGAAAGTTATTTAATGGTTGTGTAATGGCTATTTGCTTTATTGCATCTCATTACATTTTAATCCTGAAAGTTCCTCAGACAGTTTGAGTTAAGTGCTTTTTACCACTAATTTACTCTCAGACTACACATTCAATATGGACAATACACACCTGTGAAGGAGACATCAATGTCATTGTGTATAAAGCTAGGGTGACTCAAAGACTAACCAAAGGACCAAACACTAAATCCAACAGCGTCTTGAACAAAAGCTTGCACATGGAGGGTATAGAAAAGTGCCTTCTTTTCAAATCTCAAATAAACTAGCATATCGAGCAAACTAGCGGTTAAATGTTACTCATGCGAAAGATACTTACGGCCTCGGTATGGAAAGATTTATTTCAATTTAATTAAAGTCAGCTAAAGAATGTAAGGCAAAATGTGTGAAAAATTGAAAAGGTAGATAGTTTTTGTTCACAAGCTTTTCACTTTGATTGGCTAATAAAAGAGCAACAGTACGCCACTGAAGCACAGAACACCAAGGTCAAGAGCATCTTACTGTCTCAGATAAAGCTCACTTACAAAGTGAGAGATCTGTGAATACAGAACATTTGAGGAATGTCTGCAAAAGAAGAACAAGACGAAGAAGGCGGCGGCTTTGGGTTAAGTGCCAATATTTAAGAGGCTTCGTGTAGCTTAATCTCCTCACACAGACCTGCAGGTGGCCAGAACAGTAAATAACCTCCTCATGTTTCATATTTGGACTCTGTCTGACTTTTTTCTTTTTACAAAGTTCTAACATTCAAATGATGCCAAATATAATGTCAGGAATACTGAACCTTTAAGTCAACATGTCAGAGAGATACAAATCCTCCCCCACAGCTATTGGTCACAGTGGGCTGTGGTCAAACCAGCTCACAACTCCAAAGAAAGCAAAACAACACCCAGTTCTACATCCTTCTGTTTTCTCTCAGCCTATCTTTCCTAACATTGACTTTGGGCTTTGGCCAGTGCATGATGTGAAGAAGACAGTTTCAAGGGTTTTTTTTTTTTATGTATTCACAATAAAGGCCTGACAGAGATGGAAACTTGATGTCTAGTCAAAAAAAAACTTCAGGTTCCAAGCCTAGCATCGATGAAGCCTCAAGAGACTTTAATGTAAACAATTTAATAGATGTGATGTAAAGGGAATGTGGAGGATGACAAGTCACTGCTCTTTGCTAGCACTTGTGCATCTCTGTGCAGCGTTGTCCCAGTTTAGCGGTTTAGCAATACAGTATGAAAACCAGTCCTGCAGAGACCACATAAGCAAATATGAAAAAAATGGAAATCATTCTACCAAGAACTGGCGAGAGAGTGTCCCCAACACCAGCTGCTCCATTCCACTCCCAACACATTCCCTTCATATGAAAGCAAAAGTTAAAGAGACCCATGTTATCTATACAAGATCCCCCACCCACCCACCCTTATTTAAAGAATCTCCATTTTAGTGGAGTTTGGGTGTTGCACGGATCTTTCAGAAACACACACACACACACACACACACACACACACAGCAGGTAGTTAGGGGATCACAGCCAGCATCGAGAACAATACATTGGTTCAAGTGTGACGTTAGGTTTCCTAGCAACCCCAACTCAGGGGCCTTCAGTGTCATTCCCCCCCCCCCACCCCCCACCCCACCCCCCCCATCCAGAGTGGGATTTTTCCCACAGACTGAAAATTTATCTCCAGAAAATAAACTTAAGATAACGGACACCCCACCTGAACGAGACGGCGACCTCACTAATAATCTGATCATTATGCCTTAGCCTGACCGTCAGCATAATTTACTTCTGTTTGAAAACCTTACTGGTAAAAAAACAAAAATCATGCTCCATAACTGTCCTCGATATGTCCTTTGATTTATCATACACATCACGCCCCTCTTTTTATATCTCTGTAAACACAATCCACGACAGAAGTCTTTCATTTTAAGCAGACTCGGATTTGAACGGGGGTGGCAAATGTACACTTGCTAATCGAGAACAAAAAGGCAGAGCTGAAGAGCTGCGTCACTGGATCTTTGTGTTATGGCAACATCATGCCGCCCGTGCAGAAAGAGGTAAACACACGCACAGCACTACCATGGCAACGCATCCATGACGTCTGTACACATGACGGACGGCTAAAGGGCATGGCCACGCCTGTCTCGTCAGAGCTGCGGAAAGACTAAAAAAACCCGACAATGTAACAAACATCAAGATATTTCAGTGGTACTGTTCTGATGCTAATGAAGAAATTATCAAATGCTGTGGGCTAATAATCAATTACAAAATAGATCAAAATGGTCAAAAAAAAAAAATATATATATATATATATATATACACACACACACACACATATATATATATACACACACACATATATATATATATATATATATATATATATATATATACATACATATATACACACACACACATATATATATATATAAAATACACACACACACATACACATATATATACACACACACATATTTATATATATATATATATATATATATATATATATATATATATATACATATATATACATATATATACACACACACACATATATATATATATACATACATATATACACACACACACATATATATATATATATATATACACACACACACACACACATATATATATATATATTCTTCTTTTCCTTTCAGCTGTTCCCTTCAGGAGTCGCCACAGCAAATGATCTGCCTCCATCTCTCCCTATCCTCTGCATCTTCTACTCTTACTCCAACGACCTTCATGTCCTCCTTCACGGCATCCATAAATCTTCTCTTTGGTCTTCCTCTGGGCCTTTTGTCTGGTAGTTCCAACCTCAGCATCCTACGACCAATATACTCACTATCCCTCCTCTGTACATGTCCAAACCATCTCAATCTAGCCTCTCTGACTTTGTCTCCAAAACATCTAACATGTGCTGTCCCTCTGATGTACTCATTTCTGATCCTATCCATCCTCGTTACTCCCAAAGAGAACCTCAACATTTTCATCTTTGCTACCTCCAACTCTGACTCCTGTCTTTTCCCCAGGGCCACTGTCTCTAAACCATACAACACTGCTGGCCTCATCACAGTCTTGTACACTTTTCCCTTCATTCTTGCCGATACTCTCCTATCACACATCACACCGGACACTTTTCTCCATCCATTCCAACCTGCCTGCACACGCTTCTTCACCTCTTTTCCACACTCTCCATTGCTCTGGATTGTTGAGCCTAAGTACTTAAAATCCTCCACCTTCTTTATATCTCTGCCCCCTGTAACCTCAAAGTTCCTCTTGGGTCCTTGTCGTTCACACACATGTATTCTGTCTTACTAAGACTAACCTTCAATCCCCTCCTTTCCAGGGCATACCTCCACCTCTCTAGATTTTCCTCCACTTGGTCTCTGCTCTCACTACAGATCACGATGTCATCTGCAAACATCATAGTCCATGGAGATTCTTGTCTAACCTCGTCTGTTAGCCTGTCCATCACCATAGCAAACAAGAAGGGGCTGAGAGCTGACCCTTGATGCAGTCCCACCTTCACCTTGAACTCTTCTGTCACACCGACAGCACACCTCACCACTGTCTTACATCTCTCATACATGTCCTGCACCACTCTAACATACTTCTCTGTCACTCCAGACTTCCTCATACAATACCACAGTTCTTCTCTCGGCAACCTGTCATATGCTTTCTCCAGATCCACAAAGGCACAATGCAGCTCCTTCTGACCTTCTCTGTACTTCTCTATTAACATCCTCAAAGCAAACACTGCATCTGTGGTGCTCTTTCTTGGCATGAAACCAAACTGTTGTTCACAAATGCTGACCTCTGCCCTTAGTCTTGCTTCCACTATTCTTTCCCATAGCTTCATTGTATGGCTCATCAACTTTATCCCTCTGTAGTTGCCACAACTCTGTACATCTCCCTTGTTCTTAAAAATGGGCACAAGCACACTTCTCCTCCATTCCTCTGGCATCTGCTCACTTTCTAAGACCTTGTTGAATATTCTTGTCAGAAAATCTACTGCTACCTCCCCGAGACACTTCCATACCTCAACTGGAATGTCATCAGGGCCAACTGCCTTTCCACTCTTCATCCTCTTCAATGCCCTCCTCACTTCTCCTTTACTAATCTTTGCTACTTCCTGGTCCTCAACGGTCACCCCTTCTACTCTTATTTCTCTCTCATTTTCCTCATTCATCAGCTCTTCAAAGTACTCTTTCCATCTTCCCAGCACACTTCTGTCATCAGTCAATACATTTCCCTCTCTGTCCTTCATCACTCTAACTTGCTGCACGTCTTTCCCGTCTCTATTTCTCTGCTGTGCTAACCTGTATAGATCATTTTCTCCCTCCTTACTGTTCAACCTATCATACAAGTCATCATACGCCCACTGTTTGGCCTTTGACAATGCTACCTTCGCCTTACGCTGTGTCTCCCTGTACTCCTGTTTACTCTCTTCGGTCCTCTCAAATGTCCCACTTCTTCTTGGCTAACCTCTTCCTTTGTACACACTCCTGCACTTCCTCATTCCACCACCAAGTTTCCTTATCTACTTTCCTTCCAGAGGACACACCAAGTACTCTCCTACCGGTCTCCCTGATCACATTGGCTGTGGTTGTCCAGTCCTCTGGAAGCACTTCCTGACGACCCAAAGCCTGTTTCAACTACTCCTTGAAGACAACACGACACTCTTCGTTTTTCAGCTTCCACCACTTTGTCTTCTGCTCTGCCTTTGTCTTTTTCACCTTTCTTACCATCAGTGTCATCTTGCACACCACCATCCTATGCTGTTTGGCAACACTCTCACCCACTACTACTTTGCAGTCACTGACTTCCTTCAAATTACATCGCCTACACAAGATGTAGTCTACCTGTGTGCTCTTACCTCCGCTTTCATAAGTCACCCTATGCTTCTGTTTCTTCTTGAAGAAAGTATTCACCACAGCCATTTCCATCCTTTTTGCAAAATCGATCAACATCTGTCCTTCTGTGTTCCTGTCCTGGATACCAAACCTGCCCATCACTTCCTCGTCCCCTCTGTTGCCTGCACCAACATGTCCATTGAAGTCTGCTCCAATGACCACTCTTTCACCTCTGGGGGTACTCTGCATCACTTCATCTAACTCACTCCAGAATCTCTCCTTCTCTTCTAGCTTACATCCTGCCTGTGGGGCATAAGCACTAGCAACATTGACCATCACGCCTTCAATTTCTAACTTGAGACTCATCACTCTGTCTGACACTCTTTTCACTTGTAGAACATTCCTGACAAACCCCTCCTTCAAGATGACTCCTACTCCATTTCTCTTCCCATCCACACCATTATAAAACAGTTTAAACCCTGCTCCTAAGCTTCTAGCCTTGCTACCTTTCCACCTTGTCTCCTGAACACACAGTATGTCCACCTTCCTCCTCTGCATCATGTCAGCGAGCTCTCTATCTTTTCCTTGCATAGTTCCAACATTCAAAGTCCCTACTCTCAGTCCTAGGCTCATGCATTTCCTCTTCTCTCTCTGCCTACGGACAGGCCTCCCACCTCTCCTTCTTCGACCAACAGTAGTCCAATTTCCATCAGCACCCTGTTGGTTGACGGCACTGATGGCGGTCGTTGTTAACCCGAGCCTCGACCGATCCGGTATGAATTCTGTATTGATCATTTGCATTTTTAAATGTGGCAGAAGTTTTACGCCGGATGCCCTTCCTGTCGCAACCCTCTGCATTAACCCCCCGCCCCCCGCCTCCCCCGCCTCATGGCTGCATTTTATATATATATATATATATATATATATATATATATATATATATATATATATATATATATATATATATATATATATATAGACACACATACATACACACATATATATATATATATATATATACACACACACACATACACACACTATATTATATATGACAGCTTCAACAAAATCACACAAATAGATGTACAAGTGTAGAAGTACAGCTGCTTAAAGAGACATACAATAAACATACAATAACATTAACTAGGATATTAGCTATAATTCTGATTTGCATACTTATTAGCAGTAACTATATGGCTACAGCAGCATTTGCTAATTCTCACAATATGTGATTTAAAACAAAATGTGAAAATATCCTCACACAGTTAGAGTAAAAACACATTACTACAATTACATTTTTCTTACTAGCACTGTAATGTTAATATGCCTGACTTTAACTAGCAAACTTAATCAACCGTATTTTATGTATTATTACTTCAAACAAGGGGAGATTATGAGATTGGTTGTATCGCTGTCTGTGCTTGTGTTCACAATAACCCAAACTATAAGAAGGAATTCCCACAAAATTTCAACTAATGGGAGTCCTTGGCCAACAGAGTTAAGGTTTGGTTGCGACCCAAATCCAGGATGGTTTCAAAATATATTTTTAAATATTACTCTCTAGGCCCTAGAGTCTAGGACAAAAATGAGCTGGGAAAAAAAATACAAGCACAAAAATAAGTGTTGAGCTGGCCACTAGGGGGTACTGCAATTCTACACCTTCTGCCACTATAACCTAGGTAAAGACAAGATGGCACTACATTGGTGGAGGTCTGCACTCAGTGCATATTTTGTTATTTATTTTAATTATTCTGATCATTATAAAATATATTTAACGACAGAATTTGTACCATCCTTATTTGTTAACAATGAGCAAAGATAGCAGGTAGTTCACATCAACAGAAGTCTGCTAGCAAAGTGATGCTAATTCTGACAACTGAACAGAAAGGGAGATTTTCACCAGTTGTGACATGACCAAGATACGATAAGAGCAGATACTTACCAGAAAACTATCGTATGTATACAATGTATATGCAACTGACAAGTGACTAAAGAGGGCTCATAGGGGAGGAAAAATAATTTGCACTGCAATAATAGCAAATAAATGAGTAAAAATCCATCTGACTGCATATCAGTTTCTCATGAGTGTAAACCAACTTCTCGTTCGTACACTTAAAGCAATAAAGCTACTGAGGTCAGAAGCCAGACAAGCATTTTGAATAACAAATAAGATGCTTCAGAACATCTCAACACCAACTTTAAACTGCACCTGTGTCATGGAACGTGTGAAATCAGAAGGGAACAGTCAATATTTATATTAATATATTAATTATTAATAATTAATATATTTATTAACAACATTATACTAAATAAATTCAACATTAAATTTTAGCCTTTTAACGAATCACTTTTAGCAACACTAACCCGAACTAAATATAACTTGACAACAATGATGGAGCTCCGTAACAAATGTATTGAATCTGACACTGGAGACTCTGATCCATGTTTAATTACTGTTTCACTTATGTACAGAAAACTATATACATATTTACATGTAGATGTACAGTATATACATGTTACCAAACACATTATAGACACACACACAGGTACCTCACTTTACGAATATCTCACCAAATGAAAAATGCAGGTTACAAAACGCATTTTCATAAAAAAATTTTCTCTGGATACGAAACAAGTTCACGTTACGAAAGCTCATCTTAAAATTTCAAACGCGCCATTCAAACATGCCATTCAAAGCTGCTCTCCCATCAATGATGTTCAAACATCCCGCCCCACTGGCCTCCCATTGTCTAGGAGGGATGACGCAGCTACCTCCCATTGCCTATCTCCCAACATCCCACCTCGCTGGCCTCCCATTGGCTAGGAGGGATGACGCAGCTCCCTCTTATTGTCTATCTCCCAACATCCTGCCCCGCTGGCCTCCCATTGGCTCGGAGGGATGACGCAGCTCCTTCCCAGCTACCATAATGCTTTGCATGTAAAGGACAGAGTTACAGTTGTTTCATGTTTTATTTCCTGACTCAGGCTTTTAACCTTCCATAAACATTTGTAAGATTATAACTCTGCTAAGAAGACATGGTCAACATGTGCATGCGCGCGCGCGCACACACGCAAACACGCGCGCACACACACGCAAACACGCGCGCACGCGCGTGCACACACGCAAACGCAACAAGGCCCTGGGGTCAAGGCACAGGCTTGGTAAGGGTATTTCTGTATGGGGTCTGCATGTCCTTGCGTGGGTCTCCTTTAGGTATTCCAGTTTCCTTTCACAGTCCAAAAACATGCAAATTATGCTAACTGACTGTTCCAAACTGCCACTTGGTGTGACTGTGAATGGTTGTGTTCTGGCCTTATGAGTGACTGGTGAGCTGTTCAGGGGATATCGTGCTTTCAGCCAGAGTCGGCTGGGTGGTTCAGCAAATAAATGCATAACATGTACTTCAAAAAAAATAAGGAAAAGAAAAGGAAAATGAGATTTTCATGGTTTATTTTCATATACTGTACTTCAACCCTTACACAATCAGGTCAGGTGAACTCTTCACCCTGGGTACAGTTAAGTGCTATGTAGCCAAGTGTCTTTGTTTAGCCTGCTCATTGGGAGTTTAATAAATACTACACAAAATACAAGAAAAACAAACCAAAATGAGTTTTTTCCTTTTTGAAGCGTGATAAGAACGGAACTTTCACCAAGTGACCATGACAAACTGTGAGCATCCGTCACTTTGATTCAAACGTTATCCAATCAGATTAGTTTTTAAATCCTGAAATAGTGGACCAATCAGATCTCACCACTGCCCTGTAGGACACACTAATAGTGTATAATATAATTTGGCTGCATTCGTGTTCATTTAGTTATTTATTTAGGATTCAGCACTTAAAATGGGTCTTCCTTTCGGCTTTTTCCCTTTTCCTCGGGAATCGCCACCGCGAATCATCTGACAGATTCACCATAGACAGTGAGCGACATGGCCCGCCTTTGATAACCCAGTCAGCACTTAAAAGAATCCCTTAAATCAGGTGAGTCAAACTCATGCCACAAAGGGCCAGGTGGCTGCAGGTTTTTGTTTCAACCAAGCAGCAGCACTCCTGATTTGGCCCATTTAAACAAACGCTTTGAGTCTTCAGACAGTTGATTGGTCAATCTGTGTGCTCTGTACAGAGACTGACCAATCAACTGCCTGCAGACTCTTATCAGTTGTTTGAATGAGCCAAGTCAGGTAGGGGCAGTAGGCTACAAAGTCGTCAGCGTGTTTCTGTCCCTTGCTAAAAAGGGTTGTGACAGGAAGGGCATCCGACGTAAAAACCTCTGCCAAATCAAACGTGCGAATCAGATGAGTCGCTGTGGCGACTCCCGAGTAAAAAGAGAAAAAGCCGAAAGGAAGACAGACAGAATGAGCCAAGTCAGGTGTGCTGCTGCTTGGTTGAAACAAAAACCTGCAGCCACATGGCCCTTTGTGGCATGAGTTTGATACCCCTGCCTTAAATAATATGCATCAAGGATTAATAAATTATTTTATTTTTTTACAGGGAATATAAAAAGCATTAATATATACATTAAAATGACTAAATAAACTATCAGAAATGTGAATAGTGAATGTAGTGAAATTATATTTGAATTATTGATTTATTGAATCATTGAATTGATTCATGTTCGTTCTCAAGCATTTCTCCAATCTCACTAAGGAGAATATGTTCTGTCGCAATGGCTTACTTTTCTATCATCATTGTCATCACAGCAGGGAGCATGTGAGTGTCACTGAAGGGATTTTCACTAATCAGGGGTCTCCTAATGTCCCACTGTGCAACTTTATGAACATCTAAGAACCAAGAACTCCTACACGAAGCCGCCTGGTCTTGATTTGATATATGGATGATCCCCTTCCCTTTTGCTCTGTGGCAGGCCTGGGGTCTGAACTCCTTTCAAAACACAGTCTTCTAGTCATGTACATTTAAAATGCCACTAGATCCAATATTCCCTTCAAAATTTGGCACAGATGCAATGAAGCAGACAAAAAAAAAGCTCACTTTGAAAACACACTCCTCTCACAATTTATCCATCCACAGCAGCACAAGTCCAATATAGCATGGCAGAGATAAAAAATAGATCTCCTCAGAGAAGGAAAAGAGGGGGGGCTGTGTGTTGGGGGGGGGGTGCTGTTACTGCAATCACCTGCTCTGGTGTACCCCCTCCTTCCTTTGCCTGAAAAGGGAGACTCAACCCTTTTAAACATCTGGTTGGTTTCTTCCCCTCTTTATCCCTCCCCTTTCTTCCCTCTCTTGTCCGGCCTCTTCGCGCATCACACGTCATTTTCTTATTTAACAATCAACCACTGAAAACACCAGGCGTGGGGACGAAAGACGAGCCAAATATAGAAGCAGCCATGATAGCATGCAGTTTTATCACACTTTTTTCCAAAGCAGGGCCCATAAGGGTGAAATCAGCAAATGCTGCTAAGTTTCTGTTCTCCCAGTTTCTTAAAAAAGCCCAATTGTGTCTCTTTGTTTGTCTATGTCGGAGGAAGTCGGTTTTCAGAAACGCATCAAGACATAAAGCAACGTCCTCCCTACAGGAACGCACTCACACGACTCCTCCATCAACTCCCACACTGAATTTGCTTTATTGTAATAACAAAACAATCATGACTCTTATATAATCAGGAGCATTACAACAGTACACACTGATTAAAAACAGCACTAATACTCATTATACGCACATCATTGGTAAATACTGTACTTCTGTTATAGGTAATGACCAGGATAACAGTATTTTAATATTATTATAGGGAAAGAATTGACCATTAGCATATCAGCAAAACCGAGTCCTAACAACTGAAATGAATATACGAAATTCTTTAAAAATGAAAGCATGGTTTTGGGTTATACTGATATCATAGGGGGCAGTGGTGGTCTAGGGTGCTGGATCGCTGATCCAAAGGTTGGGGGTTCCAGTCCAACTCTCCACAAGGTTGTCACTGGCCCCCCCCAGTGCAGCTAACTGGGTTATCAAATGCCAGCCATGTCTCTCACTGTCGATGGCGTGAGGCGTGTAAAAGAACCATTGCTGACTTTCGTAAAGAGTAGCTGCAAAGCCGTCGGCGTGTTTCCGCCCTGCGATGGCCTGGCGAGCTGTCCAGGGTGTACTCTGCCCTCGCCCGAAGTTGGCTGGGATGGGCACCAGCCTCCCCGCGACCCAAATTAGGATTAAGCGGTTACAGAAAATGAACTGAAATCATAGGTATGCCTCTCAGAATTATTACTCAACTGCATAATTTAAATCATTTGACCTGATCAGCAAAGAATACTGGCAAGATGAGGATACATAGCTTAACTCAAATATTAACTCAAATAGCTCCGTTATCAGCAAACCTGGATCGAAAACCTAAAAACTAAGCTGCGTGTTAGGGTAGTCAATTTTTTAAAAATATTTTTACTTTTATTTAACGCCTGTACATTTGTAAATTTGAGATACCTTGCAAGTTATTATTTAGGGATCGTATATCTGAGTTATTACTTGGAGCTTGTTTGAGTTATTATTTGGGATCTTTATGTTAGACTTACTAATGGAGATATAATTTTAGAGCTGTTGTATATTTGAGTTATGATTTGGAATCTGTATATTTATGTTAGCACTGTACTTGAGGATCTTATATTGGAGTTATTATCTGTGAGTTATTCATTGAAGCCTTTATATTCAAGTTATTATTCAAGTTATAACCTGGGAGTTGTATATTTGAGTCCAATCATCAGTTGAGGACTATATACTCGAGTTACAGCTTGGAGATTTGATTTTATTATTACATTAATATATTGTTTCAGTATGCATTTCAGACTCTATTTGCCTCATTATCTTACATTTGGGCAATCATTTGAGTTGTTATTTGAGGCTTCATTCGTTCATTTTTTGAACTGCTTAATCTTAATTATGGTCAAAGGGAGGCTGGTGCCCATCTCAGCCGACTCTGGGTGAGAGCAGAGTACACCCTGGACAGCTCGCCAGGCCATCGCAGGGCAGAAACATGCTGGCGGCTATGCAGCTACTCTTGACAGAAGTCAGCAATGATTCTTTTACATCCTTCTCACCATAGACAGTGAGAGACATGGCCGGCCTTTGATAAGATAATTCACTGCACTGTGTGTATCTGAGGCTTGAATATTTTAATAAAAGTGTTTGCGTTTACATTTTTAATAATTGAGGGTTTTTATTTTCTACCAGATTTAATCATCTGCCAAAATGTTTATGATTGTGGGATCACAAAAAGGATTTTTATAGAGTACATCTCATCTTCAGGCTGAAATGGTCCACAGGCTGAGCAGAGACTTGAGTAGGATGCATCATGGGAACTACACACAAAGGATTCGCTGGCAGGCATTGTACAGACATATTTAGCTAGAACAAGCAAAATCATGTTTTCCAACTTCCCAAAATATGCTCATGAATCCGAAACCCAAGAGATGGTGCCTGATGGAGATATTTATTCTAGACCAATACAGAAGGGACATCTCGTAAAAAAATGTGAGAACGTGGAGCAAGGTTGGCCTCAGACTGGAATCACGGAGCCAATGTGTACTATCCACAGCATCACCTCATAGTGTTTCAGCTCTGAAGCACCATCATCCACTCACAAGTACAAAAGGGTGGGATAAAAATACTGGAGTGAAGTGGAATAACAAAGAGCTTTGTGGTGAGAATCTAACGAAAGTTCAAGTCTCTTTTGATTGCGCAGAAGTGCAGGTGGCGATGAGAGACAGGTGGGAGGAGAGCATCTGGAGTGTGACAACCACTTCAGCTGTGCTTATTCAACGCAGGAATTAACAGACCGTTTAGAGCCTGTTACACTCAGTGAGAGTCACCAATCTCCACTTCGTTCTCCCTGAACGACCCTTGTGTGTCCACTGTCTCTATACTAAAGGCAGCTGAGAACACTCGACCTCCTCATTCAAACGCTGACATGTAATATCATTGTAGATCTCATGACCTGGAATACTATAAACCCTTTACCAACATACTTATAAAAATTCCCATTTTCATATTTTTGACAATTGTTGTTTAATTTGCTCATTTATTCGGAATAGTCGAAATCTTTAAAGCTTTTGTTAAAAAAGTATATTTGAATAAAGATATATATTTTGAAAAAGTGACCCAAAAAAAATCCAATATGTACTACTGATCATACCTGGCACTGATCTGTCCTGGAGAGACAGAATATATATATATATATATATATATATATATATATATATATATATATATATATATATATCACACACAAACAAAGTCTATATCACCTGATAATGCTAATGAGCTCTGCACCTGTAAATTAAGTGAGAACTAAACTGCAGTCACCCCGTACTACAGCTTCGCCTGCAGAGCAAAAGAGGAAAAGGGCCTGACCAGCAAAAAACGTCCGCAAAGAGACTTAAAGAGGAAGCTGACGGGGCAATTCCTCAACAGTCACGACCCTGACACTTCAGGAAGTTGTGAAAGGGCTTAAAAAGAAGGCCTTGGACTACAGATGGAGGAGAGCACGGCCAAACTTCCTGTCCTGACAGGAAGCAGAACTGAAAGCAGCCGTTCTGTTTGAGCTACTAAAATAGAGCAAGTAGACATGTGCTGGTGTTCCAGTTTCATAACACGAGGTTGTAGTTTAGAGAACTGCTCCGGGTATGACTTTATTGATGTAAATACAGTAGTAAAGTCATTGCTTAATAAAAAAGTACTAAAATAAATGAGGAAAATATAAGAAGTAGCTGAAGTCAAATCATATACAAATACCTCTTAAATGTATGAGTGCCAAAGAGCCCATCATAGCCGACACTGGGCAAACCACCATAGGGCCAACACACACACACCAATTCACACTCACACCTGGGGGTCATTTGAAACAGCCAAATTAGCCTAATTTGAACCCGAAAGAAAATTCACACAAACATGAGAAAACATGCAAAGTCCACACAGAAATGTCCTCACCAAGTCAGGAACTCAAATCCAGAATCTTATTGCTGCAAGTCAACTTGCTAATCATTACATGCCACCTCAAATCAAACTGCGTAAAGCAGCGCTTCTCAAATAGTGAGGGGTATGGGGGAAAATGCCGGGGGATGCGGTATGATGCTGGGGGGACGAGTGTATGACCCTGAGGAACATGCTTTTCTGGAATAGTGTACAATAATTAAGTGTAATTGCACCTCCACTCCACTAATTGGCAGTGACGCTCTCATTGTCGCGCTATGGTTTTCGCACGAGCAAACGATGTGAAGTGCAGTAAACAGCTCCTCAAGAAACAACACAGAAAAATTTCTAACAGGAACGAAGAGAAAGGTGGACAGACTGATATATTAAGACATAAATAAGGTGAACGAGTTTAAATTTCAGGCACATTGATGCACTTTAAATCTTTTCTGTTACAGATTAAAAAAAAACAATGCTCATGAGGTTGTTCTTTCTCGTAAGTTGAACTGTACTTCTTTATTTTTTAATGTTCATAAAGATACAATGTGATGCAGAGGTGTACTACTAACAATTTTATAAACAAATAATACTATTTATAGTCGCTTGCGGGGAGGTGAAATGCTTTTTTTCTTCCGAGAGGGGGCGCCACACAAAATAATTGAGAAGCACAGACGTAAAGATAAAGAATAACCCACTAAATGTTTCCGTGTCTAACAGCAAAGCAAACAACTTGATTTTGATGGTAGTGCATCCCTCCGTCCTGTGTCCTGACCGGCTGTTACCCTTTTTAGCAGAAACCTGATGTGTGCGACAATCAGGACTGTATACAAAGACAGTTCTCGATTCTGAATACTTTTTTCACCCCGAGACAACATCCAAACAACAATAAAGGTAAATTATTTTAAATTAATATATTACAGATTTTTCTAGAGAACATGACAAAATTATTAAACAATGACAGAATAATTAAATAAGAATGGAAAAGAAACAACACAAAAATCTCTCGGTGAACTCTGATTTTCGACAACGCCTAAATGTAGACAATATCGCAATGTCCTGTGCATCAGGTTATAGGAACAGCCAAGAATTACGGAACAGGTACAATTCTTATAGCAATTCTTGCGCTGCTTGAAGTTCTCCATAAAAGGTAAAGGAAAGGTCCTTTGGGATTTTTACACCCGAGCCTAATGACTCATCAGGGCGGTGCTTATCCCCGGTTTCCATAGCGTGACGCGACTAGGAGTTCAATTCCTCCTGGATGGGACGCTAGTCCATCACAGGTTACCTTCCCATAATATTTTACTATTTCCCATTTATACTGCTGGGTGAACAGAGGCACACTTGTGGTTGAGACCTTGCCCAGGGGTCTTAGCACAGTGGGGTCTAACTGGGATTTGAACACACAACCTCCCGATCATGAGCCCAGCACCCTAACCACTACGCCACGGGCTCTGCTCTGAAGTTCTCCATAAGACTGCTTTTTATTATTATTATTATGGGGCAGTGGTGGTCTAAAGCACTGGATCGCTGATCCTAAGGTTGGGGGTTCAAGTCCCACTCTCCACAAGGTTGTCACTGTCCCACCCCCCCAGTGCAGCTAACCGGGTTATCAAAGGCCAGTCATTTCAAATCCCATTATATTCCATCGTTATATTCTTTCTCTGTGAGGGCAGTGGTGGTCTAGTGGTATAGGGCACTGGATCGCTGATCCAAAAGGTTGGGGGTTCGAGTCCCACTCTCCACAAGGTGGTCACTGTGCCCCCAGTGCAGCTAACTGGGTTATCAATGGCGGGCCATGTCTCTCACTGTCCATGGTGAGAGGTTCATGTAAAAGAACCATTGCTGACTTTCGTAAAGAGGAGCTGCAAAGCCGTCAGCGTGTTTCTGTCCCTTGCTAAAGGATTGTGTCAGGAAGGGCATCCGACGTAAAAACCTCTGCCAAATTAAATATGCGAATCATTCACTGCGGCGACCAATGAGAAAGGGAAAAAGCTGAAAGAAAATCTCACATTATTATTATTGTGAGACATTTTAAAATTTGTGTTTTAAAGGTCTTGAATTCTAGAATTACAATCCACTTCCTAATGAAATAAAAAAGGGTCGACAACGTATGGCGTTTCATCATTTTCGCCACTTTCATTTCTCTCTTTTTTGCATCACTTCCATCATTTTGTCTTTAATGCATGGTATGGCATCACTGTCTTTTCAACCACATAGAACATGAATTTAATTTATCTTAATATCTGGCATTACAAATATCATTACCTCCTCCAATGTGGCCATGTTTGACCTCATTTCACTCATTAGTTTTTCAAGCAAGAATTAAGTTCAAATTTCCCGAAATTTCTACCAGGGACCGGGCTTTGGACGAGGAAGATTCCATTCGATTTTGGAGATGATCTGGACCAAAATCAATCCGGCTTCAGGATTTTTTTGAAGGACTCTTTAACTTTGAGATTTTTGACATTTTGGCTCATAACAGGCATTGCACTGCAGCGCTTGGCAGAGATTTGCGCTCTCCTAATGCACTTGTTCTTTATAAAAAGCCAGGCAAAATGATGGATTGACAGAAATGACGATGTCACAAAGTTATTCTTGTGCTTGTAAAGTATCTGACTGAACAACATACAACACACATGCACCAGAAACCTGCAAGTTGTCGCAAATCTTACTTCTCATTCATTGTCTAATCTAAATTCAGGTCTTCAGACATTTGAGCTTGAATTTACAAGCGGCAGCTCAGTGGTTAAGCCTGCACTAATCACACAAAACTACACTAGCCACAAGGCCGCCATATCAAACCCCATAACTTCTTGTGAGCCGCAAACTTCTAGTGAGCTGTTGAGGTCAAAGTTCAAGATAAAAATCGAGAGGACTTTATTCTCGAAGAATTCAAAATACTTTGCTGCCACTTATTTATTAATATCACTTTTATATGATGGATTGAATTCATTGTGACTGAATCACAAATGACAGTTATGTAGTAGTTAGCCCGTCCACCTCACAGCCAGAAGGTTCAGGGTTCGAGTTACAAGTTTGGTGAGAGTGTGTCTGCAGGGAGTTTGCATGTTCTCCTTGTGCTTCCACGGGTCTCCCCCAGGTGCACAGGTTTCCAGCCACAGTTCAAAGACATGTATATTATGCTAATTAGCGGTTACAAATCAACCCTTGGTGTAAATACGTTCATACAGACACACACACACACAGACACACACACACAACACAAAAATATTGTCTACTAAAACAGTCAAAACAACATTTCAGGATAAGAGAAGGATCACCTGAATCAGCTCAGGCATTTATTACTCACTCATTTGCAGAACTGATTAATCCTATTGGGGTCACAGGGAGAATGGAGTCTATTTCGGCCGACAACAGGAGAAGTCGGGGGGTACACCATGAATAGCACATGATATCATCAAAACGCCAACACACACACACACACACAAAACCATTCACACTCACACCTAGGATGTGGAAGAAAACCAGAATCGTCTTATTTTCCTTTCGGCCGTTCCCTTTTTCTCCAGGGGTCGCCACAGAAAATCTATGATTCGGCAAAAGTTTTTACGTCGGATGCTCTTCTTGACACAACCCTTTAGCAAGGGACAGAAACACGCTGACGGCTTTGCAGCTCCTCTTGACGAAAGTCAGCAATGATTCTTTTACATGCCTCTCACCATAGACAGTGAGAGACATGGCCGGCCTTTGATAACCCAGTTAGCTGCACTGGGGGGGTTGTGGGGGGGGGGACAGTGACAACCTTGTGACCAGTGCAACTCGAACCCCCAACCTTTGGATCAGCGATCCAGCACCCTTTACCACCAGGCCACCACTGCCTGGAAGGAAACCAGGGTACCCGAAGGAAACCCAGGGAAGCAAAGGGGAGGCTCCATACAGAAATGCCCTCACTGAACCTGGGACTCCAAAACCCAGGACCTTCTTGCTGTGAGCTATTTATTGGCTTGCTAGGTCACGGTGTTGCTGAGGTAATTATTTACCCACACGTATTGAAAATTTGTAAATGCTGTACATAATGCACAGTGGGGCCGGTGGCGTAGTGGTTAGGGTGCTGCGCTCATGATCAGGAGGTTGCGAGTTCGAATCCCACTGAGACCCTCACTGTGCTAAGACCCCTGGGCAAGGTCTCAACCACAAGTGTGGCTCTGTTCACCCAGCAGTATAAATGGGTACCAGTAAAATATACTGGGAAGGGAACCTGCGATGGACTAGCGTCCCATCCAGGGGGAATTGAACTCCTGGTTCCTTCACGCTACGGAAACCGGGGATAAGTACCGGCCTGATGAGCCACGAGGCTAAGCCGCTAGGCTCGGGTGTAAAAACCCAACAGACAGTACATAATGCACAAGTCGACACACATGACAGTCATTAAGACAAGACTGTGGTCTGAGACAGAGAATGCTGTGATCCTCATAACATGTTCACCACAGGATCTCTTCACTCACTGGTACTTAAACGAAAAATTTATTTAATTTAAAAAAAAAATCAATTTAATCAAATCAATGCTGCATGCAATATACAGGCCACACACACACACACACACACACCTCACTTGCATTTCAGAAACAAAACATCTTTGTGCACAAACCCTGGGGTCACTTCACAGCATCTCATCCTGAAATACTATCATTAACTGTATTCATCATTCACAAATCTATCTAAACAAAACAACACAGCCTCTCAAGCCTGCATCTGGACTCTGGGGCAGCATAAAACCCCTCCTACAGATTCCCCCCCAAAAAACCGCTTGCAGTTTCATTCTGCTTACTCTTGTGCCATGCAGATAGAATGATGCAGGGCTGCAGGGTGATGTGCGCAGTCTGGTGCTCCAGTGTCTGGATCTCAGACTCAGACTGTGCATGCATGTATGCATCATGTATCCCATAATGCACAGGCCATGAATTAGGGATTGACTGCATATTGCTCGTTCTGATTTTGGCCCTGCATCATCACTTTATGAAGCTATGTCTGAAGCCATCCTCCTGCTGCTACTTCTTAGAACTTGGCAACAAAAAGCATGCAGAGAAACTGATTGATTTTGAGGTCGGTACCGGATCAGTAAATGGTTCTGAGCTGAGCAAAAAAAAAAAAAAAAAAAAAAAAAAAAAAAGAAGGGAGTTGGAGCATAACATCTGTTGAAGGAAACCCTCACTTAACCTTGTGCGGTGCTTACTAATGGTGTACAGCTGCGCCCGTGTGCACGTGCATGATCCACAGACGAACCTTCATCAGGATGCTCGGTCCAATCTGCGCGCGACAGCATCCACAAAACGCATTGTGCGCACACGCGCTCAAATCAAGGGAGGAATGCAAATACTGTACAGGAGAGGAAAGGAGAAGGAGAGGAAGGATGGAAGGAAGGAAGGAAGGTGAGTGCTCAGAGATACCCCACGCGCCGCGCGTACACGCGTCATTACCTCCAGCGTGCGGATCTCATGCTGCGTGAGGTCGTTGCTGGCGGCGCACTTGGTGCGGAGGCCCTGCAGGCTGGACAGTGAGATGTCGATCATGTTCTGGAGGAGCTCGCACTGGCGCAGCGCCGCCTCGCCGCTTCCATCGCTCGGCATCGGGCACGGCGCGAGGAACGCACCCGCGGACACACCACACGAACGCGCGAATGCGCCACCGGAGGCGCGCCGCACGCACTTCGACTCGAGCAGAGAGAGAGAGAGAGAGAGAGAGAGACAGACAGAGAGAGAGAGAGAGAGAGAGAGGGCGGCGTCGCGGCGGCGGGGTGGCGATGCTGCTCCGATCTGCGAGCTCCAATCCCACCGGCTGTGTTTCCGCGAGATCCCTACACTGTCCTCCACGGACTACCCTCCTCCTGGTCCCTCTCTCCCCAGCAGCCTCTCCCGTTAGGCTGCTGCTGCTGGGCACTCTCACCCCTCTTATTCGCCAGTCAGCTGTGAGAAACGTCGCAAGGGCGCGCGCGGTGTATTCTGGGAAATGAAGTGCAAAACAGAAATGGCTGATTTTTTTTTTTTCCCCCCCCACACACACACACACACACACTTTTCCTAAGTGTACTGCAGAGACCATCCTCATCATTAATTCTGAACCAATTAATCCTAATTAGGGGCCATCTCAGCCGACTCTGGGCAAGGGCGGGGTACGCTATGGACAGACAGCTCGCAAGGCCATTGCAGGGCCAACACTCATACAACCAATGACATTCACATCCACACTTCGGGGTGAATTGGAACAGCCACTGAGCCTACTGTGCATGTTTTTGGACCGTGGGAGGAAACCGGAGTCGCTGGAGGAAAACCACATAAGCACGGGAAAGCATACAAACGCCACACAGAAACACCCGAGCTGGGAATCAAACCCAAACCATCTGTTTGTAGCCACTTATGGCCCATGCGTCCACTAGCCTCATCAGTGTTAAATAAAACTTGTGTAAAATATTTTTAACATGTTACCCTGGTGCATTGTTACATTAATCACTCACTGTTTTCCCGCTAATAGTCCCTAAAAACCCATTAATTCAATTCTATATTAATTTTATGGAATACCGTAAGTGGGCAAAGCCGTCAGCGTGCTTCTGTCCCTTGCGAAAGGGTTGTGACAGGAAGGGCATCCGACGTAAAAACCCATGCCAAATCAAATGTGCGAATCAGATGATTCGCTGTGGCGACTCTCGAGAACAGGGGAAAAAAGCCAAAAAGAAAAGAAGAAAGAAAAACACTGTAAGTAGGCCGGCATGGTAGCTTCGACGTTCGAACATCTGCTTCACGGCAAGAAGGTCCTGGGTTTGATTCTCCGGTCGTGTATGCTAATTTGTGGTGGCTCAGTGGTTGAGTTTCTGGGTTACTGATCCAAAGGTTGGGGTTCAAACTAAGCACCAAGCTGCCACTGCTGGAACTTTGAGAAAGGCCCTTAACCCTTAATTGCTCAGTTGTATAAAAACAATGGGAGGGTAAATTTAAGTTGCTTTGAATAAAGGCATCTGCCAAATGCAGTAAAAGTAGGTGGGGGCAACTAATAAACCATCATGCACCAGAGTAACATGTTATAAACATTAACACTAAAATATTCACACTTCAACCAGCTATCCAGCGAGTTAGAAGGCTACACAAATGGTTTTGTGGTGAATCTCAAACATGGGGTGAAGATAAGGTACACACTGAACAGCTCACCTGACCATCGCAGGGCAACACAAACACAACCATTCACACTCACACCCACATCTACGTTCCATGGAAAAGCCAGTTAACCATGTGCATGTACTGTGTTTGGACTTGGGTCGGGAAACCCATACAAGCACAGGGATAACATGCAAGCTCCACAAAGAAATGTCCTTGCTGAGCCCAGATATCGAACCCTGGACCTTCTTGCTCTGACATGGATCGCTAACTATTATTCAGTCAAAATGATGTAGGGTCAATTTGGAACTTAGGCTCAACAATCCAGAGCAATGGAGAGTGTGGAAAAGAGGTGAAGAAGCGTGTGCAGGCTGGTTGGAATGGTTGGAGAAAAGTGTCCGGAGTGATGTGTGATAGAAAGGTATCGGCAAGAATGACGGGAAAAGTGTACAAGATGGTGTTGAGGCCGGCGATGTTGTATGGGTTAGAAACAGTGGACCTGAGGAAAAGACAGGAGTCAGAGTTGGAGGTAGCAGAGATGAAAATGTTGAGGTTCTCTTTGGGAGTAACGAGGATGGATAGGATCAGAAACGAGTACATCAGAGGGACAGCACATGTTAGATGTTTTGGAGACAAAGTCAGAGAGGCTAGATTGAGATGGTTTGGACATGTACAGAGGAGGGATAGTGAGTATATTGGTGGTAGGATGCTGAGGTTGGAACTACCAGGCAGAAGGCCCAGAGGAAGACCAAAGAGGCGATTCATGGACATGGTGAAGGAGGACATGAAGGCACTTGGTGTAAGAGAAGAAGATGCAGAGGATAGGGTGAGATGGAGGTAGATGATTCGCTGTGGCGACCCCTGAAGGGAAAAACCGAAAGGAAAAGAAGAAGAAGAATTTGGAACGGCCAATTAGCTTACTGTGCATGTTTTTGGACTGTTGGAGGAAACCTAAGTACCCGGAGACGACCCACACAAGCATGGGGAGAACATGCAAACTCCACACAGAAACACCCCGAGACTGAGAATTGAACCCAGGCCTCCTTGCTATGAGGTGGACGTGCTAACCATCACCCCACCGTGTCACCTTAAATGATTATCAACAGAGAAATATTTATTTAGATAAAATGATCTTGTATTGAATATTTATGCAAATTAACGCGATTAACAATCTCATGTTTTCATTGTAGCATAGTAGCTGTAGGTCATCTCAGGCATGCGTGTTTATTCCTATTTTATAAAATGTTCACCAAAAATTTTTGGAATCCTATGATTTGCAGGGTCATAATTGCTTTTTTTTTTTTTAATTGTTCTTTTCTCTTGCCTCCCTCTGCTGGATTATCACTGGGTTCAAGAAATCAATTAAGTTTGCATTGCTGTGGAAGGGTGATAAGGTGCACTGATAGGGTTACTCACACACACACACACACACACACACAGTACAAAGAATGAGTATATAAATGCAGATTACTTGTATACATGATAGCTATGAATAAATTCTCAATTCCGATTGGTCGGAAGTGCTTAATATGTTAATTTTCATAACTTAGCTTCTATAGTAACAACTTCCATCTTACAAAGCGACTTATATTGTGGACGGTTCGTGTTAATTCATTTTAAATTGTTTGTCCTGGTGAACTTTTTCTCTAAGTAGATTTTATTTCACATTGATGAAAGGAGTCTCCAGTGTCAGTATTTTATAACGTTTCGAGGTAAAACTGTAATTTTAAATGTTCTGGTTGGACAGTGATATCTGGAAATTGTGAGAGATTTGTTATATTCTATGATATTAATTATTCGTTAGCTTTTTAAAATGCCAAGACACACGCCTTATAACACCAGTCAATCCTCATACTCAACCCAACGCTCTGGAAAGCTGCAACTCGCTGATCTACTTCTATGCAAATATACAAATTCCACTTGGAAGTGTGAGGAGATGCGAACACAGTGGGAGGCTGGGGGCTTTGGATGTGCTGACAGACCAGACGCCACAAATATTTCTCATGATCCTGAAGGTGTGATGTTCTTCCATGTTAAACACTCCCATTTTGGCGCTGAGTCATTCTCTGAGCTCTGCACCCACTCCATCTGTCCTTTACTGAATCTGTCCCCGTTGCTCTCTCCATCGCTACAGACTCATCCTGCTTGCTTTTTTTTTTTTAATTTTAGCCTTTATATTCAGAGTTGAGTACATGTACTGTATACACGACTGCACAAAAGTTTCAGGTACATGGAACACAATTTTCAGGAGCAAAAAATGTCATCTCATATCATATTGTGAAAGCGTGGTGTGGTAGCGTAGGGCTTAGTACATCCACCTCACAGCAAGAAGGTCCCGAATTCAAGTCCTGGGCTCAGAAAGGGCATTCCTGGGTGAAGTTTGCATGTCCTCCTCTTGCTTCTGTGGGTTCTCTCTGGGTGCGCCGGTTTCCTCTAACAGTCCAAAGATATACTCATTAGGCTAATTGGCTGGTCCAGACTGCCCTGAGATGTGAGTATGTGTATGAATGGTTGTGTGTGTCTGTTGACCATGCAGTAGTCTGGCAAACTATTCAGGGTGTATCCTGCTTTTGCTCAGATTTGCTCAGGCTGAGATAGGCTCCAGCATCCTAATGACCCTAACAGGATTAAGCGATTTGGAGAATGGAAGGATGGATGGATATTATTGTGAAGCTGCCAAAACCTGATCAGCAATGCTAATGTTGATGGCCCAAGAATTATGAAATAAAATTTAGAATGAATTCAAGGGTATTCAAGGGTACTCATCTGGAAACAAGTTCAGGACTCCAATTTTGAGGCAACACTATATATAATTCAGTCATTAAATTTCTGAACCTTTTAATCCTAATTAGGGCTGCAGGGAAGCTGGTGGCCATCTCAGCCGACTCTGGCTGAGGTCAAAGTACACCCTGGACAACTTTCCAGGCCATCACAGACACGAAAATCCTGAAATCACTGTCAGCAAAAATTCAAACATTTTGAAACATTTCATTTTCTGTAAGCGCTTAATCCTAATTTGGGTCGCGGGGAGGCTGGTGCCCATCCCAACCAACTTTGGGCGAGGGCAGAGTACACCCTGGACAGCTCGCCAGGCCATCGCAGGGCAGAAACAGGCTTTGCAGCCTACTCTTTACAAAAGTCAGCAATGGTTCTTTTACATGCCTCACACCATAGACAGTGAGAGACATGGCCGGCCTTTGATAACCCAGTTAGCCGCACTGGGGGCATTTTGAAACAATCAAAGAGAAAAAAAAAAAAGCAGAGGAATGTATGCAGTTGGTGTACAGTATCGTCGCTTCAGGGCAATGTTATGAGTATTTTACTCACCCAGTCTGCACCGTCTGACTTCTCCCTGTTTCTCAACATGAAATCCACATCTCGTTGAGCAAAGTCAAGATATAACTTTTTTTCTATGAATGGATAGTGAAATCTGAACAGCAGTGGACTGAGCGCATGGAAGTAAACGGAAACTATGTAGAAAATTATTCACGATCACTTGCTCTTCTGAGAATTTGCTGACTTGTTGAGAACTTAATTTAGGCTACTGACTAGCCAGATGTTGATAATTGTATACAGGATTTGGAGGGCCTGCTGTAACAGCTTGCTTTGCCTCCCCCTTACATAATAGTTCGGGGCCGGTGGCGTAGTGGTTAGGGTGCTGCGCTCATGATCAGGAGGTTGTGAGTTCGAATCCTACTGAGACCCTCACTGTGCTAAGACCCCTGGGCAAGGTCACAACCACAAGTGTGCCTCTGTTCACCCAGCAGTATAAATGGGTACCAGTAAAAATATACTGGGAAGGGAACTTGCGATGGACTAGCGTCCCATCCAGGAGGAGTTGAACTCCTGGTCGCTTCACGCTACGGAAACCGGGGATAAGCACCGGCCTGATGAGCCACGAGGCTAAGCCGCTAGGTTCGGGTGTAAAAACCCAACAGACTTACCCTTACATAATAGTTCACAAGACAGCATTCACACCAATGATCAGAACAATAGTAAATACACAAGCTATACTGTTCATGACATTTCAACAGTGGGACTGAATAACATTAATAGTCATAATAATAATAACTGCGAGAAGTCTCATAAATAAATAACTAAATACCAGTTGTAATGGAACAGGAGTGTATTCTCCTCTCTGGTCTGTTTTAAACTTGCTCGAGGGTGCCAAAATTATCAGTCACGACAGTATTTACCAACTGCCTTCTTGAAAGGAGGTCCAGTTTGGGTTTGTTTGTTAACCGAGATATTACATAACCATAATGATCGTACTACATCAATCATTCTTTCATCATCCTAATTAGGGTCATGGGGAGGCTAATGCTTATCTCAGCCGACTTTGGGCAAAGGCAGCATATACCCTGAACAGCTTGCCAGGCCATCTCATGACAACCTGTACTACATTATAAACTGTTATTTATTAAATGATTTAATTTTTAGATGAGGTTTTATCATGGCGTGTCAGATGGCGTACTTACATAACAGACAACAAACAATCTTGCCAGTTCTCTCACCTCTACTACGTGTGAGATGTCCTACTCGAGCATCAGAGGAGACTTTCCAATCAGCAGGGAGTAGCTGCTTGCCTTCTGGGACAGTGCTGAGGAGGATTTCCTCACCTCAATTTTCCTCCCGAGGCCGAGGACAGGCCAAAAGCCGTGAGACTCCCAATCCAATTACTGCAACATGAACTTCGAGAGGCTGCGTTGCGTATGCTGCGTTCAGATCGTTCTCTCAACACCAACGTGAGAAAGAATTAATCTTGGAGGTTCTGTTATACAGGCACAGGCCGAAATCCTTTCACATCCTTCACTGGATGGGCTTCTTGTAAACCAAGCTGTGGGAATATCTACCTGTCTCATCAGAGTGAATTGGATTGGGTGGAACGTGATCGTCCCCTGTTGACCGACAGCACCTGAGCTGCTTTGTGAGATTCCCCACACACAACCTCCACTATACTGCCTAGCAACTCTAACAAAAAGCTGTAGCCATCTTACACTGTAAGTCACGTAAACCTCAAGGTATTCCAAACTTAAATCAGAGTACTGTATTAAAATCCTACTCTTCACAATTAAAAACGTTTATCTGTTTGTGCATTTCAACTTATAGGAGTAGTAGTAATTCTAGGATGGCACAGTAACTGAGTGATTCGCGTGTTTGCCTTACAGCGAGAAGATCCCGGGTTTGATTTCTGGGTTGAGGCATTGGAGCTTAATTCTGTACATGAAGCTATTAGAAATAAACAAAGTGCTTTCTGAGACTATAAACATCTCCCCAGCCCAGCAGTCTTCCATATAAACTAAAATATTTTAAAAATTTGTATTTTCACGCCCACTCCATTTCCAATCATTTTCTCCCTAATTTAGTCGTATCCAATTCCCACCCACCAGGTATTGCCCTCCATATAAAACGACCACCACCGACCAGGGAGGGGCGAGTGCATGCACATGTCCCCTCCGTGTCATGCAATGCTAACCACTAGCCTCTTTTCGAACTTCTGCGCATGCGTATTTGATTGCGGTCTAACACACTTGGAGACAAAGTGCTATCCGCCTCTCGAACGAAGGAACTCACAGATGCTCTCGTATTATCTAATGATGTTAAAGAATCCTTGAAAAAATTGCCGGATACAGAATTTCATCTGGATAACTTCCAGAAATCTCATAAAGGCTTCCTATTCCAAAGTTCAACCCCTAGTTGAAATGTAATGAAAATTCACTATAATTTTATTTTATTTTGCAAGTCAAAACAGGAGGTACACAGCACCTCCTGCTGGGCATGCTGTAATATGACACTTAAAAAAAAACTGTCTGATGTTATCATTTAATAAAGCCATTAAAAATTCCTGGATTGAAAATATGATTCGGATAATCATGGCCTACGATTCACCTCTGTTTAAAAAAAAAAGGAAAAAGAAAATGAAAGTAAATCCACAAATACATAACACATAATAATCTCGCAAACCTAACAAAAATGTAACCTTTTTGAAGGAGATAAATTGACAGTCTTGAGAACCCCAGGTTTTGAAATTAGGGACATTTTACACATCTGGAAGCAGAATTTAAAAAAAAATCAACAGAACTTTCAAGATTATTATCAAATGCCAGACTTAAAATGCCAACAACACAAATATTCCTATCCTTGTGAAAACCCAACAAGAGATAAAAACACCCCCCACAAAACTCCCTGCAGCCGGTGGTATCATCCCAGGGCTCTTTAGTCCTAGACATTACTTTGTGGCACAGACTCAGAGATGACAGGAAAAGCTATAGAGTCATATTTATTTGATTAGATTAGTTTATCTGATCTTATAGCACATGACATTATAGCCACTGATTCGGTTGACAGCCAGTGTGACTCAGAAATGAGGCAGATTTCAACCTAAGAGTGTAATGTTACACGAATCTGGGAATAGTTGAGCTGAGTCAAATGTGTAGCTGCAGTAATTGATTTTTATTAAAAAATAATATGCAGAACTTAAGTGCAGTAAACACCAAGGTTTGATTTTACAAATCGGTTCTCAGTGCCATCTACTGGACATTTCGGTTATTGCACGTCTTTAAAATTTTAAATTCTAATTCGAACGCCATATCTCTCTCAACACCCATCCCCTCCCCACCAGCACCACCACCACCACCCCCATCCCCCAGTGCAGCTAACTGGGTTATCAAAGGCCCGCCATGTCTCTCACTGTCTATGGTGTGAGGCTGTAAAAGAACCATTGCTGACTTTCGACATGAGTAGCTGCATTGCCATAAGTGTGTTTCTGCCCTGCAATAGCCTGGCGAGCTGTCCGGGGTGTACTCTTCCCTTGCCCGGAGTCGGCTGAGATGGGCGCCAACCTCCCCGCGACCCTAATTAGAAATAAGCTGTTACAGAAAATGAATGAATGACTAAATGGTAATGTTCAGTTCAGGTCCTAATGTGCATTGTCTTTGGACTGTAAGAGGAAACCGGAGCACCTGGAGGAAACCCAAGCAACCATGAAGATAGCATGCAACCTCCATCCTCGCTGAGTCCGGGACTTGAGCATAAAACTTTCTTGATGTTGGATGGGCATTGCAAACCACTACACCAAACCATGTTCTCCCCCGGGTACTTGTCTGGGTGTTATCTGGGCACTCAGGTTTCCTCCCATTTTCCATAGACCTATGTACAGTAGGCTAACTGGCTATTCCAAATTGTCTATAGGTGTGTGTGTGTGTGTGTGTGTGCTGGTGCTGCAATATACTGGTGAGCTGTTCTGGGTGTATCCCACCTTTGAACAGTTTACTAAGATAGGCTTCAGCCTCCCTGTGACCCTACTAGGATTAAACTTCATAAAATAGCGCGACAAAGTCCTAGTAAATTAACTGTGCGACCCAAATTAATTTCTGTTAGCCTTCACAAACCATATTTGCTTTTATATAAACGGCCGTTTTGTTCGATAATATCTTTATTGTTATGTAGGTTGTTTTTCTTCAAACAACCATTACACCACCCCTTCAAGTAATCGGCCACTTTTGAAAGGAAGACAGGAAACAAACACAATGCAAGGAAGTGTTGGAATCCAGAATTAAACTTGAGATGGACATCGATGTGTTATTTATTCACCCAAGAGATAAAATCAGCTGCATGTTGAGAAACAGCCATAAACAGCTTGGATTTGGAGCAACAGGACGTCACCATCACACCATGCATGCAGCTGCTGGCATCCTGGGAATAAATCATCATCATGACATAATCATGAGAGTAAAGGAAGAAAACAAAAAACAAAACAAACAAACAAACAAAAAAAACCCACTGATGCTGATTTACTTTCAAGGAGTCCTTTAATTGAATTGAATTAAATTAATAATAATTTAGTATAATCTAAATAATAAAGAATGGTATAGATCAAGGTCAGTAATCTGTACAAAGAGGTCACATCCTGCACAGTAAGTGCCATAGAAAGACAAATAATAGACAACAATCTTAATTTTAGTGATGTATACAGTGACGCCTCTTAGGTCACTTCCTGACAGATTGAACTGGAAAACATTCAGACTTATCCGATGCAATATTTAATAATAATTACAGTTCACCATAAAGTGGAGATCTGATCGAGGAACTGGAGGGGAGGTGGTCGAGCGAAAACAAACAGCTGAAGATGCTGCAATTAAAAGGTGCAGTGTGTCAGATTTGGCAGCATCTAGTGGCGAGATTTGAGATTGCAACTGACTGAAATTTCATTCTCGACCCCACCCCTTTGAAGTCTGTATGGCTCTGGGCTACTGTAGGAACATGGCGGTGCAAGACGGCAGCCTCCATGGGAGGGAACCCACTCCCCATGTAGATATAAATAGATTTTTCTTAAAGTTGTTAAATCACAGATTTTTTTTTTAACAATTACAGATTAAATCAGTCATTACATTTGCCAGACCACTTAATCCAACTCTGGTGGCAGGGATTTTGGTGCCTATTTCAGCCGACACCAGGCGAAGGTGGGGAACATGCTGAATAACTCTTCAGACCATCGCAGGGCAACACAGACAACCATTCACACTCACACTTGCACCTAGAGGCAATTTGGAAAAGCCAAAACCAAGCTGAATATACTTGTCTTAAAACTGTGTGAGGAAACTGGAGTGCCCGGAAGAAATCCATGCAAGCATGGGGAGAACATGCAAACTCCATGTTGAAATACCCTCGCGAAGCCTGAGATTCGAACCCAGGATCTACTTGCTGTGAGGCAGACATGCTAACCACTGCAGCTCAGCGCCACCCCAATTAGAGATTACTTCAAACCCACTAATTGATAATATACGTACATCGCTTTGTTTATAGATTCTTCAAATTTTTATACACTGTACCTTTAATAAATAAGATAAAAATGGATTTTGTACATGAAGCCACATTGGTCCCGAGTTTTATCAGATCGAATACGTCCCAAAATCGGTTGCTGTGGTGAACCTGGAGGAGTGTGTGTGTGCTTGTGTGTGAAGTCCTGAGTGTCACTGAGAACCTCAGGTCCCTCTGAACATCCCCATCTCAACCCTGGCATGATATTCAATCTGAACAATAGCTGCAAATAAGCCTTATTCTAAAAAAAAAAAAAAAAAAAAGAACTGTACAGATAATACTAAGAGGTCTGATAATATATTAATGATTTCAATGATTCAGGTGAACTCAAAATGACCAACAAGTCCTAAGGAGATCAAGCTTTCCAACTTTTCAGATTGCTGATGTGACCCAGAGCACCTTGCAGGTGAGGTACACATTGACAACTTGGCTCCATAGCCCATGTAGACCAGATCCAGATGGAAAGGGGAATCGAAGTGAGGCTCGTCCCACCATCAGGAGAACAGTAGGGGCAACATGAGAAAAAGTCTGCAACAGAAACAGGGACATAATGGGATTAGCAACCAAACCGTGGGTGTCTGAAGTATTGGGTCACGACCGGCCAAATAAAGATTTTATTCATGCATTTATTCATTTGTGTGTTCATTTATTTTTTCTGAACTATTTAATCCTACGATGGTTGAGGGGAGGCTGACCAATCAACTGCCTGAAGACTCAGATCAGTTCTTTAAATGAGCCAAGTCAGGTCTGCTGCCGCTTGGATGAAACGAAAACCTGCAGCCACATGACCCTTTGTGGCATGAGTTTGGCCTGACACCTATGGCCTAATGTGTACAGAGCCCGGGACTCAAACCCAGGACCAGACGTATCAACAACTATCAAACGAGCGATTCTGTTATTCCACTAGGGGGCAACACAGAGCAATAAATTCAGCTACAGTAAGAACTCTGCAACTAATACAAAATACATTCAATCATTCATTTTCTGAACCAGTTAATCCTAATTAGGGACGCCATGGCAGGGCCAACACTCACACAACCATTCGCACAACAAAATATACTCATTATAAATAATTCTTAATTAACCAATTAAAAATTTGATGCCCATCGTTCCAACAGAATTAAGTTAGAAGTATCACACAAAAATGTGTTCAACATTAAAAAAAGTTCTGTTTACCTGCCTGTGTTTTTAGACACCATAAGGCCAAAGTATGTGGACCCCTCGGGGCGGGCGGTGTAACGGTTTGGGTGTTGGGCTCTTGATCAAGAGGTTGTGAGTTCAAATCCCTGTTAGACCCCATCATGCTAAGACCCCTGGGGCAAAGGTCTCTAAACACAACTGTGTCTTTGGACACCCAGCACTATGAATGAGTAGCAGTAAAAACTACTGGGAAGGTAACCTATGATGGACACCCGGGGATTAGCTTACTTATTAGCATGCTCACCATGACGCCACTTCCTCATTCGACTCATCCTTTTCTTGAACACTGGATCTCCTGAGCTTGACCTCATCTTCTGCACACATTACACAGTATTAGAGTGATATACCGCACATAAAAAAAAAAAAAATCTTTTTTAAACCTCTGTTAACCAAGTTGTGTTAAAATTATTTCCTGAGGCAAAATGTTTATTTTGGCCAATATTTGGGGAAAAAAGTTATGATGTTTGCAGATGACATTGTGATCTGTAGCGAGAGCAGAGAACAAGTGCAGGAAACTCTAGAGAGGTGGAGGTATGCCCTGGAAAGGAGAGGAATGAAGGTTCAGTTCAGTTCATTTTCTGTACCCGCTTCATCCTAATTAGGGTCGCGGGGAGGCTGGTGCCCATCCCAGCCAACTCAGGGCGAGGGCAGAGTACACCCTGGACAGCTCGCCAGGCCATCACAGGCCTTTTTGTCGAAAGTCAGCAATGGTTCTTTTACATACCTCACACCATAGACAGTGAGAGACATGGCCCGCCTTTGATAACCCAGTTAGCTGCACTGGGGGGAATTAAGGTTAGCCTCAGAAAATCAGAATACATGTGTATGAATGAGAAGGACCCAGGAGGAACGGCGATGTTACAGGGAGCAGAGATAACGAAGGTGGAGGATTTTAAGTACTTAGGCTCAATAATCCAGAGCAATGGAGAGTGTGGAAAAGAGGTGAAGAAGCGTGTGCAGGCAGGCTGGAATGATTGGAGAAAAGTGTCCGGTGTGATGTGCGATAGGAGAGTGTCAGCAAGAATGAAGCGAAAAGTGTACAAGACGGTGGTGAGGCCAGCGATGTTGTATGGTTTAGAAACAGTGGCGCTGAGGAAAAGGCAGGAAGCAGAGCTGGAGGTAGCAGAGATGAAATTGTTGAGGTTCTCTCTGGGAGTAACGAGGATGGATAGGATCAGAAATGAGTACATCAGAGGGACAGCACATGTAAGATGTTTTGGAGACAAAGTCAGAGAGGCTAGACTGAGATGGTTTGGACATGTACAGAGGAGGGATAGTGAGTATATTGGCAGGAGGATGCTGAGGTTGGAACTACCAGGCAGAAGGCCTAGAGGAAGACCAAAGAAGAGATTTATGATGTGGTGAAGGAAGATATGAAGGTCATTGGAGTCAGAAAAGAAGATGCAGAGGACAGAGTGAGATGGAGGTGGATGATTTGCTGCGGCGACCCCTGAAAGGGAGCAGCCGAAAGTAAAAGAAGATTTGGGGAAAAAAGTAAAAAATAAAAAAAAAATAAAAAAAAACAAGCAAAAATTTTCTAGACTGTTAACCCTTTCACTTCATGTAGCAGATATGCTACGCTGGTTAATAGTGGCTTAAAATTGGTTGGAAGTTGGTACTTGCCTGCTGTAAGTCCCTCCACATCCTCCAGAAGGTTAGTAGTGGAGGCTGCAGTGGTCAGTCTGAGACAATAGTTATGAAGTCAATAATAAGCAATGGGTGTGCTGAAAGCAGCTTTGAAAACCTTTTCAGCCATTTTTGCAATAGTCTGTGTTTGACTACTAATAAATGAACAACATACTTTTTAATTATGTACATTTTTAAAATGGTTGAACATACTGTCTACTATATCTTCTATTTGAGTTGTGTGCCCTACTGTTCATACTTCACAACATGTTGAGATGTGTGCCTAGTATAATATATATATATATATATATATATATATATATATATATATATATATATATATATATATATATATGATTTTCTGAGTAGATCCTTCCGTAGGAGAGTGCTCAATACTTTTTGGTAGAGCAAATAACAAAAATAAAAGGACAGGACAAAGACTTTCTATTGAAACTCCATTTATCACTACAGATCTGTTTCGAGGGGTGGTGAAACCATCCTCTCTCTTCAGGTGATTATAGAAGATGTGTATATATATATATATATATATATATATGTACAGGGTATTCATTAAGTTTTAGAGTAGGAGAACATTGATAAGTAGGGGGTGGAAATTGTTTGAGACAAGCATGGGATGGGGGTGTCCCCTCCTGCAGGGGGTCTGGGGGACCGCCCCCAGAAAAACTTTTTAAATTCATGTGCTCTGTGGTGCATTCTGGGCCCATATTTACGAGAAAATCAGACAAGCTAGAAGCAAATAAAACTAAAAGTTTATATTATAAAAATAGTATTTGTTACAAGAATAGTAGACTTACTTCTTAAAGTACATAAAACTTCTTATTTGAAAAATCTAACAGTTACCTTACTAATATAGAACATTTGTGAATCAAATTGCTACCCTAATCTGTCTAAACTATTTATGTAATATCATTTTAGAATTAATAAGATTCGGCTATTAGAATAAGATGAGGCTAGTTTAGTTGGGGGTTAGTTTTCACTATTATTGCTCAGTGCAATCAAGAAATAATTTGTGTTCGGACATGACATAAAACTTTTTTACCTATTTCATGAGATACGGATGTTTCCGAAACGGTGGAATCATCGGCCTTGAGTGGCTTCCACAATGTATTTAATGTTGGTTGTTTAGATCTACTTCGCTTCAGCGCCATGCTTGTCGGCACGACTCACATCAGTTTGGACTATATTTTACCCGGGTTTGTACGACCCGTCATGATCGAAATCTACATGGGAGCACAGGCAAATGGCGGCACGTATATAAATAGCACCGTGATTTTGAATGAGGTAGCATAGTGCATCGTGGGATATCGGAAGTGAACAGATTGAGAAATTATGAAAACAAGTGATCGTGTTGTCAGGTACATAGCTTAACAAAGCCGTGAAAATGTTTTTATTAAAGATTATTATTATATTATAAAATATTATTATTTACTATTATAAAATATAACCGGCGTTAAGCTAATAGTAGCCGGCGCTTCTGCCGGCCGCCAGCACTTAATGAAAAGTATGTATATTCTTCTTTTACTTTCGGCTGCTCCCTTCAGGGGTCGCCACAGCAAATCATCCGCCTCCACCTCACCCTGTCCTCCGCATCTTCTTTTCTGACTCCAACGACCTTCATGTCTTCCTTCACCACATCCATAAATCTCTTCTTCGGTCTTCCTCGAGGCCTTCTGCCTGGTAGTTCCAACCTCAGCATCCTACTGCCAATATACTCACTATCCCTCCTCTGTACATGTCCAAACCATCTCAATCTAGCCTCTCTGACTTTGTCTCCAAAACATCTTACGTGGGCTGTCCCTCTGATATACTCATTTCTGATCCTATCCATCCTCGTTACTCCCAGGGAGAACCTCAACATTTTCATCGCCGCTACCTCCAGCTCTGCCTCCTGCCTTTTCCTCAGCGCCACTGTTTCTAAGCCATACAACATCGCTGGCCTCACCACCATCTTGTACACTTTTCCCTTCATTCTTGCTGACACTCTCCTATCGCACATCACACCGGATACTTTTCTCCAACCATTCCAGCCTGCCTGCACACGCTTTTTCACCTCTTTTCCACACTCTCCATTGCTCTGGATTGTTGAGCCTAAGTACTTAAAATCCTCCACCTTCGTTATCTCTGCTCCCTGTAACATCACCGTTCCTCCTGGGTCCTTCTCATTCACACACATGTATTCTGATTTTCTGAGGTTAACCTTCATTCCTCTCCTTTCCAGGGCATACCTCCACCTCTCTAGATTTTCCTGCACTTGTTCTCTGCTCTCACTACAGATCACGATGTCATCTGCAAACATCATAGTCCATGGAGATTCTTGTCTCACCTCGTCTGTCAGCCTGTCCATCACCATAGCAAACAAGAAGGGGCTCAGAGCTGACCCTTGATGCAGTCCCACCTCCACCTTGAATTGCCGGTCACACCGACAGCACACCTCACCGCTGTCTTACATCTCTCATACATGTCCTGCACCACTCTAACATACTTCTCTGCCACTCCAGACTTCCTCATGCAATACCACAGTTCTTCTCTTGGCACCCTGTCATATGCTTTTTCCAGATCCACAAAGGCACAATGTAGCTCCCTCTGACCTTCTCTGTACTTCTCTATTAACATCCTCAAGGCAAACATTGCATCTGTGGTGCTCTTTCTTGGCATGAAACCAAACTGTTGTTCACAAATGCTGACCTCTGCCCTTAGTCTAGCTTCCACTATTCTTTCCCATAACTTCATCGTATGGCTCATCAACTTTATCCCTCTGTAGTTGCTGCAACTCTGCACGTCTCCCTTGTTCTTAAAAATGGGCACCAGCACACTTCTCCTCCACTCCTCCGGCATCTGCTCACTCTCTAGTACCTTGTTGAATGTTCTTGTCAGAAAATCTACTGCTACCTTTCCTAGACACTTCCATACCTCCACAGGTATATCATCAGGACCAACTGCCTTTCCATTCTTCATCCTCTTCAATGCCCTTCTCACTTCACCCTTACTGATCTTTGCTACATCCTGCTCCTCAATGGTTACCTCTTCTACTCTTTTCTCTCTCATTTTCCTCATTCATCAGCTCTTCAAAGTACTCTTTCCATCTTCCCAGCACACTTCTGTCATTAGTCAATACAGTTCCCTCTCTGTCCTTTATCAATCTAACTTGCTGCACGTCCTTCCCATCTCTATTTCTCTACTGTGCCAACCTGTATAGATCATTTTCTCCCTCTTTACTATCCAACCTATCATACAAGTCATCATACGCCCTCTGTTTGGCCTTAGCCACTGCTACTTTCGCCTTACGCTGTGTCTCCCTGTACTCCTGTTTACTCTCTTCGGTCCTCTCAATGTCCCACTTCTTCTTGGCTAACCTTTTCCTTTGTACACACTCCTGCACTTCCTCATTCCACCACCAAGTCTCCTTACACATATACACACACAGTATATATATCGCTACCTTTTATTTGAGTTGTGTGGCCTACTACATATCCCTTTCTAGCTTTGTTGTACTTCATATCCATCACTACCTTCTATTTGACTTCTATGTCATGATATGTTTCCTTCATACTTTCTATTTGAGTTATTGTTCCGTCATACTGAATATATTTCACTATCTTCAATAGGAGCAGTGTGGCCAATTATATGCCCTTCACTAGCTTCGATTTAGGTTCTGGGCCCGAACATATGTTAGCTTCTTCCTTCTATTTGAGTTATATGTTCTTCGGTATATTCTTTATTACCTTTAATTTGAGTTTTGTGCCCTACCTTATGTATTTCCTTACATATTTAATTTGTGTACCATATTGTATATTTCATCAGAGCCTTTTGTTTGACTTGAGAGCATATTTCGAGTTGTTTTCCATTGTCTGTTCTTGCCCATCTTTGATCTATTTTTTTTTTCTTCAATACCTCTATTCTACTGTGTATAGTGCACCGTGTGCACTGCTGTGTTTCTCTGACTGTCAGTTTGTTTCTTCTTGATCAGCTTCTTCTTCTGTTATAAGTATTCCATGGATTCTGTCCTTGCCTAAGTATTTTTACAGTGTAGTGTTCTATAAAGGCTCAAGAGATTCATAATTAAAAGAGTTGCAGAGATAGGAAAATAGAGGTGCCACATCAGATGTTGCAGGAGGATACGACTGATGCTTGTGGAGAGCCCTCTTTTTGGTCTTCCTCCGACGAGTCTTTTCAGAGAAGGATTTAGCAATTTCAAAAAGTTTCTTTCTTGTAGCTGAAAAATATGAATGAAAAAAAAAAAATCATCATTTTCAAGAAGCAGTAAGTATTTACTTATTTATTTTATTATCTCTTAAAGTCGAATTAACACAATAGTAATTTTTGCATATTCCCTTTTTTCAAGGTATTAAAAGCTCACTCACTCATTTTCAAAACCACATAATCCTATTAGGGTCACTAGGAGGCCGGAGCCTATCTTAGTCAACACTGAGCTAAGGCAGGGTGCACCCTGAACAGCTATTTAGCCTAATGTACAAGTCTTTGGCATGCCGGAGGAAACTGGAGTACTTGGAGGAACCCCATACAAGCAGGCGGGGAGAACATGCAAACTCAACAAAAATCTGAGCCCATGACTCACCCCAGAACCTTCTTGCTGTAGGTTGACTGTGCTAAGCCACTGTGTTGCCGTAATAATATTTAGCGCAAGTTATTTAAACCCAAACAATTAAATAGTACTTTTAATTTATTTGGATTCCAGGAGAGTAATTAAATGTGTGTTAATTCTTTAAATGATCAGCATTAAAAAAGTTTGTTTTTTTGTTTGTTTATAATCCAGAAAAAAACACATATACAAGGATCCCTCACTTTCCGCGGTTAATGGGGACCGAGACCTCCCCCTCCGCCCGCGACCGCCGATTTTTGCGAAGTAGGATTGACCCCCCTGATTGACGTATACGTGCATGTATATGTGTATAAATGGGGCCGGTGAAGTGGTGGTTAAGGTGCTGTGCTCAGTGATCGGGAGGTTGTGTGTTCAAATCCCAGTTAGGGCAGACTGGGCAAGAGCTTAACCACAAGTGTGCCTCTGTTCACCCAGCAGTGTAAATGGGTACCAGTGAAAATATACTGGGAAGGTAACCTGCGATGGACTAGCGTCCCATCCAGGAGGAGGAGTTACTCCGAGTTGCTTCACGCTACGGAAACCGGAGGTAAGCAATGGCCTGATGAGCCAAAATGGCTCGGGTCTAAACCCCCCGCAAATGTGTGGATATAATATGAATAAATACATATTCAACTCTATAAATGCTTATAATAACAATTAAACTTTTAACAATGATGCTTAAGATGTAAATAAAATATAAATATACACACATACAGACGCACGCCTCACATAAAAATTTTTTATTTGTTTTGCGTTTTTTTTTTTGGAATAATTGGCCTTGTTTTGTGGCATTTTCCTTAATTTTTTCCACAATTTTTCCTAATTTCCTTCTGTTTCTATTTTTCGATTAATATTTTTGACAAACCTATGATGCACTGAAGCCACAGAAACTGAAGCACGGAGTAGTGAGAGATCACTGTATACATATATTTAGATATTAAATGTAATCGAGATTTTCATGGATTTTCATGATTAGGTCTTTGATTATTCTCATCCATTACACCCAGTCTCCATCTCCTGATACTCAGGGGTCAAAACACACAGAAGCGAGATTTGTTACGGTCCATTAGAAAATCTCTTTGATTACATTCTGAACAGCGTTGCTAACATTTGCAATTCAATACAGCGAGACAAATTACTGTGGACAGACAAAGAAAGAGCCAGGTGTCTGTGTGTAACCGTCGACATTACCGAGTTGTGGGAGCAGTGTTAGGATTGCAGCAGTATTGTGTGCAGTGTCTTGATCTTTATGAATTTAGAATAAAAGTCTTGGGGCAAATTTACTGAAACAGTAATCACAGCCAGCTGGAAATATCAAATGTGAGATTTTATTCAATGCAATATTAAGAGAGGAACATCAAATTTTTTTTGTGTGTGTTATTAATCTAATTTATATGAGACAGAGGGACATCACATGTTAGAGGTATTGGAGACAAAGTCAGAGAGGCTAGATTGAGATGGTTTGGACATGTACAAAGAAGGGATAGTGAATATATGTGAGGTGGTCCACCAAAAGTAGGCGCTTGTCGCACAGACCAATTTTGAGATAAAGGCCAGAAAAGTAAAAATGGTCCATTTTTATCGAAATTCGGATTTTTGCATAAACTATTAAAACAAGTTTTCAACGATCACCTGCTCACGTGAAATCGACTAAAACTCACTAAAAATGTCTTTTATTTCCATTTTCTGATGAGTACCCTCATAAAACTAGATAAAAAGAGTAGCAAACTTACTGGTTTTCGTTGCAATTATTCACCGAGTTCGGTACAAGACACACTATAATCCATACACCTTCCTTAGCAACTAGCCTGCATTGTTTACAAGCATATCGTCTTCATAACCTTTATTTTATTCTCTGAAACAGTATTTTAATATCAAAACAGTATCCAAAATGGAGAGATGACTTCACGGTCGTTCTTGTGGGGTATGGATTATAGTGTGTCTTGTACCAAATTCAATGAATAATTGCAACAAAAACCAGTAAGTTTGCTACTGTTTTTATCTAGTTTGATGAGGGTATTCGCCAAAAAATGGGGGTGGGGGAGACATTTTTAGTGAGTTTTAGTTGATTTCACGTGAGCAAGTGATAGTTGAATACTTGTTTTAATAGTTTATGCAAAAATCCAAATTTCGATAAAAATGGACCGTTTTTATTTTTCTGGCCTTTATCTCAAAAGTGGTCTGTGCGACAAGCGCCTACTTTCGGTGGAGCGCCTCACATATTGGTAGTAGGATGCTGAGGTTGGAACTACCAGGCAGAAGGCCGAGAGGAAGACCAAAGAGACCATTCATGGATGTGGTGAAGGAGGACATGAAGGTCATTGGTGTAAGAGAAGAAGATGCAGAAGACAGGGTGAGATGGAGGCAGATGATTTGCTGTGGCGACCCCTGAAGGGAACAGCCGAAAGGAAAAGAAGAAGAAGGAGAATCTAATTTATACAAGCATGGGTCTGGGTCAGCATGGTGGTGTCGCGATTAGCATATCTGCCTCACAACAAGAAGGTTCTGGGTTTGAGTCCTGTGCTCAGTGAGGGAGTTTGCATGTTCCCCCAGTACCTGTCTGGGTTTCCTCTGGGTACTTTGGTTTCCTCCTGTACTCTAGAAATTAGGCTAACTGGCTGTTCCAAATTACCCCTGGGTGTAAGTGTGAGTGTGAATGGTTGTGCGTGTTAGCCCTGCAATCATCTGGTGAGTCTTTCAAGGTGTACCCGGTATTTGCTCAGCATTTGTTTAGATAGGCTTCAGCCTCCATAGTAGGATTATGAAAAATATGAAAATTAATAATTTACAATAAGTGTGTGTGGGGGAAGCAGTGGTGGTCTTGTGGTATAGGGCGCTGGATTGCTGATCCAAAGGTTGAGGGTTCGAGTCCAACTCTCCACAAGGTTGTCACTGTGCCCCCCAGTGCAGCTAACTGGGTTATCAAAGGCGGGCCATGTCTCCCACTGTCTATGGTGTGAGGCATGTAAAAGAATCATTGCTGACTTTCATAAAGAGTAGGCGTGTTTCCGCCCTGTGATGGCCTGGCGAGCTGTCCAGGGTGTACTCTGCCCTCGCCCGAAGTTGGCTGGCCTCCCCGCGACCAAAATTAGGATTACGCGGTTACAGAAAATTATGATGAAGTGTGTGTGTGTGTGTGTGTGTGTGTCCTTACATTTGCCCATGTGCTTGAGTTTGTCACGAAACAAGGCATCATCTGAGATGGAGTTGCATGCTTCTTCAGGGCAGGAGGCATTGTGATCGCCTACAGAATCACACACACACACACACACACACCTTTGTCTTTGCAGGTACAGTACATTTTTTGACAATGTATTCCCTGATTCTATACAACCTCAAGTACAGGAGTGCGCACACACACACACACACACACACACACACACACACACACACAGTTCAGAAGGTGCAGTGGAGATAATGAATGATGTGTACCTTTGGTGTTACTCTCCATGCAAGCAGATGAATGACAGCGCTGGAATTTCAGAGACTCAAACCTTTGACGATCTACAACATAAAGAAGCCAGCATGAGATGATCGTGGTGGTGGTGGTGGTGGGGGTGGTGGGGTGGGTGGGGGGGGGCAATCAAGTGATCGACTGATCAAGTGAACAAGTGACCAAGTTCAGCATGTTTCAGAAGCAACAGGTTGAGCTCTCTCTGTGTGAGATTACCCGACAGTGGAGACACAAACTGAAGATGATGATGATGATACAGATGTACATCATCACATTTATACAGCCAGCAGCGGAGTGGAAAGGTGACGCCAGGATTATTGAAAATAAACGACAAATGAGCAGGATGTGAAATTAAAGCTCATTTTTACTGGAGAAAAGTTTCATGATGAGCAGCAAATATGTCACGAAAATCTCCCAGTGTTGTGTGTGAGAAGAACCACAATACTGACAGGTGCGAGAAACCAATCAGGTATGAATGTGAAGATGGGGTGAGTGTGATGCTGCATAAAGCATCTGCTGGAAGTGCTGTTAGTTTCATCATGACCCCCTTCTCCCCACTATCTGTCTCCCTTTTCTTGTGTCACTCACTCTCCCGGTCTCTATCTCTCTTTCTATTATTCTCTCTGTCTCTCTCACTTTCCTTGTCTCTCACTCTGTTTTTTTTCCTCCCTCTCTCTTTCCCTCTCACTCTCCCTGTCTCTCTGTCTCCCAGTTTTTCTTTCTCCCTGTCTTTCTCATTATCACGTTTTCCTCCGTCTCTCTCCCTGTCTCTCCCTGTCTCTCTCAGTCTCTCTCAGTCTCTGTTTTTCTTTCTCCCTCTCGCTCCATGTCTCTCCCCACTCTCCCTGTTTTTCCCTTCCTCTCGCTCACTCTCAATGTCTCAGTCTCTCTGTTTTTCTTTCTCAGCATGCGTGTGATATGTGTACGACTATGTTGTTTGTGTGTGTGTGTGTGTGTGTGTGTGTGTGTGTGTGTGTGTGTGTGTACTCCAGTCTCCACCTCTCTCCAGAGCGATTAGGAAGTCCCGGTTACGCTGCAGCTCCCTCATGAACTCTTCGTTCTGCAGGAAAAGGGCGATGCGCTCATCCTCCAGGTACTGTTTCAGCTTCCTGTCCTGCTCTGAGGTTGAGTACTGCGTCAGAGAGGAGAGCGAGGACGACGATGACGAGGAAGGCTGGGACAGGCTGCTCTGAGAACGCTTGGAATGCAAATGAGAAGAATAAATCAGCAATGAAAACCGTGCGTTCAGGATCAGTGTGTGTGTGTGTGTGTGTGTGTGTGTGTGTGTGTGTGTGTGTGTGTGCCAGGACAGAACGAAGGTGGATATGGATGATGTTTCAGAAGAAGAATCTACTCAGATTTTATTTTCTTTACTGAAGTGCAAGTTGTCAAGGCAAAAAAACCTAAAACAAAACCTAAATCATTTATATCACTCACTCATGTACTGAACTGCTTAATCCTATCCAGGTCACAAGATGACTGGAGCTTATTTTAGCTGACACTGTGTGAAGGTAGGGTGCACCCAAAGTCCAAACACATGCTAAATGTCTGTTCCAAGTTGCACCTAAATACGAGTGTGAGTTTGATTGGTTCTGTGTTGTCCTACAGTAATCTCTTGGGTGTTTTCAGGGTAACCCACCTTTGCCCTGTGTTGGCTGAAATAGGCATTAGCCTCCTGTGATCCTATCTAGAAGAAGCAGTTTGGCACACGAGTGAGAGAGTAGCACATGTGCACCATAAATCTACCTGCAGACTATCAAGCTGCTGGGGCAGGATTCGCAGGAAGTCATCAGGAAGGTTGCCTAGCAATGGAGGGTTCCAGTTCCTGTAGCTGCTCACCTGCCGATTCCCATTTGGAGGATTGGCGTCAAACCTGGCAGGATAAAAAAAAAAAAAAAAAAAAAAAAGACTGTCATGCAGTAGTATTAGACCTAAACTCTTCCTGCCAGTTGATAGCATGGTGAGTTAATCTGGGATGTCCCAGACCACTTAGCAGTGGTGACACAGACCAGTGTGTCACATGACCTAACCAATTTGTGATGATGTCATACAAAGGGGCGCTACCACCTTGGGACATTCAACCCACAGAGATTTACACCCTGCTTGTATATTTTTTTTTTTCATATTAGTTCTGGATGAATTCTCTCAGAGGGTGTGTCATGGACAAAAGTGAGTGTGGCTTGTCATCTGTAGGATGGAAGATAGATGTTGCTCGCTAAATCATTCCTCTTTATGATGTTCTTGCCTGGGAGGAGGGAACAGCGGAACATCAGCTGGATGCTTCCTGTCATAGATGTGCATCTCGTAGGAGGGCGGAGAGTAAACAGGCGGGGGTTCTTCATCTGAGCTGTCTGGCTCTAAAGTCCTCTCCAAAATCTGCAGAAGGGAAAACAGGAAAACACACACACACACACACACACACACACACACACACACACACACACACAAATTTAATTTATTCTCATCATTTATGAGCCGAATCGATTAATCCTAATATTGTTGCTGCAGGGAAATGCAGCCATGAAGTGGGGGGGGCACTAACCAGTGTCTCTCCCCATCATGCCGGTCCCAAGCCCGGAGAAATGCAGAGGGTTGTGTCAGGAAGGGCATCCGACGTAAAACCAATGCCAAATATTTATGATGCAAATCAGAAGTATTACCCCCATACCGGATCGGTCGAGGCCCGGGTTAACAATGACCGCCATCAGTGCTGTCAATCAACAGGGTGCTGATGGAAATTGGACTACTGTTGGTCGAAGACGTCGAAGAAGGAGAGGTGGGAGGCGTGTCCGTAGGCAGAGAGAGAAGAGGAAAGGCATGAGTCTAGGACTGAGAGTGGGGACTTTGAATGTTGGAACTATGCAAAGAAAAGGTAGAGAGCTGGCTGACATGATGCAGAGGAGGAAAGTGGACATACTGTGTGTTCAGGAGACCAGGTGGAAAGGTAACAAAGCTAAAAGCTTAAGAGGAGGGTTTAAGCTATTTTATCACGGTGTGGATGGGAAGAGAAATGGAGTAGGAGTCATCTTGAAGGAGGAGTTTGTCAGGAATGTTCTAAAAGTGAAAAGAGTGTCAGACAGAGTGATGAGTCTCAAGTTAGAAATTGAAGGTGTAACGCTCAATGTTGTTAGTGCTTATGCCCCACAGGCAGGATGTGAGCTAGAAGAGAAGGAGAGATTCTGGAGTGAGTTAGATGAAGTGATGCAGAGTACCGCCAGAGGTGAAAGAGTGGTCATTGGTGCAGACTTCAATGGATATGTTGGTACAGGCAACAGAGGGGACAAGGAAGTGATGGGCAGGTTTGGTATCCAGGACAGGAACGCAGAAGGACAGATGTTGATAGATTTTGCAAAAAGGATGGAAATGGCTGTGGTGAATACTTTCTTTCAGAAGAGACAGGAGCATAGGGTGACTTATAAAAGCGGAGGTAGGAGCACACAGGTAGACTACATCTTGTGCAGGCGATGTAATTTGAAGGAAGTCAGTGACTGCAAAGTCATAGTGGGTGAGAGTGTTGCCAAACAGCATAGGATGGTGGTGTGCAGGATGACTCTGATGGTGAGAAAGGTGAAAAAGGCAAAGGCAGAGCAGAAGACAAAGTGGTGGAAGCTGAAAAAGGAAGAGTGTCATGTTGTCTTCAAGGAGGAGTTGAAACAGGCTTTGGGTGGCCAGGAAGTGCTTCCAAATGACTGGACAACCACAGCAAATGTGATCAGGGACACAGGTAGGAGAGTACTTGGTGTGTCCTCTGGAAGGAAAGTAGATAAGGAGACTTGGTGGTGGAATGAGGAAGTGCAGGAGTGTGTACAAAGGAAGAGGTTAGCTAAGAAGAAGTGGGACATTGAGAGGACCGAAGAGAGTAAACAGGAGTACAGGGAGACACAGCGTAAGGCGAAAGTAGCAGTGGCTAAGGCCAAACAGAGGGCATATGATGACTTGTATGATAGGTTGGATAGTAAAGAGGGAGAAAATGATCTATACAGGTTGGCACAGCAGAGAAATAGAGATGGGAAGGACGTGCAGCAAGTTAGATTGATAAAGGACAGAGAGGGAAATGTATTGACTGATGACAGAAGTGTGCTGGGAAGATGGAAAGAGTACTTTGAAGAGCTGATGAATGAGGAAAATGAGAGAGAAAAAAAGAGTAGAAGAGGTGACCATTGAGGAGCAGGATGTAGCAAAGATCAGTAAGGGTGAAGTGAGAAGGGCATTGAAGAGGATGAAGAATGGAAAGGCAGTTGGTCCTGATGATATACCTGTGGAGGTATGGAAGTGTCTAGGAGAGGTAGCAGTAGATTTTCTGACAAGAACATTCAACAAGGTACTAGAGAGTGAGCAGATGCCGGAGGAGTGGAGGAGAAGTGTGCTGGTGCCCATTTTTAAGAACAAGGGAGACGTGCAGAGTTGCAGCAACTACAGAGGGATAAAGTTGATGAGCCATACGATGAAGTTGTGGGAAAGAATAGTGGAAGCTAGACTAAGGGCAGAGGTCAGCATTTGTGAACAACAGTTTGGTTTCATGCCAAGAAAGAGCACCACAGATGCAATGTTTGCTTTGAGGATGTTAATAGAGAAGTACAGAGAAGGTCAGAGGGAGCTACATTGTGCCTTTGTGGATCTGGAAAAAGCATATGACAGGGTGCCAAGAGAAGAACTGTGGTATTGCATGAGGAAGTCTGGAGTGGCAGAGAAGTATGTTAGAGTGGTGCAGGACATTTATGAGAGATGTAAGACAGCGGTGAGGTGTGCTGTCGGTGTGACCGACGAATTCAAGGTGGAGGTGGGACTGCATCAAGGGTCAGCTCTGAGCCCCTTCTTGTTTGCTATGGTGATGGACAGGCTGACAGACGAGGTGAGACAAGAATCTCCATGGACTATGATGTTTGCAGATGACATCGTGATCTGTAGTGAGAGCAGAGAACAAGTGCAGGAAAATCTAGAGAGGTGGCGGTATGCCCTGGAAAGGAGAGGAATGAAGGTTAGCCTCAGAAAATCAGAATACATGTGTGTGAATGAGAAGGACCCAGGAGGAACGGTGATGTTACAGGGAGCAGAGATAACGAAGGTGGAGGATTTTAAGTACTTAGGCTCAACAATCCAGAGCAATGGAGAGTGTGGAAAAGAGGTGAAGAAACGTGTGCAGGCAGGCTGGAATGGTTGGAGAAAAGTGTCCGGTGTGATGTGCGATAGGAGAGTGTCAACAAGAATGAAGGGAAAAGTGTACAAGACGGTGGTGAGGCCAGCGATGGTGTATGGATTAGAAACAGTGGCGCTGAAGAAGGCAGGAGGCAGAGCTGGAGGTAGCGGAGATGAAAATGTTGAGGTTCTCTCTGGGAGTAACGAGGATGGATAGGATCAGAAATGAGTATATCAGAGGGACAGCCCACGTAAGATGTTTTGGAGACAAAGTCAGAGAGGCTAGATTGAGATGGTTTGGACATGTACAGAGGAGGGATAGTGAGTATATTGGCAGTAGGATGCTGAGGTTGGAACTACCAGGCAGAAGGCCTTGAGGAAGACCAAAGAAGAGATTTATGGATGTGGTGAAGGAAGACATGAAGGTCGTTGGAGTCAGAAAAGAAGATGCGGTGGACAGGGTGAGGTGGAGGCGGATGATTTGCTGTGGCGACCCCTGAAGGGAGCAGCCGAAAGTAAAAGAAGAAGAAGAAGAAGAAGAAGTTGCTGCAGGGAGGCTGGACTGGGCGAAATCCAGACTATCACAGGACTAACACACACACACACACACACACACACACACACACACACACACACAAACCCAGGGGCAATTTGGATCAGCCAATGAGCCCACTGTGCATGACTTTGAAATGTAGGAGGAAACCGTAGTACCCTGAGGAAATGCAGGCAATTATGGAGGGAAGCTCCACGAGCTCCACACTGAAACACCATCCCCAAGCCGAGGACTTAAACCCAGTACCTTCTTGCTATGTAGCAGATATGTTAACTACAATGTCACCATGCTGCCCCTCTCCCTCTACACCACTATATAAAGTTCTGTAAGTCTCCCACAGAGCAGGTCAGTGGACACCCCGGGCATCTGAAGTATTGCTCCTGAGGGCCTATCTGCACCAGTTGATGGTGTTTAAAGAGATCAGTGTGGTGAACAGCACAGATCTTTTCTTGAGCCTTCAAAGCGCTGTGCGCATTTCAAAACCTCAGCAAGCAAACTGGGTTAAGTAGCTCTCTGTGACGGTGCATACACACACACACACACACACACACACACACACTCACACACTCCTGCCCTAGGCATCAGGGCTGCAAGTTATTCGGAGCAGCGGCGCCACAGCTGCATCCTGAAGGTGGTGAGGAGGAGAAATGCTGCTGTATGCCTAGTGTCTGGGTGTGTTACTGACAGAAAGAGAAAAGATCCTGACGGGTGTCAGTGTGCCAAAGATCTTAGATCTGCAGACAGATTTAGGGAAGCTTTGGAAAACAAAAATCACTTCACAAAAATCTGGAATTTGTTCTGACTTATCTACTTAATGAGTGAGAAAATATTTATACCTCTTAGATTGAACATGGTGGTGCCGCTGCATGTTGCATCCCCCCTCATAAACAGAGCAATCAAATCTCTCTCTCTCTCTCACACACACACACACACACACACACACACACACACACACACACAAACACACACACAAACACACACACACACACACACAAATACAAAATCTCTCTCTCTCTCTCTCTCTCTCTCTCACACACACACACACACACACAAATTTCTCTCTCTCTCTCACACACAAACACACACAAACACACAAAAATCTTTCTCTCTCTCTCTCTCTCTCTCTCTCTCTCACACACACACACACACACACACACACAATCTCTCTCTCTCTCTCTCTCTCTCTCTCTCTCTCTTTATCTCTCTCACACACACAGACACACAGAGGGAGCAATCAAATCTCTCTCTCTTTCTCTGTCTCTCACTCACTCACTCTCTCTCTCTCTCTCTCTCTCTCTCACACACACACACACATACACACACACACACACACACACACACAGATTGCATTCTACATGTTGGAGGTTAATTTCTATTTTACTGATTGTTCACTGTTTGGTTCTAATCTCATGACAGCAATGGCTACCATGATGATATGATAATTCTGCGCTCTCACTCACATTAATATTCCACTGTTTACTACTGTTTACCATCGCACCCGCTGTAATGCAGCCGTGAGGGGGGCATAAATGAGTGTCCGTCCTCATGCTGGTCCCAAGCACAGATAAATGCAGAGGGTTGCGACAGGAAGGGCATCCAGCGTAAAACTTTTGCCAGAATACAGAATGCGAACCGTCAAAACAAATTTCATACTGGATTGGTCGAGGCCAGGGTTAACAACGACCGCCATCAGTGCTGTTAACCAACAGGGTGCTGGTGGAAATTGGACTACTGTTGGTCGAAGAAGGGGAGGTCGAGGAAGGAGAGGTGGGAGGCGTGTCCGAAAGCAGAGAGAGAAGAGGAAAGGCATGAGTCTAGGACTTAGAGTAAGGACTTTGAATGTTCGAACTATGACAGGAAAAGGTAGAGAGCTGCTGACATGATGCAGAGGATGAAGGTGGACAAACTGTGTGTTCAGGAGACCCACGTAGAAAGGTAGCAAGGCTAGAAGCTTAGGAGCAGAGTTAAAGCTGTTTTTTCATGGTGTGGATGGGAAGAGAAATGGAGTAGGAGTCATCTTGAAGGAAGGGTTGGTCAGGAATGTTCTAGAAGTGAAAAGAGTGTCAGACAGAGTGATGAGTCTCAAGTTAGAAATTGAAGGTGTGATGTTCAATGTTGTTAATGCTTATGCCCCACAGGCAGGATGTGAGCTAGAAGAGAAGGAGAGATTCTGGAGTGAGTTAGATGAAGTGATGCAGACCCCAGAGGTGAAAGAGTGGTCATCGGTGCAGACTTCAATGGACATTTTGGTGCAGGCAACAGAGGGGATGAGGAAGTGATGAGCAGGTTTGGTATCCAGGACGGGAACACAGAAGGACAGATTTTGATAGGTTTTGCAAAAAGGATGGAAATGGCTGTGGTGAATACTTTCTTCCAGAAGAGACAGGAGCATATGGTGACTTATAAAAGCGGAGGTAGGAGCACACAGGTAGACTACAGCTTGTGTAGGCGATGCAATTTGAAGGAAGTCAGTGACTGCAAAGTAGTAGTGGGTGAGAGTGTGCTGATGGTGAGAAAGGTGAAGAAGGCAAAGGCAGAGCAGAAGACAAAGTGGTGGAAGCTGAAAAAGGAAGAGTGTCGGGTTGTCTTCAAGGAGAAGTTGAAACTGGCTTTGGGTGGTCAGAAAGTGCTTCCAAATGACTGGACAACTACAGCCAATGTGATCAGGGAGACAGGTAGGAGAGTTCTTGGTGTGTCCTCTGGAAGCAAAGTCGATAAGGAAACTTGGTGGTGGAATGAGGAAGTGAGGAGTGTGTACAAAGGAAGAGGTTAGCTAAGAAGAAGTGGGACACAGAGAGGACCGAAGAGAGTAAACAGGACTATAGGGAGACACAGCATAAGGCGAAGGTAGCCTTGTATGATAGGTTGGACAGTAAGGAGGGAGAAAATGATTTATACAGGTTGGCACAGCAGAGAAATAAAGATGGGGAGAACATGCAGCAAGTGAGAATGATTAAGGACAAAGTGGGAAATGTACTGACTGATGACAGAAGTGTGCTGGGAAGATGGAAAGAGTACTTTGAAGAGCTGATGAATGAGGAAAATGAGAGAGAGAAAAAAGAGTAGAAGAGGTAACTGTTGAGGACCAGGAAGTAGCAAATTAGTAAGGGTGAAGTGAGGAGGGCATTGAAGAGGGTGAAGAGTGGAAAGACAGTTGGTCCTGATGACTTACCAGTGGAGGTATGGAAGTGTCTAGGAGAGGTAGCAGTAGATTTTCTGACAAGAACATTCAACAAGGTCTTAGAGAGTGAGAGGATGCCGGAGGAATGGAGGAGAAGTGTGCTGGTGCCTATTTTTAAGAACAAGGGAGACTTGCCGAGTTGTGGCAACTACAGAGAGATAAAGTTGATGAGCCATACGATGAAGTTATGGGAAAGAATAGTGGAAGCTAGACTGAGGGCAGAGGTCAGCATTTGTGAACAACAGTTTGGTTTCATGCCAAGAAAGAGCACCATAGATGCAATGTTTGCTTTGAGGATGTTAATAGAGAAGTACAGAGAATGTCAGAGGGAGCTGCATTGTGCCTTTGTGGATCTGGAGAAAGCATATGACAGGGTGCCGAGAGAGGAACTGTGGTATTGCATGAGGAAGTCTGGAGTGGCAGAGAAGTATGTTAGAATGGTGCAGGACATGTATGAGAGATGTAAGACAGTGGTCAAGTGTGCTGTCGGTGTGACAGAAGAGTTCAAGATGGAGGTGGGACTGCATCAAGGGTCAGCTCTGAGCCCCTTCTTGTTTGCTATGGTGATGGACAGGCTGACAGACGAGGTTAGACAAGAATATCCATGGACTATGATGTTTGAAAATGACATTGTGATCTGTAGTGAGAGTAGAGAACAAGTGCAGGAAAATCTAAAGAGGTGGAGGTATGCCCTTCAAAGGAGAGGAATGAAGTTTAGCCTCAGTAAAACAGAATACATGTGTGTGAACAAGAAGGACCCAAGAGGTACGGTGAGGTTACAGGGAGCAGAGATAAAGAAGGTGGACGGTTTTAAGTACTTCGGCTCAACAATCCAGAGCAATGGAGAGTGTGGAAAAAAGGTGAAGAAGCGTGTGCAGGCAGGTTGGAATGGTTGGAGAAAAGTGTCCAATGTGAGTGTGATAGGAAGGTATCGGCAAGAATGAAAGGAAAAGCGTACAAGACGGTGTTGAGGCCAGCTATGTTGTATGGTTTAGAAAGAGTGGCCCTGGGGAAAAGACAGGAGGCAGAGCTGGAGGTAGCAGAGACGAAAATGTTGAGGTTCACTTTGGAGTAACGAGGATAGATAGGATCAGGAATGAGTACATCAGAGGGACAGCACATGGAAGAGATTTTGTAACCAAAGTCAGAGAGGCTAGATTGAGATGGTTTGGACATGTACAGAGGAGGGATAGTGAGTATATCGGTTGTAGGATGCTGAGGTTGGAACTACCAGGTGAAGGAGGACATGAAGGTATTTTGAGTAAGAGTAGGAGATGCAGAGGATAGGGTGAGATGGAGGCGGATGATTCGCTGTGGCGACCCCTGAAGGGAAAAGCCAAAAGGAAAATAAGAAGACTATCGCACCCGCTGTCGGGGTCATTGAGACTTGTGTACACAATAATAGCCATTTTAGAAAGTCGGCTCAGCCAATTCCATTTTATTTCCAAGAGCTAATCTGTATTTCATGTTTACTTGGCATAATCCTGTCATGAATCAGAAAAGAAATATCCTCCTTGAGTGAGATTCTCTGTTTTGCGATTTTAATTGGACAGTTGGTCCATGTCTGCTGTGACAGTTGCCTCTGGTATTTCGTGTATTAAAGGAGTGGCTCATGGAGTGTTATTAGCTGAAAACCATGCTAACTTCGCCCCAGCACATGTTGCTGAAATTTGTGTGTTGTTGGTTGATTTTGCATTCCTAGAGTTGCTCATTTTGTGAAAAGTAAATTAAACTAAATCCAGCAGTAAAGATTATAATAAGATTCAAGCAGAGAAATCATGGGCAGTGGTGGCGGGGCAGTGGTGGCCTGGTGGTAGAGGTGCTGGATCACTAGGTTGGGGTTCAAGCCCCACTCTCAACATGTGGTCACTGTCCCCCCCCCGGTGCACCTAACTGGGTTATCAAAGGCTGGCCATGTCTCTAGAACCATTGCTGACTTTTGACAATAATAGCTGCATAGCCGTCAGCTTGTTTCTGCCCAGCGATGGCCTGGCGAGCTGTCCAGGGTGTACTCTGCCCTTGCCTGTAGTCGACTGGGATGATCGCCAGCCTCCCCGCGACCCTAATTAGGATTAAGCGCTTACAGAAAATGAATGAATGACAGAGAAATCATAGAGTAAAAGGAGGACAGAAAAAGTGGGGAAAAAACCTCACGTGCGCATCCTCTGTCTCCGTGTCACAACCGAAAGTCCATATTTCAGGATAATTGAATATTTATGGAAAATGAATGGACTCCTTTCAATTTTTTCTTGGCATCACTTTTGCACCAAATTAAATATCACCTACAGTGAATCATCACCTGCTACTGCTTCCTTTAGAATGAATCAACATGGAGAAGCAGCCTGTTTTAAAATTCTTGATGGTTATTTTCTTACCTCTGGTGGAATACTATCCTCTGAATCGGAGCTGTCGTCTGTGCCCTGTCCATCCAAGCTCATCTGTAGAAGTTGGTCAATAGTCGAGTCCACGGCACCGTTATTGGCCCGCAGGACACACTCAATCACCTCATGGTCCATACCGGGAAACATGGTCTTGAAGTCGTCCATGGCCTGGTTGAACTCCAGCCGTCGGATGTGCTACAGAAAAACATATACCGTTACACAAACACCAATTAGAAATATCAAGGATGAAACTCAAGACTCATAAACACCTGTCGAGAAGACTTGCTGTTATTGAGCTCGGATCCTCCATTAGTGTTAGCTCTCGAGCCTTGATTGCTGTTGCTGCTAGCACTGCGCCGAAACAGGCTGGTCATCATCTATGGCTATGAAACTGTGGCCTCAGGAGCTCCGCCGACTCTCCCAGTACCCACACCCCTCTAGAAGTACTCCCACCCCTGACTCCGCCTCCGTTATCCAGTCATGGCACTTCCACAGCGAGACGGCAGGACATTGAGGAACAGCATGGATGGTCTTCTGGTTTGGTGCTGCCTTTTGAGACCAGGCAGCATCAAAATACTGTTTTAATGCATTGGCTTCAGCAATGACGACTTACGAGGTTAACACTGACACAATCAGGTCAATTTGGGCATTTCCTGGGATCTGCAAAACAAAAAGGCAGCATGGGGAGAAAAATATTCAAATAAGTAGATTCATGAAGTGATTATGTTATTGTAGAATTAGAATCCCCCAGTGCAGCGAACTGGGTTATCAAAGGCAGGCCATGTCTCTCTCTGTCTATGGTGTAAAAGAACCATTGCTGACTTTCTTAAAAGAGTAGGCTGCAAAGCCGTTGGTGTGTTTCTACGACCTGGAGAGGGATGGGCTCCGCCAGACCAAATCAGCCCAAGTCTCGCCATGAAAGCACCCCAACGACATCCTTGGATGTTAAGGGATAAGTGAAGTGAAGTGAAGAATTGGAATAAAATAATTTTCTGTTTGGAGGTTGCATGTTCTTCCAGTGCTTGCCTGGGTTTACTACAGGAACTCTGGTTTCCTCCAACAGTCCAAAGACATACAA
>CM045743.1:27541439-27573939 GCA_024760905.1 Plotosus lineatus | reverse complement strand
TGTGTTGGCCTTACCATGTACTGGTGAGCTGTTCAGGGCTGACTGTTCAGCCGACTGACATAGGCTCCAGCCCCCACATGACCCTAGTCGTAATAATTATGTTTAGAAAATGAATGGATGGATGGTGAATCAGTAGTATATTACAGAGGCAGTAGACAGAGATTAGGACGAAAAGCACCAAGGTAATGGCTTCATGAGGTAGCTGTAGTAAAGTAGCTGGCGACATCAGATTCACGGTTGCCCTAAAATCCCACTCGAGCTTAAATATCCTCATGAAGAACAAAGTTTGGAGACGTTGCAAAAATAACTAGAACAATCTAAATTTAACAGTTTAGCGAGGAGGTCACCCGACTCTCCTGCAGGTAAAAAAAACCCTCTTTGCTGAGATCTTGCAGCATTTGTACATGTGAATCCATCACAGGGTAGATTCAGAGCGACTTGCTGAGTGCAGTCATATTTTTGTGTCTTTAAACTGTAAAATAGCAAGAGCTGAGCCGTGAGAAAAGCATAATAGGTGTCTGGACAGAGGAAAGGTGGAATTCCATCAGCAAACAACCTGTGAGGGATTGATTCCTCTTTTCTGATGACATTTCATGCGAAGTGAATTTTATACACACACACACACACACACACACACACACAGTAAAAGGGGTGACGCAGTGGTAAGTACATCCACCTAACAGCAAGAAAGCCTGGGTTCGATTTCCCTGTGCATGTGTGGTTTTCCTGTGGGCATCCTGGTTTCCTCTCATGGTCCAAAAACATGCACAGTAGGCTGATTGGCAGTTTACCATAGATGTGAGTGAGAGTGTGGATGGTTGTATGTGTGATAGCCTGGTGAGCGGCCCAAGGTGTATCCCATTTGTGCCCAGAATCGGCTGTCATGGGTTACAGCCTCCTCACAACCTTAGAATTAAGCATCTTAGAAAATAAGTCAATAAAAATATATACTGTATCTATAAGATACTATTCAGAAGATCAGATCATATTTACAGTATTGAAAGCACATTATCAGAACTATGAACACGTTAAAGCATCAATCTGCCATTATACACATGTTGCCTTGAGGCTCTGGTGAGATAGATAATGACTAGCCTGCAGCAGCAGCCATGAATAACAACTTTCTTGACTTTCTTGTGTTGTGGTGATATACAGAAAATGAAAGCCATTACAAAGAAGATTTGTAAAACATAAAACACACTTTTACAGCTTTGACTTTATTGCTCAGAGCCAGAAAACAACATGATAGTTAGCTCATAAAGCTTGACTGCCTAGCGGCAAGCAAGAAACTTACTCTCACTGTAAACTGCCCCTCAGTATATTCTGGCTTATCATTTGCTTTGAAGTCCCTGCCCATGAAGTATACTGCAGTCTCTCATCTATACCACTTCTTGATCATTGTCATGCAAGAAGGTGGAACCAATCCCAGGTGTTTTCATAAAAGAGGTAGGGTTACACCCAGAACAGGTGGTCCGTGGGCTTAAGCGCCATGTCTTTTGATTTTGGTAGGAAACCATAGTACCCAGAGGAAACCCATGTGAGTGCAGTGATAGCATGTAGACTCCACACACAAAGGTGGTCAGCCAAGATTCGGTACATGAACCTCCTGATTCTGTGGCAACAGTGCAAACCACTGCACTGCTGTCTCCCCCAGCTGTTGTCCATTTCTGTATATCAGGCCATATAATACATTTCTGCATGCCCACACTGATGCAGACCCAAAATCTGTGGTGATATCATGACAAATTGGGATTATGGAGATGGTACCAAGGCAAGAGGTAATGGAGGGGGAAAATTACTTATGTTAAATCGTGATATTATAATCAGTTGGTTGGCAAGCCTAATAGCCATATTTAGATTCAACAGTTATCCTATCACCCAATCCTAGGTGGGGTTTTTTTCTATACGAAGTTTAAGACCGAATGACACCAATCGCTCCACCCTAGTGACTCGTTAACCAGAAAAGCCTAAAGAGTAATGCTCAAACTCTTCGAGTCTCTTTATTTTCTTCAACATTCTTACATTGGCTTTCTCATTAACAACCCTGAACTTCTTTAGAAAATGCTGAATAACAAAAGAGGCACTTGGTCTTTTGTATTGAAAGCCAAGAATAAAATGTGAATGTTGTATCATTAGTAAAACAAATAATAGGAAGGGTTTCAAAGGAATAGTGAGAAACAAATTGGCAACGGAATTACTTCACAAATCGAAAGTACAATTCAGATGCTCCCCGACTTATGTTCATCCAATTTACTTTTTTTTTATTTTACGTTTTTTCCCCCCAAAAAAGTCAAATTTTGAGTTTAGACGTACCTACGTAGTACACTGACGTAATGACGCTGCGTCCATTGTTTACAAACGACAGACTGAACGTGCCCTTCCTTCTTCCCAGTTCAGTTATATATACATCGTTTTATATATATATATATATATATAGATAGATAGATAGATAGATAGATAGATAGATAGATAGATAGATATCAGTTATATAGTGTGTTACCCTTGTGTTGTGTTGTCTCTGTGATCTTTGTGTTTACACTGTTTTTGCGGACTTTTGTAACCCTCAGCAAATATGGTTGGTCAGAAGCATAAGACTACTAGCATGGGTGCAATTCTCATACACAGATGAATTTACTATCTGCTCGGATCGGCGCAATCTACCATGCATACTCAGTTACGCAAAGAGAGTTGTAAAATTAATGAAAACCCGAATCCAGAAAAGAAAGAGAATTCTCCACTCTGCTGGTGATTCACATCAGTGCAGGCTGAGTACTAAACCAGTATTCAATGGCGCCCTTGCTCACTTGAAAGTCTGGAAGTCTGGGGTATTGTCAAAATTGTGATTCATTTTGTGATGTCATCAGTGTGTGGATTTTCCCCAAATTTTAATGGTAACAATCTTGGCTAATGACTTACGAATCCTAAAAATTGATCTGTCCAAAAAAAAAAAAATGTGAACAGGAAGTAATATGCTGTTGGCCAAAGTATATTTAGGCGCCAGTACATTATTTGCCCGCATCCTGAAGAGTGCACTTTATAATGAATAAGGCTTAAATGTACTTGTTTTGTTGACTTGTGTAGATTCATACATCACATCTCTATTCGTAATACCTTGTGTTTACCTTCTCAGATCTTGTGATGAAAAATTACCCTGCTGTTTTCCCCCCAGATGTATTTTAACCCTTATATACTAATTATAGGTCTAATGAACATGCTGTGAGTTTCTCTCTGGCACCTTGCAGCTTGTTTACTCAGTAAGATTTAACCATAAGGCATCTGCTTGCTAAGAATAAAGAGAACTGCCCAGATTTTCCTCTAAAATTTTAAGCTATTTCAAACATTTATACATTCATTATCCCAGATTGGTCCTTATTCAAAGATCAATGAGTATCACTTGCGCTAGAGGAGCTAGTAAGACCGTGTGACCTACAAAAACATGTCCAAAAAGCTCATGTTTCATTCTTATTGGAAAAATATTCAATATTCTGTTAATATGGATTCTTTAAACGGTTGATGTGATGTACTGCAAAATCAGCTGCTAATGAATATGTAATGTGGTTTTCGAAGCTTCGATCTATAGATCAGGATGATGTCCACATTACTGTCTCAAATGCTCCCACAGTGGTTACAGGTTACTGTTCTGTTCTATTCTATTCATAAGCAGAAAGAAAGACAGAAATAAATAACCCAGAGGTCATGCTGATGGTGTGGGCTACAGAAATATGGCCCACCATGATTAACAAAAAGGTGACCATGTTTCGATGACACTGTAATGACGAGAAGTACCCTTTCTGTCTGTCTCTAAGCTGTGGCTAGCTGGGGCAGCAGCTGCCCAAAGGCTCGACCGTGCCATGAAGATAAATGATTTAACGCAAGTGACCTAACTGAGGAAGAGCGAAGCAAGTAGCACAGCCACTGCAGACAAGAAGCTGCCATGGTTATGTCACCGAGTCCTTCGTGAATACGGAAGTTGTCAGATTTCATGGCTCACTTTTTATGTGCAAGATTTCAGATCGAAACCCACACAGGGGATGGAAGTGACTTGCACATTTCATTATTAAAAGAATCAGAGCAAGCTGAGGTTATAAACATGGATGTAGTGGTGCGGATTCATCTAAAACTGTGAAATTAATGCATGTCACTGTGTTATTTTATCATCATATGTTCAGAGTAATGATCCTCAGCAGAGCTACTTCACTAAGTTGCACTCTATCCCTTAACAAAATATTCCACAGGAGAGCAGTACCCATGTGAATGATATACAGGGTGATGTCACATGCATTCCATGCTTGAGCAAGGGGCGAATCCATAAAGCTGAGCACACATAAAGCACGTTGCTCTATTCTGAGGACCCTAATAGGCTGAGAATGAGTGCGAATGTCTCTGGATGTGGTTCACTTTGAAGCAATGTTGCACCCAACATGGCCATTTTGTGTTACATGCATTTACCTCCAAGTGCACTCCAAACCACTTGATTTTGAAAGGAGCAACTGATGGCACTGAAGTTGAGGGCTCCAGGTGCACCAAAGTGAAGACATGGGAAAGATCTGGACTGGATCCGGGTAAAGGATGTAGTTATGTAGTCCTTCCTGTTATAGATCAGCAGATCCAGTGGAAGCCATGAGCATTCCAGTGAGAAGCCATCTTATTATGTCCTAAATCCAAGTAGAAACATGTGTTTGTTGTCCCATGTGTGTTGTTTGCATCCCCAATTTCCCCAATTTAGCTCACAGTTCACATTCATGCAAATGTAATCAGAGCCTAAGCACACTGTACATTTCTATGGCAACTCATCTCCGTCTGTCGGTCCAGATGCCCTTCTGATGCATGGCACTGCCTCTCAGACTAATTGATTCATTAAGGATTATGGGCCCTCAGCTCGGGGACAGTGCATAAAAAGAGGAGGATTTAGGAAAAGCTGATTTCAATTGCACACTGCTATACAACCCAAAAGCCTGAGGCAAAGGCAGCTTAATTTATGAACAGTATGCAGACTAGTACTGAAGATGTACCCCGTTATCTTCATTAATTCAATAAAAAGCTGGACTCCATCACAGGAGCAATAAGAATGAGAGAAGGATGGACGATTTGACATTATCGTATTATCTCACACAATACTTTACCCCTTTTACTTCCCTTACTTTTCAACTTGTCAGAAACGGGGCAAGAGGCACATGGAAAAATAACAATATAACAATCATAAAAATGATGATTCACATATTAAGATTTACACAACAGTAGTACTTGGCAAGACTTTGCAAAATATCTGCCGATTTAACATTACTGTAATATGAAAGTTTTGTTTAGTGTAGAGAAAGTACACTCATACACTCTAGAGAGGGTGCCCTCTAAAGGCATGGGGTTGTAATGTCCCAGGTAGATGTAAGACGTGATGATGCTCATGCCATAAGTCAATAAGAATTATTGTTTCCATTATTGATGTTTGCGTAATAAATACAGACTCGATCCCACACGTGACGGAAGAATACATCAGTTGTGCAGTGACCGACCGAACGGAGCCCTGTCGTAAGTCTAGGACCCCCTGTACTGCATTATTCTGCCTTACATATAATTCCACTGTACATAAGCAATTGAGTGTTCTAATTGGCTAATCTAATACTAGGATATCACAGAATATACCACTGGTAGTCATGTCACTACAGGCTTTTCCCCCGATTAAACATGACTTGAAACACTGAACAGGCTTCCAGTCCTTATTGATGCCTGGTGTTGGTGACCAGGGAAAAGGTCAATGCATCAGTGTACAGCAAATTGAAGAGCAAAAAGACTTCATACGAAGTCAACCAGCTCTGAGCAGGTACTTGATAGGAGAGTATGCTTGGTGTGTAGTGCCTTGCCAACTATCAGTGCGTAGCTGATACAAGTTCATAGAATAACTGTGAAGTATACGCTGTATATATTTGTGTCATACTATAGCTTCACAAACAAGACAATTTTAATGAGAAATGTAATCGTAACAGATTTATCATCCGATGAAAGTCTGTAAATGTCTCACGCCACGTCTAGTCACAAACGGCACTTCCATGGCAAAAAGGAATAAATCCATCATGTAAATCTTTACGCTCGGAAACCACAGTCTGGCATGAATCAAGCAGCAACTCTGCTATTAACAAGCTATCGTAAACAATCCTTTTAAATAAATAAATAAATAACTAATCCCAGACTGACGTGGCTGCCAAATTCAGATGGCTTTTAAACTGGCAGAGTATTTGTGCATAAAAGTAAGTCAGCAATCCAAACTGCCAGACTGTGGCGTCTGACAGCTTTAATATGAGCTTCATCACCACACAGCCATGAGCGTAGAGCTGAACAAAGGTCTTAATTAAAGAAGATTCTTCAAAATCTGCATCATTAGTGTCATTCTTTTTCCCCAATGCTGATTGATGACCCTGTTACGAACCAACACCATTACATAGTTGGGCTGGATTTTACTGATTCAGACTTTGATGGCTTATGGATATGTTTACGGATTTAAGTAGTTAAGCAATTGGCATGATATCTCTGGGTGTACCGTATGATTAGAACAACATACAAAGTATAGAATTGACTCAAAGGTTGAGCTACAAAAGATATTATGGAAAGCATTTCATGGTCAGACTCAAGTATACATCCAAACCAGCATATGGGCAAAAATGTGTATTTTAAGAGAAAGGCGGGTTTTTTTAAATTACTCTTTTAATGGCTCATGCCAAAAATTGGAAAATATGAGAGCACAGACATATCTGAGCACAACCAAAAGTTGTCAGAATACTCTCCCCAGATTGGCAAATGCCCATCATGCTGACCAGCTTCACACCAGAGAGATACAATACAGAAGGAAAGGGGGAGACGGGGGAAAGGGGGGGACGACGACGACGACAGAGAAACAGCAAGTAGAGTGTTTTTCCAGAACATTTCCTCTCTTTATCTTTGTGCACTAGCAGTCTGCAATTTACACTGTTTAATAAAAGCTAATAATGTAGCATGACAAGCATAATGGAGCTAATCTGGGTCATAAAGCACAAGACTTCTTTCTACCATCGCAAGTATAACACACACACCCTTAAAGTAGAATTACTATATGCTATACGAGCATACAGTAATTACAGGCGCAAGAAAGATCATAAATATTTCCTCTTGTATGAAGAAAAAAATTCTCTTAAATCCATATAGAAGAGAAAAGCTCTGATCCAGACACAACAAACACTGTGGATTTGATTGATAGTTGATAGTATTATAGGCTGGCAGTGGTGGTCTAGTGGTATAGTGCGCTGGATCGCTGATCCAAAGGTTGGGGGTTCGAGTCCCACTCTCCACAAGGTTGTCACTGTCTCCCCCAGTGCAGCTAACTGGGTTATGAAAGGCGGGCCATGTCTCTCACTGTCTATGGTGAGAGGCATGTAAAAGAACCATTGCTGATTTTCGTAAAGAGTAGGCTGCAAAGTCGTCAGCGTGTTTCTGTCCCTTGCTAAAAAGGGTTGTGACAGGAAGGGCATCCGACATAAAAACCTCTGCCAAATCAAAACGTGCGAATCAGATGATTCGCTGTGGCGACTCCCGAGTAAAAGGGAAAAAGCCGAAAGGAAGACAGACAGACAGACAGACATACTCAGTGATGTGTATGCACCATATCGGAAAAGGGAACACTGACCCATATATTGTACCAAAATGAGCTAATTTCATTCTGGGTAATCATGCATGGTGCCGAGAGAAGTTGGTTGGTGTGTTGTCTCTGCTGTCCACCCAGTGCAGCTAATTACATTGTCAAAGGCCGGCCATGTCTCTTACTGTCTGTGGTGAGAGGCATGTAAAAGAACCATGACTTACTTTCAATAAGAGTTGGCTGCATAGCCTTCAGTCTGTTTATGCCCTGCAATGGCCTGGAGAGTTTTCTAGGGTGTACTCTGCCCTTGCTCAGTGGCGACTGAGAAGAGGGTGCGATATACTTAATTTTAATGGCTTGACTTAGTGAAACCTAAGTGTTCTTGTTGTTATTTGCTTTTGATGATTTTTCATCACGCCATTCATTTAAAAAAGATTTCTTACTTTCATCCCTAATTTTAGTCGTACCCAATTTCCTCTAGTCAAGTATTACCTTCCCTACCACACGATCACCACCAATCAGGAAGGGGCAGAAGCATGTATACACCCGCTCCGTGGCAAGCAATGCTAGGCACGCACTCCTTTTCAAACTGCTACGCACACATATTTTGAGGTGGTCTATAGATATCCGCCCTCTTCTACGAATGTGCCCACAGACGCTCATGATTGGTTGGCAATTGCTGTGGGTAACAATGAAGTTAGCATATGTCATCCCTCCTTTCAGTGACAGCTTGGCTAATTAGCTCCCATGGATTCCTGGTCACGGATGGCTGTGGTATCAACCTGGATTTGAATTTACAATCTCTGGGTTAATAGTCACACACCTTATCGTGCCACTCAGCAGCGCCGCATCATTCATTCATTTTCTGAATCGCTTAATCCAGAGTGGTGTCAGAGAGAGGCTGGCACCCATCTCTGGGTGAGGGAAGAGTACATCCTTGAAAGCTTGACACCATTCATGACACCTTCTAATCAACCAATCATCCAGAAGCAAGTAAAGCAAGAAGGTCCTTAGCTAGCAAGGGCATTTCCGTGTGAAGTTCGCATGTTGTAGCTTTCATCTAGAGTCCAAAGACATTTTGTTTCAGAGAAAAGGATCAGCAACACTCTCAAGTAAAAACATACATTTCGAGAGAAACCATGGGAACCACAGGTCAAGGTAATTCTCACACCAATTATCAAAGTTGGGGGCAAATGTGAGGACTGGGGGTGGGGGGGGTGTTACAGGATCATCAAAACTGGGCAGTTTAAGTTCAGCATAAAAACACCTGATCTTTCCAGTACTGTATTTGGATGATTTTATATCTGGTGCACTCTTATACTGCCGTAGGGTTGGGATTAGGGGTTAAGGGTCAGGGTTAAGGTTAGGCTCAGAGTCAGAGAAACTAGATATCTAACGTGGTTTAATGTCTTGTGCATTCTGAGATGCTTCTATGCTCACCACAGTCGCGAAGAGTCTTGAATTGGAATTGGACAGCACTGGGGCTCAGGCTCACTTACTGAATCAAGTGGCACTGTGATATAAAAACTGTACAAATATAATCATGACTAACACAGGGAGAAAAATAAGAACTGGGCATAAATATCTGTGAATAAATACATCCGGCATTCAGAGCATCACCATTCAGACATAAACACCATGGTAACCGTACAGCCTCCACATACCTCTACTAATGCACATGTGCCCTCAAATACAACAACCTGGTGGGTTTTGCACTTTAAAAAGCAGTGGAAAGCATTATGGAGGTTAGAGATAAGAGAGCTACATATTTGACACAGATTTGACTAATTGGATTGGCCATTAAATGTGACATGGGTAGGAATGTGTTTACATATGTTATATCGCTCAGAAACTGAGGTCTGGGTGCTGATTTGGTTTTTCACTGATTACTCCAAACAGATCAGTGGAGGTTTTCGGGAAATTACATCATATTTCAAGGTAAAAAGGACAAATTATAGTACAGTATAGTAGTAGCAATCTCAGAATCCCTTTTGACACAAGGGCAATGGAGTCAGTGTTTAAACCATAGGAAGTCCAGTAGTGCCACGGCATCATGATAATATCCTTAATGGAGGACATCATCTTTACTTGAACTCCTGTGGTCAGGCTTTTATGTGTCAGACTCTGCTACGGTAAAAACATAACCATATTCATTCCAGACAAGCAGTTGCTCATGGTCATTGCTGGAAGTCCACCTCCAGCTGAGACACCTGTAGTGTCTTTCAGGTGTGAGAGGCTAACAGATGAGTGTCAACATGCTGAATATGACTCAGGATGAAGGGATCAATTTATTATTGGGAACAGGTGCAGTGAAGTGCAGGTCTCAATTTGTATTGTAGTGTGTATATATAAAACACAATACAGTACACATTCACATATTCGAACAGTACAGTGGGGTAGTGGTTGGCATGTCCAGCTTCCAGCAAGAAGGTCTTATGTTTGATGTGGCGGTTCTGTATGGAAGTTGCATGGTCTCCCCATGCTTGTCTGGGTTTCCTCGAGATACTCAGGTTTCCACCCACAATCCAAAGACATGGACAGTAGGCTAATTGGATGATCCAAATTATTAGCCCTGTGACTGGCAAGCCATAACAGTTGGCTAAGATAGGCTCCAGCCTCCATACAACTCTAGTACGATTAAGCAGTTCAGCAAATGTGTCAATTAATTAATTTTTATTTATTTATTTCAACTTTTTTTTAATTTCCCCCCATTTTCTCCCTAATTTAGTTGTATCCAATTCCCACCCATCAAGTATTGCCTTCCAGACGACCACCACCACCCAAGGAGGCGCAAAAGCATGCACACGCCCCCTCCATGACATGCAATTTCTATCACCTACCTCTTTTTGAAGGAGGTGGTCGAACACAGTGGTCTCCAACCTTTTTTGCCCCAGGGACCAGTTTTATGTATGAAAATGTTTCCGCGGACTGGTTAGAGCAGGGGTCGGGAACCTATGGCTCGCGAGCCAGATGTGGCTCTTTTGATGACTGTATCTGGCTCTTGGATAAATCAGGTGGTATTTCTTAACAGAGTAACGAATACATAATTTCACTGTCATTTAAATAAAAATACAAAAAAAGACATCAAATAAAACAAAAACAGATTCATAAATCTCACGCATTTAAATCTATAAATCTATTTTCAATGCCACATCACTGTGGCGCGCAGCAGAGGCAATCCTTTCTGTATGTGGGCGGGTCCGATACCTTGAAATTCAAATTTTATTGGATTATAACAACAGCCACAGACTGCGTGTCTTGTTTTTGAGTAAAGAGGTAAATTTCCCTTGTTTTTGATCAGCTCATTTGCACGAAGCCAAGCACAACTGGCAAGCAAACACAAATGGACAGACATGGAAAAACTTCAACCCGCAAACCAGCTGATTGCCAAAACTTGGGACGCGCTTCCTGTCACATAAACACTGCAGTGTGAGATCTGTCGTATTGACCATGTTTGGCTCCTTCTCAGTCCTTCTCACACCTAATACACATCAAGACCAACCTGTGGTCACATTTATCAGATGGAAGCCTAAACGCCTGCATGAAGCTGAACCTCACCCCGTATCAACCAGACTACAAAGCCATCAGCAAAATCATGCAGCCCCAGAAGTCGCATTAATAGTAAGAAGTATTTTTCTTATTAATAAATAACTTCGTTATGACCATGTCGTTTAAAATAAATTCAGAGTCTTATTATACTCTCAAATTGTTGGTCTTCTTTTTATGGCTCTCAGAAGATTAGATTTTAAAATATGTCTTTTTTTTTGGCTCTCTTAGTCAAAAAGGTTCCCGACCCTGGGAATTAGAAATTAGAATTTTCAAAACAAGAGTCACTGCAGAAAACCCCGCCTCACAAAGACATGTGGCTGGAAACAGAAGAAGGGCTTTTAGTGCTTCTATGGCAATGTCGAAAACAGTCGTTTATCAAAATAAGATCCGGAAGCTCTAATAAAAAAAACTATAATTTGTACCATGAAAGATTTTGTTTGCAAACCAGTATCAAATGAGGACCCCTAGTCTAACACACTCAGAAGGAAAGTGCTATCTGCCTCCTCATACGAATGAGCTCACAGATGCCAATGATTGGCTAACGATTGTTGTGAGTGAGAGGAAAGTGAGTGTATGTTGTCCCTCCCTCCTGTGGGAGCTCAACCAGTTTAGCTCCCATGGACGCCTGGCTACGGTGGCTATGGCATTAATCTGGTATTTTAAAATTTTTAAACACAAGTCTCAATATGAACACATATACATTTATTTAAATACGATTCAAACTTTAAAACTTGTGTTCTGTGTAAGAGATGCTATGAATCTTTAAGAAAAGCCATAGTGGAACCTTGTAAAAGTCAATGAAAGTTTTGCTGTATACAACACAGACAACAATAAAAGAACCGACAACAAAATAACCGAAAACATGTTATTTATGGTTTATTTTTCCATTTTAAGAAATTAAACTCCTAAGTAAAAACACGGAGGGTCTATCATATAGATTCATGCATTATCCACTTGGAATAAAATCCAAAGACAGACAGCCAATCACGTCACACTATTCCTGTGTAGCGGACACTAAATCAGAAAAAATTCCATATGAGGCTCATTCATTCATTTTCTGTAAGCACTTAACCCTAATTAGGGTCGTGGGGAGGCCCAAACCCATCCCAGCCTACTTTGGGTGAGGGGAAAAAAGTACACCGTGGACAGTTCGCCAGGCCATCACAGGGCTGAAACATGCGGACGGCTATGCAGCGACTCTTGCCGAAAGTCAGCAATGGTTCTTTTACATGCCTCACGACAGACAGTGAAAGACATGGCCGGCCTTTGATAACCCACTTAGCTCCACTGATGGGACAGTGACAACCCATGGAGAGTGGGGCTTGAACCCCCAACCTGAAGATCAGTGATCCGGCACCTTTACCACCAGGCCACCACTACCCTGCCCATATGAAGCTTTTTGGTTAATTAATAGGTCATGGTGGTTTTTAATTATTATTTTTTTGTCTTTCAGGAAACCCTTCAACTATTACTTAAGTGATTGATTGATTGATTGATTGATTCAGATTTTTAAAAGCATAATTCGACTCTTCAAATATTTGATTAATTATCAATATACAGTATACACAGTCATCTATTATCAATATTTATTCTAGGAATTGATTTTTTATTCTTAAATTTTTATTTGAAACATTTCCGACATATGTGTCTAACACGCAAAATGTTTATTTTGTTGAAATCTATAAATAAAATAAAAACTATTTCCATGAGCTGTAAAGCAACAGTCTCTCCTAAACCCCCAAATCAGATTTGAACCCAATGCACACAAACAATAAATGAATAAAAACACCATATAATAATAATAATAATAATAATAATAATAATAATCCCAGGGATAATATTATCAGGGTCTGAATTTCCGGCCATGTTTCCTCGAATCGTACAGAAGAAGACAGGACACCGCGGTTCAGTCCTGATCAGCCTCCCTGTGGATCATCTAGTGCACTACACAGGCTGCAGCACTCTCTCTAGGAAGTGCACTTTAGTAGGGAGGAAGCAGACATTCGGGATTGAATCCTTCAGCTTTGATCCACCGGTAGATTTTCTTTAATCCCCTGTGCGAGCTTTACAGAACATCAGGTAACACACACACAGCATCGATACAGCGCCACATAAAACCGGACTTACCGGGAGAAGCGCGCGCGATTCCGAGACATCCACATCTAGAACGATGTAGCAGCCTCCGACACAGGAGATAAAAACACGGGATGATGCTTCCTCTTGCTCGAACACCCTGCTGTATGTGCGTGTGTGTGCGCGCGCGCGCGCGCACGGGGGGGCGGGGGGGTGAGAGGGAGAAAGAAAATGTGTGCGAGACAGAGAGAGAGAGAGAGAGAGATTATGTATGAGACAGAGGAAATGTGTATGTGTGTAAGAGAGAGAATGTGTGTATCAGATGGATAGTGTGTGTGAGTGAGAGAGAGAGAGAGAAATACAGTATGTGTGAGGAGACTGAGAGAGTTAGATAGTGTGTGTTCATATGCGAGACAGAGGAGAGAGAGAGCGAGAGATGTTTATATGAGAGAGAATGTGTGTGAGAGAAAGTTTGTGTGCAAGAGAGAGCACAAGATTGTGTGTGTGTGTTTATGTATGAGACGGAGTATGTGTGTAAGAATGAATGTACCACAGAGAGACAAAGAGAATGTGTGTGTAAGAGAGAATGTGTGTGAGAGTCAGGAAGAGAATAGAGTGTGTGTGTGTGAGAGAGAGAGAGAGAGAGAGAATGTGTGTGTAAGAGAGAATGTGTGTGAGAGTCAGGAAGAGAATAGAGTGTGTGTGTGTGAGAGAGAGAGAGAGAGAGAGAATGTGTGTGTAAGAGAGAATGTGTGTGAGAGTCAGGAAGAGAATAGAGTGTGTGTGTGTGAGAGAGAGAGAGAGAGAGAGAGAGAGAATGTGTGTGTAAAAGAGAATGTGTGAGAGAGTCAGGAAGAGAATAGAGTGTGTGTGTGTGAGAGAGAGAGAGAGAGAGAATGTGTGTGAGAGCGAGTACGTGTAAGACTGTGTATGTCTGTAAGAGAGTATGTGTGTATGAGAAAGTATGTGTGTGTGAGAGAGAGAGATTGTGTATGTGTGTAAGAGTTTGTGTGAGAGAGTATGTATGAGACAGTGTGTGTGTGTGTATGAGACAGAGAGAGAATGTGTTTGTGAGAGAGAGAGTGTGTGTATGAGACAGAGAGTGTGTGTATGGGTGTGAAGGAGAGAGAGTGTGTGTATGAGACAGAGAGAGAATGTGTATGTGTGTGGGGGAGAGAGAGAGAGAGAGAGAGAGAGAGAGTGTGTGTGTATGTGTGTGAGGGAGAGAGAGTGTGTGTGTGTATGAGACAGAGAGAGAGTGTGTATGTGTGTGGGAGACAGAGAGAGAGAGAGAGACAGAGAGAGTGTGTGTGTGAGAGAGTGTGTATGTGTGTGAGGGAGAGAGAGAGAGTGTGTGTGTGTGTGTGTGTGGGAGACAGAGAGAGAGCGAGAGAGTGTGTATGAGACAGAAAGTGTGTATGTGTGTGTGTGTGTGTGTGGGAGAGAGAGAGTGTATGAGACAGAGTGTGTGTGTGAGTGAGAGAGAGCGTGTGTGTGTGTGTATGGGGAGGGAGAGAGAGAGTGTGTGTGTGTATGAGTGTGTGGAGAGAGAGAGTGTGTATGAGACAGTGTGTGTGTGTGTGTGTGAGGGAGAAAGAGAGGGAGTGTGTGTGTGTGTGTGTGTATGAGACAGTGTGTGTGTGTGTGTGTGTGTGTAAGAGAGAGACAGAGTATGTGTGCATGAGAGTCTTTTCCTTTCAGCTGTTCCCTTCAGGGGTCGCCACAGCGAATCATCTGCCTCCATCTCACGTTATCCTCTCCATCTTCTCTCTTTAGAGTATATGTGTGTGCAGTGTATGAGAGAGAGAGTGTGTGTGTGTGTGTGTGTAGCTCAGGTATAGTAGTCAGGGTAAAAAAGGAAGGAGATGCAGCAACAATTTGAACACTGTGAGCTCGAGAGCACCCTAGCGGACAGATGAAGTCACTGCATCTCACTTCAACGTCAGTGTTTCCCCCCCTCCACTCTTCCACACCTGTCTCTTCCAGTCTCCACCCACCGTCGAGACCTCTGTGCTGACTCACTGGATCAGGGACAATGATTACAACCTCGAAATTTGCTTTTCATTAAAAACTAAAATCTGTGAGTGTGTATTTGCCCTGTGACGGCCTGGCAAGCTGTACAGGGTGCACCCCATCCTCTCCCAGAGTTGGCTGGAATAGGCACCAACCTCCCTGCAACCGGAATTGGAATTGAGCAGCTTAGAAAATGAATAGCTGGATTCTGTGGACCGTGAACACTTTCTGTTCTCGGGGTGTGTGTGTGTGTGTGTGTGTGCAAGATTTTACACTCAACAGTTTTTTGTGTGTTGTTTTTTGTATGTAGTAAATTGCAGGCTAATGTTCCTCGTTTGGCTCGTTAACTTGACTGGATAAAAGGAAGTTGAGATTTGTGTCCTCCTCTCAGTCTCAGTGGGACGAAAGGCTCTGAATGCTGACCTTTGACATGAATTGCGTCAGATATCTTCTAATGTATTTCACGTGGAGAAGTCCTGGGCCGGGAAGGTCATGGATATAACAGTCCAAAAAAAAAAAAAAAAAAAAAAACCCCAATCAATATCTTTTTTTTTTCTCTCTCAATGGTCGAAGCAACAGGACCAGAGAGGACCACAACCGCGACACGTGACAAAAGGAAGGTGAAGGGTTAAAGCACTGCCTGAAAATAAAGTCTATTCTTTAATCTTTTATTCATTGGGCTCCATCTGGTGCCTCCATCCTCCCTTCCCCCCAGATTTACTGGACTGGATGAGGAGTCTCTGTCGAGCCGTTTGGGATTTTTTTCCCCCCACATTTGAATCCAAACATCTCCAGAACGCAGTTTTATAATTTGAGTGCAAAACCAAAGCTGCGTGTTCAGTCCGCTCCTCGCTTTCCCTTTTCTTACTTCCTGGAAACTGGGACTGTCCTCCGTGTATCAGGTCAACATTTCAGTTCACTATCAGCACATCCAGTCTTCTCACTCCAATTATTCACTAATACAGACCAGGGTGGGGCCTTCCTTCCGTCTTCTGTCTCATTTTAAATCGGATTGATTTGTTGTGACGAATAAAAAAATAATGTTTCCATTTCGGTTTACAATTTTATTTTGAATACAATGCATTTATTCTAATATTTCTAATATTTTATGTATGATATAAAAATGGAATAAATATATTTTTATTTGTAAAATATTAGAATTCATTCAATGAATTAATTATTTTCAGATTCACTGGATTTATTATAATAATAATAATAATAATAATAATAATAAAGATTTGCAGAACGACTAGTAAAAAAAGAAAAAAACCCAGAGTGGACATATTTTTAACATTCTTAACCTTAAACCCTGAACTTTTTAAAATGTGCATGTTTTATTAATAAATTGTCATAATCTTCATTAATACCTTTTGTAATTGTAATCTGCCTGGATGGCGTATTTAACAAAGTTTATTTTCACTTTCATGAAACAGAAGGAATATCAAAATAAAAAAAATAAAAAAAAAATAAGATTGTATTTTTAAAAATCATATGAAAATTTTTTTCCTCAATGCGACCGTTTAATTTTTCTTATTAAACTGAACATCATTTTAGATTGTAATATTTTTATTTTGCCACCAAGTTTATTTTATTTGTCGAATTTTAAATGAGTGTTATTTAAGTATACTTTATTTTCTCTCTCTCTCGCTCACACACACACACATTATTTATATATATATATATATAAATAATATCAAATGACTATCAAAACACTTCAATAGTTTTATACTGTGTCGATGTTATGACATTTCGTATTCACCGTGTTGTGTGTGTGTGTGTGTGTGTGTGTGTGTGTGTGTGTATAATTCTGTATGTTTGGGTGTAATCACTGCGAGCTCTGGTACAGTCCCTCTCTCTGTAATCTGTGTGTGTGTGTGTGTGTGTGTGTGTGTGTGTGTGTGTGTGTGTTTTACTCTAATCTCTGGGCCAGAGCAGGTGCTTTGGGTTGTGCTCTTTTGTTTCAGCCACTTTTTCTTGGGACAGGGATAAAGAGGGCGGGGTCACGTGACCCGAGAGCACAATACCGCTGTGCGCCATCTGCGCAGCGCAATAAACTGATCAAACACATCGTGCAGCTGCGCGCGCTCCCGACGCGCCGTGCCTTTATTCTAATCACACACGCGCTATTGGGCCGCTCCCTCACTGGGCCTCAGCCCGCGTTCCGGGATTTATTACTTCTATTTCACAGAACGAATCCTTCCTCTGGACTAAACTGATGAAATAAAATGTCAAAAGTGGCATCATATCAATGAAATACTTTTTGGAGGTTGCAGGTTCTCTCCATGTTCGCACGGGTTTCCTCACACTGAGGACATGCACGCTGAATTAAGCGGATATTCCGAATTGCCCCGAGATTCAAGTGGCAGTGTGAATGGCTGTGTTAGTGATGGGCTGGTGAGCTGCGTTGGGTCTACCCTGCAGTCAGCCAGACTCGGCCCAGGAAGATAAACCAGTTCAGCAAATGATTGAATATATGTTGTTGGAAGTTCATCTGAGGGAAGGTCACACTGAAGTTACGATAGAAATGTGACTGGCGTGATCGGCAATTCGTGGCCGCCGCTTTTCATTCTCAGATTTGTCATGCGACATCACTTTTTGGATGTGTCGGATAATCCTTCAAACACACCTGAAATTTCCTTGAATGTCACAAAACGACATTTGAAGCCAAGTACTGTACGTTCTCAAACAGTCCGCAGATGTAGAAAGTCGGCCACAGAGTTGTTGTGTTTCTCACAAATGATTAGTTTTCCATGCACAAGAAAAAGCAACAAATTGGAGAATTCGACACGGAACGCTTAGACTCGCTGGCATCCGCCAGATTCTGTGTATTTTGTCATCATTTCTAATTCAGTCACTTTTTGTTCACGCTTATCAGGTGTGAATAAAAAGCAAATGGTTTGAGAATAAAAAGTGGGGGAAAAAAAGGAAAAAAAAAAAACCCCGGATGATCTACGACATTACTTAAACCACAAAATATTCGCTTGAAACATCTTGATTTTTTTTTTTTTTAATTTAAAATTCGCAAAAATTAAATAAATCAATGCATGGCAGGTGTGATCGCTTCTTAACAAATGAATTCTTAATTTCAGTTTAAAGGCACTGATCACCAACTTTCATATCCAACCTTACATGTGACCCACTCCAGCATAATACGGATGAAGTTGCAAAGTGGTGTTTTGAGAAAGAGCAACCGGAAGATGAAAATGATGTATCCGGATAAAAATGCGATATCGGCAAAAATCTTCCGCATGTCCAAGTTCAAATATTTATAAACACAATCTATTCTTGCTAAAATACTCGCTGAGGAAAGGGTTCCATGTTGTATAACAATAGAAATCGCCACTTGTTTCACAGATTTTCAAACAGCGTTTGTGATTGCTCAGGGTATTTCCCCAGTATCCAGATTCACGACCAGAATACTCGACTTACTTACAGAAGGAGTCATGTACGAGAAAATCAACGAAATGCCTCAAAATAGACATGAGAACACATCTGCTGCTAGAAGACCGTAGCAGATTGCTCTGATTGGTCGAGAGTTGGGACTTATTTGCTATACGGAGGTTGGGAAATTTCACACGAGGACATTCAGAAACTGGCTCTGAAGTATAATTGCTATTTTCGTTTCTTGAGTAGCGACATTCAATGTGATGTAACTCGGTCGATGTTCATGTTATGATCATGTATTATACCCATTTAAAGCATAATAAATTCACTTTCCAAATATCAGGATCTCAGTACGTCAAATTTCCAACTTAATGCGTATTATGCTGGAGCGGGTCATGGGGCAGTTGTGGTCGAGTGGTATAGGGCCCTGGATCGCTTATCCAAAGTTTGGGGGTTCGAGTCCCACTCGCCACAAGGTTGTCACTGTCCCCCCCCAGTGCAGCTAACTGGGTTATCAAAGGCGGGCCATGTCTGTCACTGTCTATGGTGAGAGGCATGTAAAAGAACCATTGCTGACTTTCGTAAAGAGTAGCTGCAAAGCCGTCAGCGTGTTTCTGTCCCTTGCTTAAAAGGGTTGTGACAGGAAGGGCATCCGACGTAAAAACCTCTGCCAAATCAAACGTGCGAATCAGATGATTGGCTGTGGCGACTCCCGAGTAAAAGGGAAAAAGCCAAAAGGAAGACAGACATGCTGGAGCGGGTCATGAATAGTACAGTCGTTCAGATACCAAAATAAACAATAAATCAAGACATTGATATAAATTGTGCAATTATATTACTCTCCAGCTGCCTTATCCCCCCCAGTTGTACTTTTTGTTTGTATGGCTGATTTATTATTAGTTTATTTGAATACTGCCCGTTTTCCAGTTTCCCACCTAAAACATTTAAAAAAATGAATTTGCCAGTTTTGTTTTAGGTGGAAGAAGCTGTTTTTCCAGTGGTGGACCAGCTTTCTGATTCAATCCCTACATTTACCATCTGCGTTCCCCTTCACATGCTGTCCCGCAGGTTGGGCTTTCTCTGCATTCGCCGGTTTCCTTGCACTTTCCAAAAGCTGACTAACTCTAGGTTTACACTGGAGCCACGATGTCCACAAGCTCCAAGATGCAAAAGAAGCATGGAACTCCATGATGACACTTGGGTTATGAAAAGCAGGCAGGGTGCACCCCAATTTCCATATGATCCCCTACGATAGTTCATCAAGGCCTGTTATGCTTGGGGAGGCTCTACTGTGCTCTACTAGGATTCCCACATTTCATCATGATTGCCATCAACTCATAATAATTCAATGATTGAGACAAAAGGGTGTCACAATCATCACGGTTCCACAAAGTTCCCTCAAGATCATGATGATCCGATCCGATGACCTACTGCGCTCATCGTAGCCGCCGATAAACCCGGGGTAGGATCGTTGATGCCAAATCAAGCCACATGTGCTTGTTTGGATTAAGCAGTACCTTATATAGGATGATATATATAGTTATTTCTTAAGATTAAATTAGGAGTTAAATAAATAAACAAGTAAACTCAATCATGTTTTAGACTTTTCTTTTATTTAGATCACCTAAATAAAAGGCTCATAAAACATTGCGCTTGTTTACATAACTCTGTTTGACAAACGTACATTAAAAACAAAACAAAAAAAAAGGAATGTTTTTCTGCTAATCAGAAAGTGTACTCTTCGTATTTACAAAAGAAATTACTGTTGTTAATGTTCTAATAAAAAGGTTAGGCGTCTGTCATTCGCTTGTCTATTCATACATTACTACCATGTCCTCAGAGCTAAACCGAATTTGTACAAAGATATACATTCAACTGCCTTTACAGGGACTTCCCCAAGTCGTTCGTCTCACTGCAGAATGACAAACGACTCAATTCATTCACACAGGACAATTCAAACTGGGAGGAAACTGGCAAACAAATGGGGCAGCAACTCAAATACAACTTTATATTTTAAAAAAAAATCTATTTCAAATCAACAATATATGCATAAGGGATTTTTTTGTCTTTTGTTACCTTTTGATGTGATTCCTAACAAAACACAAACATTACATGGACTTGATAACACTGTCGACTTCAGGACTACTGGGGCATGTGCTGTTTCACATATATACAGTGGTACCTCATCTAACGAGTGTCCCTTATAACAAGTTTTCCATGATATGAGCTTTGAACTCTCTAACAATCTGCTCCATCCAAAGAGCAAAAATTCACTTTATGAGCTCTCCATGAAATGAGGTTTTCCAGGATGATCAGCCTCATATTCTTCCGAGTGTATTCCTCTGCGCTACGAGAATGCCTTATGCAGTGCTTCTGAATTATTTTCTGTGATGCCCCCACTAGGAAGCCCCCCCCCCCAAAAAAAAAAAAAAACCTGCAAGCGACTAGTGTTTACTGCACTTCATATCATTTGCTCGGTGCTTTTTCCCTACAACATAGTGTGACAATGAGAGCGCCACTGCGAACTACTTGAGTGGATGTGCAATTACACTTAATTCTAGTACAGTATGGCAAAAAAGTCTGTTCCCCAGGGTCATACATGCCCCTCAAGCATCACACCACGCCCCCCCCTAAGGGAAGTGCGCCCCACTATTTGAGAAGCACTGGTCTTGTGGGAACTCACCACAAGCCTTTCCTTGCTGGCATTTGTAGCATGCACATGCAGAAAATTCTCGTCCTCCTCTCTTATGCACCACCTCCTGCCTGCCCACATGACATCTTCGCCACAGTCAATGATCGGAAGGGTAAGTTGACAATGTTTATTCTTGTTTTATTATTATTCATTATGAATTATTATTCATGTTAATGTACATGTATTATTATTATGGAATATTTGTTTTTACATATTTATCTTTAGCAGAGACATGTAAAAGAACCATTGCTGACTTTTGTAAAAGAGTAGCTGCAAAGCCGTCAGCGTGTTTCTGTCCCTTGCTAAAGGGTTGTGTCAGGAAGGGCATCCGACGTAAAAACCTATGCCAAATCAAACGTGCGAATCAGATGATTCACTGTGGCAACTCCTGAGAAAAGGAAAAAGCCGAAAGGAAGAAAGAAAGAAATCTTTAATAATATGAAGTCAAATATACTTATTTGTGGCAGGTTGTATGAGTTTGGGACAGGGTTGTCACGGATTAATTGGTTTTCTGTTATTTCTGGGAATAATTGTTTCATCTAACGAATTTTTCCTCTTACGAGCTCGCCCTTGGAACAGATAAAATTCGTTAGCTGAGGTATCACTGTGTGTGTGAGATTATATACACGTATATAAAGTCTGGATCCGGTCTAGATTACTTTATGATGTGTCCACATAATATTGTGCATATGATTATGGCAATAGTTCCTAAAACTACTGCCCACAACTGACCATTGCGTAGAAAAGAGTCCTGGAATTAGTGATGTTGCTACACCATCGCTGCTTTCTTTACATGATGTTCACTTTGGAGCATACAATCTGGTGTGAGGAGAGAGACAGAATATTCAATTGTACCAGAATGCTGTGCACCTATCGTGGTTGCACAGTGTACCGAGTCTCACATTGGCAGGGCTCTGAACCCTCATACTGACAAACACCAAACACTTCCTTCAGGACCCGTCATTTAGGGGAAAAAAAAAAAAAGGGGGGGGGGGGGTTAGTGGCATGATGCAGAAAGGTGAGAAAAACAAAACAAAATGTTTAACAGATACTTTTTGGTGACTTCCCTTTAGTGTTCCCCCTTCAAAGGGAAAGTCATCAGCATCTTACACAAGCCACGTCAATCCAGATAGCTTGGCGCTTAAGAGACACTTAAATCGTCTTGGCCTCAAACTTCGTAGCTATCAAGTAAGTGCTCCAGTACTGTAGGTGACACTGTTGCGTTTTAATGACTCCACAAAGGATACTGGACTGAGATAAAAGTCATCCATCTTAGAATTAATTGGCTTTGTTGCTTCGTAATAAATAATCATGAATGTTTGTGAAGTATTGAGTGCTGTCTGTGCCTGCTGCCAGTCACAACATAGCAGGCCACGCCTCCACACGACATTCGTGTGCTTTTGAAGACACGCATGCTTGCTGAACACCGTCTCAGAACAAAGTGTGCTGAAGCCTCACAAATTTCAGGAGAAACTAGTGTTGGGATAGGATTTTGTGAATGATTCTGCTTAAGCCCGTAAACGTGACTAACAAAATATTTAATAATTATTAAAAAATATTTAATTGACTACACATTAACATAGTAATGTAGTCGGTCAATCTCTCCATCTGTACATGAAAGACAATGGAAATTCATTATCGTGATTATTATTATTATTATTGCTAACAGGAAGTTTAGTGTCTGCTGTTCCTTCCACAAATTTGAAAGCTTGTGATCTGATTGGCTAGTTGCTTGAACAGAACATTTTTCAATCCCAGGCCACCAAACTTGCTAATCTGAGCAAGATGTACTTGATTTACTTCAAGTCATATCTTTTCAGACTTTTTTTTTTTTTCTGGAAAGCTGTCAGTAGTATATAAACGCATCTTCCTGGGAAACACAGCCAACTCTGGTCAAATTTAAAGACAATATTAGTGCAGTAGTTTGTTAGCAATCCAGCAGAGCCTTGCACATATAAAGTATGAAGCAAACTGCTTTAATGAGATTGCATTCGCTGCAAATAACCACGACACCGGCACGTCTAAATCTTGATGGAAAGTCTATGTGTTTCAAACAATACAAAACAAAGGTAGAAGGTAAGGGCGGCGGATTTCACATTCAGGACCAAGAAGGAAACATCCACTAAAAATGGACGGACGGTGAGAACTGTTGCTCAGTATTCATTAACCCGTCATTAAAAGAAGCAGGTGCAAAAAAAAAAAAAAAAAATAGAGAAAAAAATATTTACATGATACCATTCCAGGATGCTGCACATTATTATTAATAATAAAATAAAATAAAAGTAGTTTTACCTGGGTTTCCTGAGCAGAAAATCCCCCCTAAGAGGGCCCATGTTCCTTTGTGGTGGTAGTGGTGCTGTTGTGTGTGTTACAAGTTCATATATTCATTCATTCATCCAAACTGATTAATTCTATTACAGTTTCCTGGAGCCTATCTCGGCTGATTCTGGCAATGGAGAGATACACAATGAAACACTCGCTCATCCATTGCAGGGCCAACACACACACACACACACACACACACACACACACACACACACACACACACACACACGGGCAATATGAAACAGCCAATTAGCTAGATGTACATGTCTTTGGATTATAGAAAAAAAACGGAGTATCCAGAGGAAATACAGACAAGTATAGGGAGAACATGCAAACTCCACACAGAAACACCTGGGATGCAATCCCAGCACCTTCTTGCTGTGAGGCAGAAGTGCTAACAACTATGCCACTGTGCCGTCCGCAAATAAATTGTTCATGATTAAAAATAAGGGTATAAAACACTACCTACTAGCAAGTCTTTTGACATGATTCCAGTCCAAATCAAATCAAACTCTCTGAAGTGCTGCTTTCGCCAGTCACCGGACGGGCCCCCGTCTGGGCTGGATCTTCGAAATGGGTTTTGATCTTTAATAATACTGTTGTTTCTACACAAGAAAAATGCTTTCAGTGCAAGAATCTTTCCTCAATTTGTTCCTGATTGAAAAAAAAAAGGGATGTGAATCCTAAGTGTTGAGGATCAAGTAAACAAAGCACACCCAGGCGCTCTTAATGAACAGCGCAGGAAGAAAATAACAGTCAAGGTTTAGTGTTGGCACAATAACACCACCTAGGGGGGGTTGGGTGGGGGGTTGTAGTCAATTAAAACACAAGTGCCAGCATACGTAACTCTAACGATAACAGTTAGTATACCTCCAATCAGAAATCCCCATCTTTTTAGTGTAAACCATTTCCAAATCTCCCTTCACTAAAAGCCTTTATCCTTTTACAAACGTATCTTCTAAACAAATAATAAAAATTAAATACTGATTAAAAAGGTACAGCTAAATGATGTACATAAAGAGGAATCCCAATATTTCAGGAAGGGGGAAATAGTGTGTGTGTGTGTGTGTGTGTGTGTGTGTGTGTGTGTGACATTAAAAAATGTAATCATCAGCACTTATTGCATTTGTCAATTAAAAACCTCTGCGATGTCTGCGTGCTTAGTGTCACAAAAAAATATTTGCTCCTCAAGTCGTCAAACCGCGCGCAAATCAAATCTCGGTAAGAAATCCTTCAGAAAAACTGTCATCCTTGCAGCGTTGCTTGTGATGCGGCGGTATAAGCCGTTCCACAAGAGTAAACACTCATTGGCTGGGATGGGGAGGGATGATGAGATAGGGAATGGGCAGTCAGCTGGTTAGGAGAATCAGGTTTAGAACATCTCACGTGTGGTTCACCATGGAGGCGAGGAGGGCAGAACCTGCGAAAGGAATGGCATACTCTCCATGGGCCGCATGGCGATGTTGAGCGGTGTAGTGATGTTCATGGACATGGGTGTGGTGATGGCTACCGGGTGGGCGATGTTCATGGGCGACGCCGTGGCTGGGATGTTCACCGAGGCGATGTTAACCGGACCTGTGATGGTCACTGGGTGCTGCAGGCTAACCGGCGCTGATGTGATGTTCACCGTGTTTACCGTGGTGCTCAGGTTCATCTGAGTGCCAATGGTTACTGCCGTGCTGGCGTTGGTGCGGATCATCGGTGTGCTGGCGGGAGCAGAAACCGTGACGGGCGTAGCTGCGCTGGAGTGGCACAAATCGGTGTTGTCTGGAGTAACAAAAGACGAGACAAACGAGAGGATGCATTGGAGTTAACAAGGAGTTGAGCTGAACAACTTGCATGTATAACTTACAACGCGAATCCGCCTGTCCATAACAAGGTGTGCATATGTGAGTGATTGTGCGTGTTCGCGCTCGTAATGTAGACTGTATATTGAAGAAGTGTATGAATAAATAGTGTATATTCTTAATAGTACAAATTTAAAAAATAGACGTACATTTATATCTAATGTGTCTGGAGCACATGTGATTGGCATGGAATGGAGAAAGACATCATATAAATAAACAAAATCATCATCATCATCATCATCATCATCACATGAATCTTTACCTTTATGCAGCCCTGAGGAGTTCCACTGCCAGTCCCCTATTCAGAAATACAGACACAGAGTGTTACGACGGCCAGGTGGCCACAGTTGTGGATGGAGTCTCGGTGACATCATACACTGATCCCGTACTCTGCCATCCTCAGACCCGGCATCTAGATTTGATATGATCTGATATCAAGTGGCCTAATATGCTCTTGTCAGCTGGCAGTGAGATTGTACACAGGACTATGAACATACTTTAAGAATAGTAAGTGGCCACACTGATACAACCAAATGCTGTCCGAATGCCTATGAGGTGCCGGTGGATTTGTGGGCAGGGATTATAGCAGGCTGAACTTGCCATCATTACTATGCAATTATTATGTGAAGTGCATACTTTACCATTGTGGGAGGTCCCAGATGAAACATAATGAATGAAAAAGAAGCAATTTCTTTCGCACCGTGAGAGAGGTTCAAAGATGGCAGCAGGTTTATATGCTTATTTCTGCATGCTGTAAGCACGTGTGGTGACAATTTGCTCTTCTATATTAACTTGCTTTGCAGTCTATGATTCAATAATATACATCATCTTACAGTCAACCTACGTTCATATGCTTTGTATATGCTTTCGTACAGTCTACACAACACGGTGTATGCATGTATATTATAATTATATATCCTTGTACAGTCTACATAGATTTGCTAAACCACTCTACAGTCTGCATACCGTAATATACACCATCATACGGTCTAGATGCCTTCATAAATAGCTTTCATACAGCCTACACACCTTGGTATATTGTTTGCATATTATAATTCTTTTATATTATATACCCCTGCACAGTCTACAGACCTTAATATAGACTATCGTACAGTCTACCCACCTTTGTGTGTGCGCATGTGTATGTAATCATATATTCATATGTGAATAAAGACAGCAGCATATTATTTATAAAAGTCCACTAATCTGACAAACATACAGGTATACCTTCGCTTACATCGTTTATTGGTTCCAGGAGAGACGACTTAAATTGAAAAATGACTTAAATCGAATTAGCTTGTCTCAAGGCTAGCCTAGGCTATACCAAATTTACTTGGATAATATATATATTACAGTGGTACCTCAACTTACAAATGTCCGATTATTGAATTTTCCATGATACGAGCTTTGATCCCACCAAAAATCTGCCCCATCCAATGAACAAATTTTTGACTTATGAACTCCGCTGGGAAAATGGCTTTTCGGGGGCCAATTAGCCTTGCATTCTTCCACGTGTATTCCTCCACGCTCCAAGAACGCCTTGTGCAGTGCTTCTCAATTATTTCTGTGATTCCCCCTATTGGAGGGAGAAAGGAACCCCCACCCCCACCCCCCCGATACCATAGGGAACACAGTGAGAGCGCCACTGCCACCTCGTGTAGAGGATGCGCAATCACAGAAAGCTGGTCCACCGGTATGATAAAAAAGCATGTTCCCCAGGGTCATGCACGCCAATTAGCCTTGTATTCTTCCGCATGTATTCCTCCGCACTCCTTTGTGCACTGGCATTTGTAGCGTGTACGCGCAAAAAAAAATATTTTCTGTGATTCAGATTTTGTGACTTTTTCAGTCTTTTTTATTGCACATATCCCAGTATTTCTAAGATGGGTCGTAAGAAGGTGGCTGACGTATTCAAGAGGAGAAAATCGATTTCTCTTGAAAGAAAGCTTGAAATCATAGATAAACATGAAAAAGGAGTCCGCGTGGCCAATCTGTGTAAGGAGTATGGGGAAGAATGCATCGACCATCTGTACAATTCTCAAACAGAAGGCCATGAGAAAGAGTGTTATACCAGCAAACTATTTTATCGAAGGAAATATCAGGACTCAATGATGAAAAGCAGCAGAAGAAAAGTGATCAAAATTAGTGAAGTAAAATAAAACAGTTTTAAAAATCCAAAAATTTGAATAAATAAATGGGGGGTGGGCCTAGTGCAAGTTAATGTCAAGTACGATTAAGTTCAGACGCACTTCCTGTATTGTTTATTGACTGATTGTTTTTTCTTGTTTTATTATTTATTGTTAATTACAGTATTATTAATGTTCCTGCACATGTGTTTTTACTGTGAAATGTTTGTTACATGTTTATCTGAAATACATTACGTCAAAAATACGTTTGTGTCAGGTTATGAGTTTGAGGGGGTTGGAACGGATTAATTGGTTTTCTATTGAAATTATTGTTTCATCTAACGAATGGTTTGACTTACAAGCTTGGCCTCGGAACGGGTTAATTTTGTAAGTCGAGATACCACTGTGTGTGTGTGAAATTAAACACACACAATATTTAATATACTAAATACTGTATTTTCTGGTCTATATGTCGCTCCAGAGTACAAGTTGCATTGGTAAAAAAAATGCACAATGAAGAAAAAACATAAGTTGCACTGGACTATAAGTCACAAACCCATGGAAACGGTCTCCCTTGGCTTGGAAATCTGCTGGCAGTTTTTGTGACGTGGTCCTCACTCTGATAGAGAGGCAGGTGCATTTCATGAAGCGGCAACACCAAGATGGTCCTCATGCAAAGTCATTTATATTCATATCCTTGACAACTACCTGGGTGAAGAGACGCAACTGCACTATTGACAAGCCCCACCCTGCACCACGTTGCTCAAGCACCCATGAGCAAACTCATGCCTCTAACTGTGGTCATCTAGCTTTTAGCTCATGATTATTTTTTTCTTTTTTCTTCATTGAAGTAATAGTAATCTCCACTTTTGTCCAGTCCCTCACAAGTTTCTCCTTCACTTCAGGTTTCTCTTTCTGTGACTCGATTACCATTTTCTGCTGCATAGGTCACTACTTGCAGCTTGTAATCTGCAGAATAGGATTTTCTTTTTTGGGGACATTTCTTCAGTGGTACAGGATGAGCAGGTACTGCTACCAAGGCCTGGAGTGCCCTCTTGCTGTTGTGAGTGTAAAAATAAACATGTGAAATTAAGTTCGTTATTATTTTTATTATATTAAAATATGTAATAATGTAAAATATGTAATAATTTCACATTCAAGTCACTCTGGAGTACAAGTCGCACCTTCAGATAAAGTATGAAAAAAAGTGCAACCTGCAATCCGGAAATATGATTACAATGACCTGAACTTTTTTTTTTTTTTGAAAACCGACGTACAGTATAATCAAGAACAACTTTACTCAAAATGAGTTCAGTTGAGATATACCCATATAATGAAGAATTCTGCGATTTACATGCAAATAAAGAATCAAGTATTACAGTCAGCATTTCCAGGAGAAATGATGCTGTTTCTGTTAAACACCCAGGAGATACTGTACTTGTAAAACTGTACCTGAGGCGATTCTATTTTAAAACAAAAACTGATCACACCTAATATTCAATTAGTTTCATTACCTGTTACTGGACTTTATAGAATTTTTATGTAGAGATCTTTAACTTAATGTCATTACATGTAAATATGAGGCATCTTTGTTCTACATCTTTCCTTTGCATGTGCTTAAAACCTTTGCATTGTACTACTCATATATACCATCATCAATTCATATATACACTGTTTTACACCCGAAACACATTTGTACATACCATTGTACACTCTTCATACAGTCTACATACCTTTGTATACATCATACAATGTACCTAGTAGGTACAGTCTACCTAACCTCATATATATGGGTATTTTTTGAACCCTCACTTCTGAAACCAAATCTGTGCAGTTGTGTGTTATCTTTACCTAGCTGTAATACAGAAAGTGAAGTCACAATCCAAAGGGCAGTGGCGGCATGGTGGTAAGGTGCTAGATCACTGATTAATTATGTAAAAGACCCATTGCTGACTTGACAAGAGTAGCTGCATAGTTGTCAGCGTGTTTCTGCCCTGCAATGGCCTGGCGAGCTGTCCAGGGTGTACTCTTCCCTCACCCGGAGTCAGGAGTCAGCTGGGATGGGCGCCAGCCTCCCTGCAACCCTAATTAGGATTAAGCGGTTACAGAAAAATGAATGAATGAATGAAAGTCACAATCCAGTCATATGATTTCTGCAGACTTTGTCATTGTAGAGGGAATGGTGAGTCGATACTATATTTAGAGGGAATGTTTTATTTTATACACGTTGAGGGCAAATCTCAACAACTTCAGTATTCTTTAAATACTTGATCTTTGGGACAAAAAAAGTGTGACTCTGAATGTGAAAAATACCACATGGCCAAATTTCTCACATTTTTTTCAGATAAAACAAAAAAATTGATATGAACGCTGGGGACAGACTGGACCTCACACATCACAGGACTATGGTCCAAAGTGCCCCAACATATAGTCTAATTTCATACTTGAAAATACACTCTAGATAAGTGAATTTGTCAAAGTTTTTCATACTTTTTAGAGGATAAAATGCCTGAGGCCATGATGAAAGAATGCGTACTATTCGTTTTTTTCAATGTATTATACATAACCATTAGAAAATAGCTGTATAAAATAGATTCACAAAAATGCATCATATGTTTCATGCTATTTATGCACAGGTCCAAAATGCCCCATGCTGGGTCCAGTCTACCCCAACCATATTTTGACCTTTAGAGAGTGTAATTAGTTTTTAGACTCCTGAAAATCTTACCAACATTCGAGTGAGAGTAACATAAATTTTGTTTTGTCCCCATAAGACTGGTCTAGGTTGTTCCTGCAGTGAAAAATTGGTGAACTGAGAAAAAAGTCCAGACGGCCTCACTTAGTACTTCCATAGTCTACCTACAGTTGAATTTCCCACCAGTCTATATACTTTCATACGTACCATAATATAGACTACATACCTTCATATATACACACCATCATACAATCTACATTCTATCATATATACCATCATACCTTCATATATACACCATTGTATTGGCTACATGTCCTTATACAGCCTACATACAATCTAAATTTATTACATCCATGCGGTACAGTGTGATAAATGATCTTAATTTCTGAAATTGCAGTCTGTGGAAGGTATGAGTCAATGTTGTGATATGTGAAGGAGTGTAACACAGCCTTGCTGAGCAATGAACAACATATGTCACCATATAATCAAATACAAACCTTTCCATTAAATTAAAATTATCAAATGAGATTCAAAGCAGACTAAACAGTAAATGAATGCAGACTTAAAGTTCTAAAACACAGAATGAACTGTTGAATGGAGAGATGAAAAAGAGAACTAAACTACAATATCTGGTATACAGCATTCCAAAAACACGTAACTTAAAAGAAAAACATCATCCAAGTACAAAACTAAAGCGAATGGTGGCGGCCTGTGTGGCGAGCATATGATCCGAGTCCTGTATCATGGTACTATTTATAGGAGTGCATTTATAGTTCATGAGGTTACTTTGTGTTATCACTCAAAGTGAGTTACAGCAGATAAACAGTACCTCCATCAGTCTGTTCAAACATAATCCATAAATATGACCAAAAAAAAAAAAAAAAAAAAAAAAAAAAAAAAAACCCTCAAAAGTGCAGCTCGTCACATTACTGGGAAACCCCCTAACAAAAAAGTTCCTGTAACAGAAAACTTAATTTAAATTTACTGTAAGAGCAGCTGTCTATTTTGAAAGGTCTTCATGGTCAGAAAATTTCATTAACACGTTAAGACCAAACATATTCAAGAATTACACTGGCTTAATAAGAAGTGTACCCAAAAAATGCTATAATAAAATGCTGTTGATTTCACTAAAATCTCAAGATAAACCCGCTGCAAACTTAGAAGAATGCTTCATCAATTATATATGAAAAAGGTGTAAATAAACCATAAAAACCTATAATTTCTACAGGAACTATGCAAACTGATTGCATCACTATCTCAGGACAATATTGATCATCCTTCCTTTTTATTCATTCAAGAGATTTTCTTGTTTCTGATTGGTGACATAAATCAAATAATTCATTGTATTATACCATTGCCATTGCAGTAGTAGTGACTGTCTATTGTGAAGATATTTTAGACACATAATAAAACACTTCTAAAATTTGGCCTTTGTATGACATGGTGATTTGCCCTGTTCAATAATTGCTTATTATTCACCATGCAAAACTCAGAATAGTGCTTAAATCAAAAAGCTGGTCCACCATGCTGATGAATTCCAAAAATCCTGAAGGGGAGGCGGGAAAAAAGGAAGAAGAAACAATTTGGCCTTTTTTAGGGTTAAAACAAAAAACACACATTATTTCCAAACTTTGAGTGCTTTTCTCATGTCCCAGTGTCGTATATACTCAAGTCTAGGTTTTCACTGAATATCCCCATGTATACCATTTCATAACGACCACACAGTCTTCTTTGAATTATTATGATCTTGAAAATAATTTTATAATCTGGCTAAATAACTATTTCAAACCACAAATAGCAATGTTTACTGCAAAAGAAAGTTGTCCCATGGGTGAAGTGGAGGAGTTTCTTGCTAGCTCTTAACAACTGTAGCATTTATTTCAACATTATTTAAATGGGGTGTTGTACATTTTTAACAGATGTTATGCCAACATGACAAGCTGGGGGGAAACCTGTAGGTCCGTTTTAAACGGAACCCAATTCTAAGGCAAAAGCCACAGCGGGCAATGCCAAACCAAGACATAAAAGATTGAAAAAGGATCTATAAAACTCAATTGAGGGAAAAAACCCTTGATAGGTGTACGATTGGATGAACATGGAAACTACACTATGTGGAAATGAGGTAAGTATTATTAATACTGGACTACTCTAGATTAGGATGGCTGATTAATAGGTTTACAGTTGGAAGACAAG
>CM045743.1:27436439-27536439 GCA_024760905.1 Plotosus lineatus | reverse complement strand
AGGAGAAGTGTGCTGGTGCCCATTTTTAAGAACAAGGGAGACGTGCAGAGTTGTGGCAACTACAGAGGGATAAAGTTGATGAACCATACGACGAAGTTATGGGAAAGAATAGTGGAAGCTAGACTAAGGGCAGAGGTCAGCATTTGTGAACAACAGTTTGGTTTCATGCCAAGAAAGAGCACCACAGATGCAATGTTTGCTTTGAGGATGTTAATAGAGAAGTACAGAGAAGGTCAGAGGGAGCTACATTGTGCCTTTGTGGATCTGGAAAAAGCATATGACAGGGTGCCAAGAGAAGAACTGTGGTATTGCATGAGGAAGTCTGGAGTGGCAGAGAAGTATGTTAGAGTGGTGCAGGACATGTATGAGAGATGTAAGACAGTGGTGAGGAGTGCTGTCGGTGTGACAGAAGAGTTCAAGGTGGAGGTGGGACTGCATCAAGGGTCAGCTCTGAGCCCCTTCGTGTTTGCGATGGTGATGGACAGGCTGACAGACGAGGTGTGACAAGAATCTCCATGGACTATGATGTTTGCAGATGACATTGTGATCTGTAGTGAGAGCACAGAACAAGTGCAGGAAAATCTAGAGAGGTGGAGATATGCCCTGGAAAGGAGAGGAATGAAGGTTAGCCTCAGAAAATCAGAATACATGTGTGTGAATGAGAAGGACCCAGGAGGAACGGTGATGTTACAGGGAGCAGAGATAACGGAGGTGGAGGATTTCAAGTACCTAGGCTCAACAATCCAGAGCAATGGAGAGTGTGGAAAAGAGGTGAAGAAGCGTGTGCAGGCAGGCTGGAATGGTTGGAGAAAAGTGTCCGGTGTGATGTGTGATAGGAGAGTGTCAGCAAGAATGAAGGGAAAAGTGTACAAGACGGTGGTGAGGCCAGCGATGTTGTATGGCTTAGAAACAGTGGCGCTGAGGAAAAGGCAGGAGGCAGAGCTGGAGGTAGCGGACATGAAAATGTTGAGGTTGTCTCTGGGACTAACGAGGATGGATAGGATCAGAAATGAGTATATCAGAGGGACAGCCCATGTAAGATGCTTTGGAGACAAAGTCAGAGAGGCTAGATTGAGATGGTTTGGACATGTACAGAGGAGGGATAGTGAGTATATTGGCAGTAGGATGCTGAGGTTGGAACTACCAGGCAGAAGGCCTCGAGGAAGACCAAAGAAGAGATTTATGGATGTGGTGAAGGAAGACATGAAGGTCGTTGGAGTCAGAAAAGAAGATGCAGAGGACATGGTGAGATGGAGGCGGATGATTTGCTGTGGCGACCCCTGAAGGGAGCAGCCGAAAGTAAAAGAAGAAGAAGAAGAAGAAGACTCCCCAAACCAAAGTAAAAAAAGAACTGCACAAAGTCTGTGAGTACAGCAGAAAGCTGGCGAAGCAAAAACTATACCTTTCAATTTGTGAATCAATAAGAGAGTGCAGAATGAGACTATGTGTGAGGTTAAAAATGCACCCTAGCACACCCTGACAGTAGATGAGAGCCAGACATGACAGGACACAAAATTCTCGTCATATATTTCAAATTCAGGGAGGAAAATGATGTCATCTATAAAACTGTGTTTAATAAGCCATGAAACTTTCAATGATCCCAGGTGTGATACTGGGGTGTGGCCACAGCGAGCACTTGTGATGTTGCTCACAGTGGGCCTCAGTGTGCTCAGGGAGGTTGTTTGTATGCCCAGACAGAGGAAAAATTACAGGGAACATTGGTGGTGAGGTCTGCTGTCGGTGTGACAGAAGGGTGGAAATGGGACTGCATCAAGGGTCAGCTCTCAGCCCCTTCTTGTTTGCTATGGTGATGGACAGGCTGACAGACGAGGTTAGACAAGAATCTCTATGGACTATGATGTTTGAAAATGACATTGTAATCTGTAGTGAGAGCAGAGAACAAGTGCAGGAAAATCTAGAGAGGTGGAGGTATGCCCTGGAAAGGAGGGGAATGAAGGTTAGCCTCAGTAAGACAGAACACATGTGTATGAACGACAAGGACCCAAGAGGAACGGTGAGGTTACAGGGAGCAGAGATAAAGAAGGTGGACGGTTTTAATTACTTGGGCTCAACAATCCAGAGCAATGGAGAGTGTGGAAAAGAGGTGAAGAGGCGTGCGCAGGCAGGTTGGAATGGTTGGAGAAGTGTCCGGTGTGATGTGTAATAGGAGGGTATTGGCAAGAATGAAAGGAAAAGTGTACAAGACGGTGTTGAGGCCAGCAATGTTGTATGTTTAGAAACAGTGGCCCTGGGGAAAAGACAGGAGACAGAGCTGGAGGTAGCAGAGATGAAAATGTTGAGGTTCTCCTTGGGAGTAACGAGGATGGATAGGATCAGGAATGAGCACATCAGAGGGACAGCACATGTAAGACGTTTTGGAGACAAAGTCACAGAGGCTAGATTGAGATGGTTTGGACATGTACAGAGGAGGAATAGTGAGTATATTGGTAGTAGGATGCTGAGGTTGGAACTACCAGGCAGAAGACCTAGAGCATGGGTGTCAAACTCGTGCCACAAAGGGCCATGTGGCTGCAGGTTTTTGTTTCAACCAAGCAGCAGCACATCTGACTTGGCTCATTCAAACAACTGATGAGTCTTCAGGCATTTGATTGGTCAGTCTCTAGACAGAGCACACAGATTGACCAATCAACTGCCTGAAGACTCTTGTTTGAATGAGCCAAGTCAGGTGTGCTGCTGCTTGGTTGAAACAAAAACCTGCAGCTACATGGCCTTTTGTGGCACGAGTTTGACACTCCTGGCCTAGAGGAAGACCAAAGAGTTGATTCATGGATGTGGTGAAGGAGAACATGAAGGCAGTTGGTGTAAGAGAAAAGGATGCAGAGGATAGGGTGAGATGGAGGCAGATGATTCACTGTGGCAATCCCTGAAGGGAACAGCCGAAAGGAAAAGAAGATTTCATCATCTTGACATTCAGAACAACTTGGCTATCTCTTGGCCTCCTAAGGAAAATGAAGAGAAAATGTGGTGGCCATCTTGAAATTGAGATCATGTTACCAAATTTGACCCTGGTAACCTCGAAAAAAATTTTTTGGAAAGGCCTCTATACATGAGGTGCTCCACCGAAAGTAGGTTCTTGTCGCACAGACCACTTTTGAGATAAAGGCCAGAAAAGTAAAATGGTCCATTTTTATCGAAATTCGGATTTTTGCATAAACTATTAAAACAAGTATTCAAGGATCCCTTGCTCATGTGAAAGCATCTAAAACTCACTAAAAATGTCTTTTTTCCCCATTTTTCTGACGAGTACCCTCATAAAACTAGATAAAAACAGTAGGAAACTTACTGGTTTTCATTGCAATTATTCACCGAGTTCGATACAAGACACACTATAATCCATACACCAGAAGAACGGCCGTGAAGTAGTCTCTCCATTTTGGATACTGTTTTGATATTAAAATTCCATTTCAGTGAATAAAATAAAGGTTATGAAGACGATATGCTTGTAAAAAATGGGCTGCAAAGTAGGCTGCAAAGTCGTCAGCGTGTTTCTGTCCCTTGTTATAAAGGGTTTTGACAGGAAGGGCAGCCAATGTAAAAACCTCTGCTAAATCAAACATGTGACTCAGATGATTCGCTGTGGCGACTCCTGAGTAAATGGGAAAAAGCTGAAAGGAAGACAGACAGGCTAGTTGCTCAGGAAATCTGAAACGAGCACACTGATTGGTCAGCTTGGGCTTGCACATGCGCAGTGCCCGTCACACGTTAATTTCCGGTTTACTTCCTGACTGTAATCATGCGGAACTTATCTCTGACCTTCTCTTCAATAACAGTCATTAAGTTTATTTATAAGATTGTGAAGGAGAGTGAAATGTCATCTGTGATGTCTAGCAGCATTAGTATAGATGTTAAATTCGACGTGAGAATTCGGCTTTGAAGATGCCGGAATGTTTGGCGTTCTTGAAGATTATTTCGCCGGTGAGTATTTTTCTCTGCATGCAAAATTTGATTATGGAATTTTTTGGATTATTTGATGTGAGTAATCTTGTCTGGACTGGACATGCTGGATCGTGGGTTGTTTAGTTTTGTACGACAATTGGTGAAGACCTGACAAAAAAATTAAATGTTTCATTCCTTTTACATGTGAACAAACTGATGATGATGATGCCAGCTGTGATGATGAAAATTTTGATGTTGACAAAGAGGCGGCATCTGTTAAAAAAGTGTGCATGAGTTGCATTGGTGGTGAAGCTATAGATTAAGATGATAAATATTGAGGGCAGAGTTGATGAAGCCAGCTGTTGAGCAGAGTTGATCATGGCATCTGTGTTGATGAAGATTTTGATGTTGATGAAAAAGAGGCATCTGTTAAAAGTGTGATGAGTCAGTTTTGTTGTGTTTGGGATGAGATGTGATGTTTTCTGCTGAGCAGTATATAGATTAAGATGATAGTGATGAGGGCAGAGTTGATGAAGCTTGCGTGTATAAAGAGATCAGGGAGTTTTGTCATATAGTTTTCTTGTATATAGTTGTATTAATTTCACTGTGATTGTTTGAACCCGACAGTGGTCTTTTCCAAACAGTATCATTTGAGGGCATTTGAACATTTTTGACTAAGAGAGCCCAAAAAAATAAAGAGCGATTTTAAAATGTAATCCACTGAGAGCCACATCTGGTGCTGCATGGTTTTGCTGCAGTGTTTCTGCGACAGGACGCACATCCCAAGTTTTGGCAATCAGCTGGTCTGCAGGTTCAAGTTTTTCCCTGTCTGTCCATTTGTGTTTGCTTGCCAGCTGTGCTTAGCTTTGTGCAAATGATCAAAAACGAGGAAATTTACCTCTTTACTCAAAAACAACACGTGCAGTCTGTGGCTGTTGTTATACTCCAATAAAATTAGAATTTCAAGGTATCAGACCCGCCCACACATTGGTGTACAGAAAGGTTTGGTCTCCGCTGGGCGCCACAGTGACGTGGCATTGAAAATAGATGAATAGATTTAAATGCGCAAGATTTATTCATCGGTTTTTGCTTTATTTGATGGCTTTTTTTTGTATTTTTATTTAAATGACAGTGAAATTGTGTATTCGTTATTCTGTTAAGGAAGGGCACCTGATTTATCAGAGCCAAATACAGTCATCAAAAAAGCCACATCTGGCTCGCGAGCCACAGGTTCCCGACCCTTGCTTTATACAATGGTCAAAAAGATACATAAACTTATTGGAATAAACAGAAACGGAAAGAAAGAAAAAAATAGTTAGTTTTTTTTTTTTTTTTTTTGGGGGGGCTTACCACGGTGACTGATGGGTTAAAAAAGGGCCGGTCAGATTAAAATGAGGATGATTTCTCTTATCATCTCTTCCTAAAACTCTTCCTAGACATGTTTTCTAAAAGTTTATTTGGCTGAGGTGCATGAAAATGTTTGGTTGCTAAGGACTAATGATCTTAGAAGAAGGGCAATCTTTGTGCACATTTTTGTCTCAAACGTCTTTTGAAATTTTTAGTTAAATTGCCGACAAGAAATGGCATAGCTTGGTCAGTTTTCAAGGTACTGGCAAACTTTTTGCTGCATTTTGCAGCTTTGGGCCTCTATCTGTAAAAGCTCTTTTCATTTTGGGACACAAGAGCCTACTTTCGGTGGAGTTGCTCACATATAATCTTCATATAAAGTTATATAATGCTATTTATTTGCTATTTCTGCATTCAATATCAAATAGGGAGGTAATTTCTCTAAAATGTATGGCATTTTGAGCTTTAACATTGGGCACTTCTAGGGTTAAAAAACTCCAACAAATAATTTCCATTTGCTTCATTCTGGACTCAAAAACGTTCAATTCCTTTGATCTGCAAGGCTATTTAACAAATACCGGCTAATATAGTAGGCCCCCGTTTTTATCGCAATGGTTTGGTTCTGGCCCTTCCCGGAGATCACAAAATTCCATGAGTTATTTACACGGAAGTAAACCCCATGTACGACATTACATGGGCTAAAATATGCTTCTTAAGCACATTCTATAGATGGTCTTACTCAATAATACAGTAATGTAGTAATGATCAAGTAAAAACTTTTAAATTTTGCACTGTGATAACATTTATTGATATATATATATATATATATATATATATATATATATATATACACACACATACATACATACAGTCTATAGTGTGTATATATAAGAACATAAAACAAAGTGTAAAACATTGGATACCAAAAGGATAAACATGCTACAGCAAAGGATATAAAATCTCACACACAAACATTCTACACATTAACTTGGGTTACTTACTGGAATAATAATTGAAAAACATTTTAATGCTACAGTATTTTACTACAGTTCAGATGATGATTCTTCTTCAGGCACTTCAGAAGAAACTGTCATTTCTTCATGGAGAAAGTCTCATTTCTTCAGAAGAGAGGAGGTGGTGTTGTATTTTCTTTGAGTGTGGGTTATGCAGACGTTTTCTTGACCTTTGTTAGGAACATGGTTGTTGACAGCTGTCTTCATTGTTTTTTCGTAGTGGTGAAAAGGGTTTTGTATGTTGACATGGCACAATCAATTGCATTTGTGAACTGTAGCGAACGAACCGTGTGAGAGTCCCATGATTTAGCATTCTGTTGCAATACCTTTGCTGTTCGCATGAGTTCCGTCAACTTTTCTACAGTTAGACCATCATCCTCTTGGTTCTCTTGTGATGGGGCTTCCTGGTCCTCTGTCTCGTCTTCACTGGCAGATTTCATCAACTCTGTTAAATCTTCATCTGTAAGAGGCTGAGAGTGGGAATCAGTCAGTTCATTGAACTCGTCGTGAATTTTATCATCAAAGCCATCACCACAAATTAACTGTGCCAGCTTCACTGACTTATTAACAGCATCATGATGAATTTTATCAAGTGTGAATCCTTTGCAGTCCTACCCACATTCTGGACAGACTTTTTTCCAACATGCCTTTAGTGTTTGTTTTATCATGTCTTGAAGTGACTTGTCCCCTTTGAGGATCACCATCTTGCTGCGATGAAGGGACTTGTGTGCTTCAATGACCCTGAGAGTTATGCTGGTGGGAATGTAAGCTCCTGGTAGGGCCACCCATGCCAGACAGGTCGATGGATAGAAGCCAGACTAAGCGTGATCCACTGGCCCTCCAGGTTGGGGGTTGGGCACAGGGCTAACAACTCTGTCCCGGAAAAAAACAAACATGTTCCGAAATCAGCAACAGAGACAAACCAAACTTCAGCGTGGGATGAGCCTTCCGAGTCTAATGTAACTCGTATGAATGCTGATGGCCAAAGCCGAAAGGACGCTACCAGCAGGACGAGGGAGGACCTGAACACCATTAAGACCAAGATCAGGACAGGACATTGGAATGTGATGACCATGTACGAGACAGACAAGCTGGTGCAAGATTCAACCTCCATGTCCTAGAAGTGAGTGAAAGCAGATGGAACGGATCTGGGCGGATGAGAACCACCATTGGAGAAACGGTCATCTACTCTGGGAGAGACGACCAGCATCAAAAAGTAGTTGCCATCATCAGAACGATGCCTACTAGAATGGAAGTCCATTAGCAGCAGAATGATGAGTGTGAGACTGAAGGGCAAGCACATCAACATCATCCAGTGTTACACACCAACCAATGATAGCAACAACGAGGCCAAAGATGGTTTCTACAACCAACTGCAGGCAGAGTTAGAGAAAGCCCTATGACACGATCTCCTCGTAGTCATGTGCTAGCTCAAAGGTCGGAAGCGACAACACCGACTGCGAGAGAATCATGGGGAAGCACGGGATGGGGACCAGAAATAACAATGGAGAGAGCCCTGTGGAGTTCTGCGACACGAACAACTTGGTGATTGGAGGGACCCTCTTCACACACCATGATATCCACAAGCTGACATGGATCTCACCAAAATGGGACATACATAAACCAGATTGATTATCAGATGATCAACAGTATGGGCGAAGATCTCTTCTGGATGTGAGGACCAAGCGTAGTGCAGACATTTGGAGCGACCACCACCTGATGATGGCACTCATCCGGATGAAGCTGAAAAAGACTCGGTACAGGTCGGCTTTTCAGACACGATCTGGCTGAAGGACAACAATGTACGGTCAACCTTCACCAGCAATCTGAGGAATAGATTCAAGATACTGAAAAACAGACCAACAGGACACAGATACCACCTGGAACCATATCATTGCACTGTACACCGAAAGCGGCAAAGAAAAACTTGGATATCAAAAGAAGAAAACCTGCATATGCTGGATACAACAGGAAACCCTAAATGAGAAAGAGGAGAGAAATCAAGAAAAGACTCCTTCAAGCAAAATCCCCACGACTGAGAAAGAGACAGGAAGAAGAATACAGGACATCTTACAGGAAAATGAAGAGGCTTGCCCGCCGTGACAAGAGAGAAGCCATGGACCAATTAGCAACTGAGGCAGAGGAGGTGACAGCACAAGGAGAACAAGGGAGAGTCTTCAAGATCACCAAGCGCATATGCGGCAAATTCAAGGGAAGCTCTGGGGGACCAATCAAGGACAAACAAGGAAAACTGCTGACAACAGAGAAAGAACAAGAAGGGAGATGGACTGAGCACTTCAAGGAAGTCCTCAATCGAATTCCACCTGATGAGGAAACCAGCATCCCGGAAGCTGTAGAAGACCTAGACATCAACATTGACCCTACAACAAGGAAGAGACTGTGGCTGCCATCAAGACTCTCAAGAACGGCAAGTCACCAGGCCGGGATAACCTTGATGCCGAACTGTTCAAGGCAGACCCTGCTGCAGCTGACATTCTACAACCACTTTTCAAAGCTGTATGGGAGGGTGAGAGGATACCTGACGGCTGGACCAAAGGAGTGATTGTCAAGATCCCCAAGAAAGGAGCCTTGGATGATTGTAACATCTGGAGGGGAGGAAGAAAAAAAAAAAAAAAAAAAAAAAAAAAAAAAAAAATCACTCTGCTGTCGGTACCTAGCAAGATATTCGCCAAGGTAATAATCAGAAGAGTGTCAGATGCTGTGGATGAAACACTGAGAAAAATCAAGCAGGATTTAGGAAACAGCGAGGATGCTTAGACCAGATATTTGCACTCAAACATCATTGAACAATGCACAGAATGGCAATGGCAGCTATATGTAAACTTCATGGACTTTGAAAAGGCATTTGACAGTATTCACAGAGATAGCCTTTGGAGCATCCTTCAACACTACAGCATTCCATCAAATCTGGTACACTGGATCAAAAGCTTCTACAACAACTTTAGATGCTCTGTTGGCCATAGTGACACCTTCTTTGAAGTCAAGACAGGCGTCAGGCAAGGATGTGTGATGTCCGCAACTCTCTTCACTTTGGTCATTGATTGGGTGATGACTAGGGCAACAGAGGACACCTCTAGAGGGACACGGAGTCTCTTCTCAATCCTAGAAGACTTTGACTTTGCAGATGACCTGGCACGGATATCCCATACACACCAACACATACAGGACAAGACCAGCAGACTGCAAACCTTCGAACAGCAGGTGGGGCTTTGAATCAGCATCAAGAAAACAGAAATAATGACATCGAATTTCGACACCTCAGCCCCTGTAAAAGTGAGCAAAACAAATCTACGCCAGGCAGAAAAGTTTACATATTTGGGAAGCATCATCAAACCTGAGAGTGGTACAAAGGAAGACATCAACAGCAGACTGGGAAAGGCCAGGAGCATTTTCAAGGAGAGGAACAACATTTGGAGAGCCACACAATACAGCTTCAACACCAAACTCAGGCTGTCCCAGAGCTGCGTCATATCTGTGCTCCTGTATGGATATGAATGCTGGAGGATGACAGAGGCAGATCTTGCTAAGCTAAGATCATTCCACAGCACATGCCTTCGAAAAATCCTCCGAATCTTCTGACCTGAGAAGATCTCCAACGAAGCCCTGCTGAGACAATGCAAGCAAGTCGACATGGGTACCATCATCACAAGAAGAAAATGGAAATAGATTGGACATCTGCTGCGGAAAGACCAGCTGTCTATCCCAAGAACAGCACTACACTGCACCCCAGATGGAGAGAGGAAGAGAGGGAGACAGAGTAACTTGCAGGAGGACAGTGGAGAGGGAGATGGAAGCCATGAAACATTCTTGGGGTTCTTTGAAAAGGATGGCTCAGGACAGGCAGGGGAACTTTGTTGCTGCCCTACACACCACTAGGTGTAATGGTTAAATAATGATGAAGTGTCTTGTGTAGGACTGTCAGGGAAGATACAATTATAAAATTGTGCAAGTAGACTTTCAACTAGAAGTCTTCAGCTACTAGTTAATGCTATAGATAAGGATGAAGACAATTCCTAGCGTAAAGTGCCTTAAAGGCATGAATCACCCCTTGCTTGATTCATAGGCTGGAGGAGGGACGTGGTGCTGGGAGGAAGAAACGATCTAGACTCCCTCGCGATGCAGATCCACAAGGTTAACAACCTGCATTATCCATAAGCAGCAACACATGAAATTCCAATCTATTTTCATTCTTCTACTTGAGGGATGAAGCACTGATGAAACCAGTTGGATATCAGGACCTTCGAAATCCAAGCCTTGGAATTATGCATCCCTAAGACAGGCAAGGGCTTTTTATTTTTGTTCTCGAGAGATCTGAGATTTACAGATTTATGAAGAACGCCAGGTTTCATCATCTAGCCAGCAGCATTACCGCACATAAGTGTTACTCTGTCCTTTTGCACTTTGAATCCTGGGGCTCTAATTTCGTCCTTCATGAGGAATGTTCTGGAAGGCATCTTATTCCAAAACAACCGCTCTCATCCATGTCGAATACCTGCTCTGGCTTGTATCCATTCTCCACAAGGAGTTGCTTAAATGCGTCAATTCAATTTATTGTAAATCAAATGGCTCCAGGTAAACCCACCCCGCAAATAGGAAAACTAATTGAGACAGGGTGGGTTTCACAAGATACATTATCCTTTACAGTCCATTTTTCCATATTTATTTTGTTGTTTTTAATTTAAATAGTTATTTTCAAGCAGTTTCCTTAAAAGATAAAGGGGAAAGGTTGAACAGAAAAATACGGTGAATGGAAAAAGAAAACAAATGTAATTTTACTGTACAACATACTGTTGAATAAGAGAAAAAAAGAAAAAAAGTAAATATAATACGAATATCAATTGTACAATTCACAAAAAAAAATATCAGAAAATAAATTTATCAAATTAGAAAAATCAACGGATCTCTCCTAAGTCTCCATCACCCTAAAAAATTTTCAATTAATGTAGTTTTTGAATATGTTTCTTACTTTCTCTCGAAATGATTTAGGGATTTTGTTCCATAACTTGACACCAAGACGTGAAAAGGCATTGGCTTGTTGTGATAGTCTAGAGGGTTTTAAATCAAAGTTTCCAGAAGATGCGGATCTGGTGTTATCATGAACAGAATTTGATAAAGTAAATAAATGTAAAAAGGTTAGGTGGAGCAATGGGAGTACAGACGCTCCCTGACTTAAGTTTTTAATTGGTTCCGGACGGCCGAACGCAAGTTTTTCAACGTGAATATATATGAGCCACTAGGCTCGGGTGTAAAAAGCCCAACAGACTTTTTTACCTAGTGGCTCATCAGGCCTGTGCTTATCCCCGGTTTCTGTAGCGTGAAGCGATCAGGAGTTCAACTCCTCCTGGATGGGACGCTAGTCCATCGCAGGTTACCTTCCCAGCGTATTTTAACTGGTACCCATTTATACTGCTGGGTGAACAGAGGCACACTTGTGGTCGAGACCTTGCCCAGGGGTCTTAACACAGTGGGGCTCTAACTGGGATTTGAACTCAAAACCTCCCGATCATGAGCCCAGCTCCCTAACCACTACGCCACCGGCCCCACAAGATGAGTCACTAGGCTCGGGTGTAAAAACCCAACAGACTTACCAACCTTATTTGTATGAGGAGAATGTAAGCGTTTAAGAAGAATGGAATAGCATGTTCTCTATTAGTGGCAAAGCATATTAAGCAAAAGGGCACCCCCCCACCCCCCACCCCCAGTGCAGCTAACTGGGTTATCAAAGGCGGGCCATGTCTCTCACTGTCTATGGTGAGAGGCATGTAAAAGAACCATTGCTGACTTTCGTAAAGAGTAGGCTGCAAAGTCGTCAGCGTGTTTCTGTCCCTTGCTAAAAGGGTTGTGACAGCAAGGGCATCCGACGTAAAAAAAAACCTCTGCCAAATCAAATGTGCGAATCAGATGATTCGCTGTGGCAAGGGGGCAGTGATGGTCTAGTGGTATAGGGCACTGGATTGCTGATCCCAAGGTTGGGGGTTCGAGTCCCACTCTCCACAAGGTTGTCACTGTCGCCCCCAGTGCGGCTAACTGGGTTATCAAAGGCGGGCCATGTCTCTCACTGTCTATGGTGTGAGGCATGTAAAAGAACCATTGCTGACTTTCGTAAAGAGTAGGCTGCAGAGCCGTTGGCGTGTTTCTGTCCCTTGCTAAAGGGTTGTGACAGGAAGGGCATCCGACGTAAAAACCTCTGCCAAATCAAATGTGCGAATCGGATGATTCGCTGTGGCGACTCCCGAGAAAGGGAAAAAGCCGAAAGAGAAGAAGAAGATGATTCGCTGTGGCGACTCCCGAGTAAAAGGGAAAAAGCCGAAAGGAAGACAGACTGAACACATTCTTTTTGTTCAAACTGTTCCAATTTTTGTGAATTATTATTAAACACATTAAGGTTTAAGTTATATTGCTGATGCTTTTGATGAGGTCTGAATATCACATAATTTGATTTTTTTTAATATTCATTATTAATTTGTTGGCAATAAGCCATTGAGATACATTTTCCATCTCTTTATTTAAAGTAGATTCCAGTGATTTAATATCTGTCTGCGTGAAGGTTAATGTCATCAGCAAATAGCAAAAATTCAAGCTTTCTCAAGGAAGCGACAATATCATTGAATAAATAAGAAACAATAATTGGCCAAGAACGGACCCTTGAGGTACCCCACATATAACTGGCTCTTTCCTAGAAATTTAACTTCTGATTTTAATTGTTTGTGATCTCCCCGTAAGATATGAACAAAACCACTCATGTAACATACCTCATATGCCATAGTGTTGTAATTTGTATAAAAGTATTTCATGAAGCATCAGGATACTTCTCTGAAGCTTGTGTATCTGTAGCTGCACCCTCTCCATGGGATTTTCCAATTTGTATTTGGTAATGTTTTATGAAACGATCAAACCAACCCTTGCCTGCTTGAAAATGTTTTGCATCTGATGCTTTTGATGATCCTGGTTTTGGTTCTCCTTCGTTGCCTACACTGAATTGAGAACATAGATTCAGTGCCTTCTTACAAATCATCTTTGTGTCCAAAGGGATATTTTTCTTCCGTAAGTCTTGTATCCAGAACACTAAGGCGGATTCCATTCTGACGATTACCTTTTTTCGTACAACATTCACCATCTTAGCACTTCCACAAAAACTCGATGCTACACTAGCTCTGATTGCTTTCTCATTTTTCTTCATGTAGCATACTGTAGTTTCATTCACTGCATAATGGCACCCTACTGCAACATAACTGATTCCTTCCTGTATCATTTTAAACAGTTCTACTTTTACATGCAACGTCATATCCTTTCCTGGCACTTAGGCTCCTTACAGTAAGCCAGAGAAAATGCAGGGCATTTGGGTGGCATCATAGGGCTTAACTGGTAATTAAAAAACACACACACACAAATGCACATTGGCAACTTGTGCGCGATTGAGAAAAAAGGTGCACATATCATCTGCAACCAATCAGCAGGAGGGAGAAACAAAAGCTCTCAGACCACTGGCTAAATTTGAATCATGTGCCAGTTACTTCCGGGTTTGTCGGGAATCCGTGACTATGCGGGGGCGCAAGCGCAAAACTGCGAATGGTCAAGGGCCTACTCTATTTTTCACAATCATGGCATATTCCACCTTTTCCTAGAACTAAGTTTAAGTAAAAATTATGACACAGATCCTTAACCAGCTACTCAGCTTTCTGTGAAAATTTAGTAAAACTTTAAAGCAGGGACAAGTCAATGTGGGGAAATCACAGATACAACGGAAATATGTTTTCCATTAATGGAATACAATGAAAAAATATCCAGAATGTACCAACAAGAGAGGCAGTCACAGCTCATTGGTCAACATTCGGATCAGAGTGGCTGGGATTCAAGACCCAGCTCTGCTAAGCCACCACTCTTGGGCCCTTGAGCAAGGCCCTTATGCCCCTCTACTCCAGGGTTGACAGAGCTGGGATTCAAGACCCAGTTCTGCCAAGCCACCACTTTTGGGCCCTTGAGCAAGGCCCTTATGCCCCTCTGCTCCAGAGATGGCATAGTTGACTCCACATTGACCCCAAATTTCTAGCAAATTGTGAATACAGTCATACCTCTCCTGACGATACCCCCAGAATACGAAAACTCCAGTATACGAAAAACATTTTCCTAATTTTTTTGCCTCTGTATATGAAACAAGTTCTTACGAAAAGCGCCATTCAAACAATGCATGACTTGCTCTTCCATTGACTACATGTCTCAACATCCCGCCCCGCTGGCCTCCCATTGGCTATCTCCCAACATCGCACCCTGCTGGCCTCCCATTGGCTAGGAGGGATGATGCAGCTCCTTCCCATTGGCTATCTCCCAACTGGCTTCCCATTGGCATAGAACAAAAATATTTTATGATTGGAGCAGGCTAAAGTACTTTAAAAAGTATGCTTTTATAATTTTTAAAGGACATTATTGGGGGCCTTGGAACGAATCACGCGTTTTACATGTAAAAAGCTGTTCAACTTACGAAAAATCCAGGGAACGAAAAAGGCTCTGGAACGGATTAATTTTGTAAGGAGAGGTACCACTGTATATCCAAAGACATGCACTGTAGGTTAATTGGCCGTTCTAAATTAGGGACTACAGATGGAAACTAGCTATAAGCTATAATCTGGTACAGTACATCTCTGTCTCTATGAGCTTAATGTTCCTGTACATTGTCCCTTAAATAAATAAATATGAAAAAGTTCGAAAGATGTTCCTAAGTATGTTGCAGTGATGGTGGTTGAGAGTGCATACCAACACATTGCCCCAAAATATCCTATGTCCATTCAAATGGGTGGAATTTTGTGAAGTGTGAAGACTACTTTCATCCTCATCCAATTATTCAAGAAGCACTTGCCCCTTGTGGACATGGGCAGGGTTACTCTGGAAGTGGGCCACACCCATTAATGGAAAAAGTTTAATTGTCAAATAAAGGTGCTTATTCACAGGAACCCTGAAGCGATATGCTCTGATGTTTGTCTTTCAGGGGTTGAATTGAGCCAAGTTACTGGAGCAAAAATGAGCACGCCCCTTCAAGAGCAATGAGAAAGTTTTGTTCTTCTTTCATTTGTTTAAGAGAAACGGTGGTCGTTAAAAAGACTTCAGAGGTTCTGACTTCTCCCAAAATTTTCATGCTCATGTCACTGGTTTAAGTGCATCTGACGTCCTTTTCTACTGTTTTCTCTTCAAAGAAGCATCATGAAACAAAATGTGACACAAATCAATTTTGATCGCCCCAAGATACAACACACGCATCAGGGTTTTTTTTTTTTTTTTGTGTGTATGTAGAGATGGTGCTGCAGTCATACCGTTACTTGGCATTTAAACGGTCTCTCTGAAGAATGCACATGTTTGACATGGCAGCTGAGATGATCAGGTCTGAGGAAGAAGAAAAGGGGGGGGGGGGGGAGTCAATGAGGTCACTGGGCACTGAACAAAACTATTAAAGCTGGGGGTTATAAATTTTTAGCTGTATCCACAAACTTATGTTGATTGAAATGGTCTTTACACCCTGAGAGCAACCAATAACTGATCTAAAAAAGGTCCAGAAGAAGAAAAAAAGGTCAAATCATATGTGGCCACCGTAATCCTGTAAAAATGCCGACCAAGTCATTGCCTCATGGCCCACTAGGAAATGGCCGATCAAATGCTCCCATACTTGGCTACTTTTGCTTGACCCTACCATACAGGAACCTGCAAACACAGTATGTGTGGAGGTGGGCATGGCTTAAGGAGGGCCTCCGAGACCAGGGGAGGATTTAGCAGGAACCCTTAAGAGGTGCTACTTAAAAATGTTGTTAACCTTTCAGATTACCAACCCTAGCTTTAAAGTAAGTAGTGCGATCCTGTTAGTGCTCAGTGTTTCAAGTCTGCATCTTTTGTATTACGCAATACAAAAGTAAATCTGAAAATCAGTACATTTCATTTCATTACAACTCCCAGTGAAAAAAAAAAAAAAGTTTGTGGGCATAATCTAACCAAGGGTCGATCCAGGCTGGCCACCCTCATTCGTAGCTCTCCCAGAGCACCACTCATTCGAGTGAAAGAAAGAAAAAACCAGTAGCCCTTCCACATGACTTGGTCTTCAATCTGTGAAATAACTCCAGAAATAAATAAACAGCCTCCCTTTGCTGCCCTCTGACCCTGACCTCCTGTGCTGCTATTCCAATTTCCTGAGTAAGCAAGCTCCATGACATGGCCTAAACCATCCTATGAGGAGCATTCAAGTGCTACTGAACAGTTGGCGTGCTAAAAATGGCTCGCTTTCTTCTCGACTCGCATTGCTCACCCTGAAATTAATCCTCAGATTATTAGTCACGCTGTGCCGTGAGCTGGAACGGGATGAGGAGGGAGCCAATCTGACGCACACTGCCTGGAAATAGGAGTGATGCAGCATGCTCTTAAAGCAGGAACAATTGCAGATCTGCAGGGACTGGAGTGGTGAGCAAGAGGAAATCCCAGACTCATGTGTCAGTAGTTTTTTTTTATTTATTACAACCCCCACCTTTCTTAAATCTCTTGGGACAACATGAGCCGGCAGAGTGAATCTAGGGGAATCAAAGCAGTCAGTTTTGGACCCCCCCCCCCCGGGGACATGATGGTAGGGCCCGCTGTGGTGCACAAAAGCAGCCAGTCACAACTATTCACTGTGGTTATAAATCAGTCGGCTGCAGAGATAAATCAGCGGGAGCTAGACAATGTTAACGTCATATGGAGTAGCAGATGGTGGAGCTGGCTACGTCTTTGTACACGTATTTCACAACTTGGAATTAAAAACCCACTGACATCATCCCATTCTACCAGATTAGGTGACCGATCATAAAATAATACTCAGTGGAAGAAACCTGTGAGAATTTAACAAGCAACAACCTCACACCATTTAGGGGCTTTCCATCAGTTTCAGACTTTTACTCACTTAACACTTTATACATTACCTAATGAGCTTTCATTACTTAAAGCCTTGCTTTAAATCAAGGGGGCTCTCTTCACCAACTTAACACACACAAAAAAATAGATACTGTGTGCCCCAGCATGACTCATTAAAATAATTCTGAGGTAAAATCTTAAGCATTTAACTTTTAAATAAGAAACAATGTGTATCTGAAGAAACCTTCTAAATTTCTCTGAGATAAAACACCTGAAGCACACCACACACGTCAGGGGAAAATTAACTAATACCTCCTATAATACTAATATTTAGGACAACTGACTAGTGTCTAGCTGCTCAACAATTGTGAAACACAGCAAATATAACATTTTAATGTTGCTAACTAGATAGCAAAGTCATAATACTGACTAGCTAACATAGTCCTTTCACCTCAAAATGAAATAAAACAGCTTTGGTTCATGTTTTATTGCTGAAATTATTTAGATTCTGTGTTATGTATTCTAGCATATGCCTCGTGATACCTCCTTAAGAATCATGCTAGCAAGTAGCTAAAAAGCAATACATTAGCAGAACAGGACATGAAACATGTTCAGTTTGCAGATCAACTCTGATAACATTCACTAGCCTATTAGCTGACAGCTAGAGCGTTAAAAGCTAATTGCAACTTGCTAAGATATGTAACCCACACCACAGAACAAGGAAGTAAAATCACATGGCATGTATTTAAAACTTGTATACACACACACACACACACACACACACACACAACTATTCATCCATTGAAATACAACCACAGTAAAGTTTCTATGTGGTTTGGATTCTGAGCCCCCTAAAGTTATGTTCTGTTATTTTATCCATACTCAGTTTGTAAGCGTACCTGGAGAAGCCCTTCCCACAGACGGAGCAGACGTAGGGCTTGTGCACGCCGCCGTCATGCGAGCGTACGTGGTACGTCATACGGTCTTTCCTCTTGAATCGTTGCTGGCAGATTGGACACTCAAAAGGCTTTTCATCCGAGTGAGACAACTTGTGCCTGTTGAGGTGGTAGACGTCACGAAAGGCTTTGCCGCACATCTCGCACCCATGGTTCTTCTTCACAGGCTTGGCAGGCTTCTTGGGTGCGCTCGGCTGGCACGCAGCAACCGTAGACGTTGGCACCATGGCACCCGAGCCTGACGTTGCAGCTGTAGTGAGTATATATGAGGGATTACCATTGTTTTCTCGTGTCATGCTCGAGAGCAATGGTACCATGGTGGGTGCCGTTGTCTGCGTTGTCTTTTTAGGTCGCGAAACCATCTTGATGCCAGTGTGACATGACTCGTGCCGTCGCAAGTGGTAGCTGTCTCGGAACGCCTTGCTGCAGTAGCCACAGATAAATGGGGTTTTGCTTTTGGGTTCTTTCTTCACTGTGGACATTGGTGCTCCAATGCTGCCTCCTCCACCACCATGGCCCCCTCCACCACCAGTTCCACTGCTCATGCTGTCCTTGAGGAGGTCAGCGGAGCTCACTGGAGGTTTCTGATCGAGTGGGATGGGCATGATCGGCTTCTGGTCCTGCAACTCTGTGCCAGCATTAAGCAGTGGCAGCAGGCTGTTGGAGCCCACCTGGTGCTGATGATGCAGGGCATCATTGGCCTGCTGGTGGCAAGAAAGAGAGGGGATTTAATAAAAACACTGCAAAGTAGGGCTAGATACTGAATATGGCATAATTGTATAATAAAATATACATTAGTCTTTCACATCACTGAAAGGAAATGAGTCATTGGTCAGGTCAGGAGGAGCAAAAAAGCATAACATGCGCACAGAACTAGAAATGATTAAAGATAGAAAGCAGCAGGAGGAAAAAAAAAAACATTAGCCGACTTGATTGGATTTCCCTTCGTGACAAAACTTTATTTAAAACTACAATAACTTGTACAACAATTTTTTTCTCTTACAGAAGCCTCGTTCTGTCTGGTCATCATCCCCTATTTGGGGTATATAATGCAGTCACACCCACTGAAATTGATGAAGAGCAAATAGCCAGACAGGAAATGAATCATGCGCAGTTTAGGTTTCAGGATAGGTTTCAGGATATCAACTAATAAGTGCAGACTAAACACAACCTCTTGCAGGTGACAAACTTTAAATGCTGATGGTGGCATGTGTTTAGGAAAAGAGGGATCTGTTTTAACCTGAAGTCAAACCAATACCGAGTTCGTCTCACTGATTCCTTTAACATACAACAAAGCAGTTTTATCCTGTGAGGCATAGTCTCGTACAGGTTGATCTTACCCATATTTACATAAGATGGCATCAGTTCTCAGTGCAAATAAAGTGATCTTTAACCATTAAAGTGAGGGGGTGAGTGGGATTCTTGCTCCAATATAAAATTGGTGGTTCATGGTGGCTCAACCAGCAATCACGGTTGCCAAGTCACAGTTTTTCTAGTTGTTTTTTGACTCCAAATGCTCCACGTGTTTCTTGTCATTGATATCTTCTCCTATCCCAAGGCTGAGGGTCAGGGATCAGGAATGCATACACCAGAACTCTCTACTGCCCAACACTGAATCTTCTTCCAACTTTCACATCTCAGCGCAATTTGAAATATTCACTTAACCTAATCTGCATGTGTTTGAATTGTTGGAGGAAACCGGAGTGCCCAGAAGAAATCCATGCAAACACAGGGAGAACATGCAAACTCCACACAGCACTGACCTTGCCACACCCAAGACTCAAACCCAGACGTTCACAGGGTATTATATTGTCAAAGCATCATCAGTTTAGTCCCTCAGTATAATGAAAGTAATGATTCGATGTTGTATGCACATGACAGGATGGCGAGATGTGACCTATTTTTTTTTTTTAAAAGCAATACATCAAAACACACAGTTCTGTGCAGATATTCTCAAAGGTGGGAAACAGACAGAGTGGACCAGCCACAGGAATGGTATTGGAATGAGTGTGTAAGAAAGCGAATAAACCAGGGGTAGAGAAAAAGAGAGAGAGCACATTTAGAGATTTAATACAAGCCGCTCTGTCTGCTTCCCACCTGCTGGATCACAGCTCGATGTGAGGGAGAGAGTGTGAATGAGCAAGACTGACAGAGAAAGTGAGCAAAAGAGTGAATGAGCAAGTGAGAATTCGCGAGACGGCCAACAAAAAAAAAAAAAAAAGCAAAGGGGGAAAAAAAAAAAGCAAAAGTGAGCGATTCATTGCAGCCACGTTCCGTGAACATTAATTGAGACAGACAAGTAAAGTACAACAAAATGTTTATTAACAAGGACAGGTCGCAGCATGTTCCCTTTAACTCACAATACTGCAAAATCTGATGCACACATACAAAGGAAATCTGGACCCACTCAGGAATGACTCAAAACGGTTTAATCACCAGACTCCTAAAACGCAATGGGGCCCAATCATACCACATATGGTAAAACAGCAAACCCAAGAGAGGAGGGGCAAAAACAAAAGCACTAAATTCGGATCTCTCGAAAACAACCTGATGCCACTGAGCATCTAAAGCTGTCCGGTGTAAACAGATCCATCCCACTATAATGCCACGGCAGGTCATGTGACCCCAAAATTTGCCGACTCATGTGGAAAAAGGCTTGGAGCCAATGTTGCCTCTGGCGAGAATGAGTTCAGTGCTAAATGTGGAGACTGAGGTGAGAGGGCACAAGACAAGCTCTGGAACAAGTGATTTGCCCTCAGGCAGTGGGGGAGGAAAAGATCTGTGGCTGGAGGAAATTAAGGCCAAGGCCCTTCTGACCTGAAAGTGGAATGGTTTGTTTATGGTAGCACTGAAAAAAGGGGGAGGGAACGTCCATCACAGCGCTGCCCAGGTCACCCTGTGGCCTGCAGCATGCTTTTGGTTACATGACCAAGGGGAAGAGCCGTGTGAGGTCGACATCGAAGAACCACAAACCAAAACCACAATTAAGAGACGCTCTATTTCCTCTTCAAAATGCACTTTTAAATACCAAACAAGTATACAGGCAAATGTCGCAGAGATGTCTGTCCGTCTTCCTTTCGGCTTTTTCCCTTTCTCGGGAGTCGCCACAGCCAATCATCTGATTCGCACATTTGATTTGGCAGAGGTCGGATGCCCTTCCTGTCACAACCCTTTTAGCAAGGGACAGAAACACGCTGACGGCTTTGCAGCCTACTCTTTACGAAAGTTAGCAATGGTTCTTTTACATGCCTCTCACCATAGACAGTGAGAGACATGGCCCGCCTTTGATGACCCAGTTAGCCGCACTGGGGGGGGGGGGGGGGGGGACAGTGACAACCTTGTGGAGAGTGGGACTCGAACCCCCAACCTTTGGATCAGCGATCCAGCGCCCTATACCACTAGACCACCACTGCCCCAAATGTCGCAGAGATAGAATGAGTAAATTGACACATCATCAGGTTACATCACACTGTATTGCATTTCTGATCAGTGAAACCAAGATGTCCTAGTATGTGAGATGGGTCAGAGCAATTATAAACCACAAGAACACATCTGGGATAATTTCAAGGGCCAGTTTCCATAGTATGGTTCCCATTTGGTCATATACGGATGGTGTGGCCAATTCGTTCTACCTTTAAGTATGAAAATAAAGACAACTGCGTCAAACGCCACATATACGCCATTTACATTGGTGTTGATATTGGGCAATGCATCCACTAGAGAGCAGTCCAAAGTCTAAGGTTTCAAACAAAAACGAACATGTGGGGGGACATGCACCAACACTATATTCTTACAAACTCACAAAAGCTTCCTAAAATGTTCTACCATTAATAAAATACATGTCATCATGTTCTTGAATTACTGATCCCCCTCCATATCAGTCTTTAGCACTGAGCAGAAGCAAACCTGAAAACCATCGAAAAGAAAATACGGCAGTTGATGCTGCTCAAGATAAAACAAACAAACAAACAAAAAAAAAGTTACCTCCTCTACCATATAATTTTGCTTATCCATGGAAATGCATCCTCAAGTATTTTTCTCCTAATGCCACAGTATTCACCAATGCTATGGAAAGGCTCATGAGCCAAACAAAACAGTTTTCTTGATCAGCCAAAATACTGGTAGTTTTAGAAAACATTTTTGTCCAATTGTCTTAAAACTGTTTCCCTGCCCCCCACCCGCTGACAGCACAAGCTCTGTCCTACCAACATGCGGAAATGTGTGTTTACTGGTGCTTCTTTAAAAAACGCATCAAAAAATTAAGTATTCCACTGCTGTGAAGACATGACTCTGTCACCCTGTGAGCACACTGACTAGAAGCAGCTTGGAAATAAAAACCTGTAATTAGCGGTGCTAACATTTAAACCGCAAAAAAATAAATAAATAAAATAAAATAAAAATTCAGAGTCAAGAATAGCACCTTATGGTAAAAAAGACCAACAAGAAAATGTTGTGCGTCAATACATTCAAAAAATAAAGTTTTACAGAAAGAAATTACAGTAAGCCAAAATAAGTGTGTTTACAGTTGTTTTTCCTTTAAAAAGGCCACAATTGTTCAAAATGAGAATGTTGTGCTTCAACTTATCAGGAAATTAAACCGCACTCAAAATTACACAACATTAATAAAAAGAACAAATGTTTCCAAAAGATCTGAACCAAGGATGTCCGAAGTTCACATCCAAAACAAACATGGACATTTCATCAAATTAAGCAACAACTAACACACCCAGACAAGAATTCCATATATCAAATTCATTTTCGGACAGGTTTTCTCAAGAAAACAGCAACACTAATGATTTTGGACAGCAATGTTTAGTTTTAGCTACCCAAGAACACACTACAGTAACAAGATTTTAGCATATTGTTAGCTAGCAAGAGAAGATCCTTAGAAATAGCCTGAAACACTTAATTACGAGACTATTCTGGGGTAGGGGGACCAGCTAATTCAATCAAGCCATGTGAAACTTGTGTGTGAGTACTGGGTGTGATTGTGTCTCATTTGAGAAAGGTTCATGTCTCAAACTCAAAAAGCTGCAGTGACTGCAAAGTGGATATCCGACATCAAGGACATTTTTTTTTTTACTTCTGTAACCCTTTTAATGCAGCCGTGAGAGGGCACAAGCCAGTGTTCCCCCTCACGCCAGTCCCAAGCCCAGATAAATGCAGAGGGTTGCATCAGGAAGGGCATCAGGCGTAAAACCCGAGCCAGATAAAATATGCAAATCACAAATATTACCTCCATACCAGTCGAGGCCAGGGTTAGCAACGACCGCTGTCAGTGCTGTTAAGCAACAGGGTGCTGGTGGAAATTGGACTACTGTTGGTTGAAGGAGAGGCGGGAGGCGTGTCCGTAGGCAGAGAGAGGAGGAAAAGCATGAGTTTAGGACTGAGTTTAGGGACTTTGACAGAAAAAGCTAGAGAGCTGGCTGACATGATGCAGAGGAGGAAGGTGGACATACTGTGTGTTCAGAAGACAAGGTGAAAAGGTAGCAAGGCTAGAAGCTTAGGAGCAGGGTTTAAGCTGTTTTTTTCATGGTGTGGATGGGAAGAGAAATGGAGTAGGAGTCATCTTGAAGGAAGGGTTGGTCAGGAATGTTCTAGAAGTAAAAAGAGTGTCATACAGAGTGATGAGTCTCAAGTTAGAAACTAAAGGTGTGATGTTCAATTTTGTTAGTGCTTATGCCCCACAGACAGGATGTGAGCTAGAAGAGAAGGAGAGATTCTGGAGTGAGTTAGATGAAGTGATGCAGACCCCAGAGGTGAAAGTGGTCATTGGGGCAGACTTCAATGGACATGTTGGTGCAGACAACTGAGGGGACGATGATGGGCAGGTTTGGTATCCAAGACAGGAACACAGAAGGACAGATGATAGATTTTGCAAAAAGGATGGAAATGGCTGTGGTGAATACTTTCTTCCAGAAGAGACAGGAGCATAGGGTGACATAAAAGAGGAGGTAGGAGCACACAGGTAGACTACATCTTGTGTAGACTATTCAATTTGAAGGAAGTCAGTGACTGCAAAGTAGTCGTGGGTGAGACTGTTACCAAACAGCATAGGATGGTGGTGTGCAGGATGACACTGATGGTGAGGAAGGTGAAGAAGGCAAAGTGGTGGAAGCTGAAAAGGGAAGAGTGTCGGGTTGTCTTCAAGGAGGAGTTGAAACAGGATTTGGGTGGTCAGAAAGTGCTTCCAGATGACTGGACAACTACAGCAAATGTGATCAGGGAAACAGGTAGGAGAGTACTTGGTGTGTCCTCTGGAAGGAGAGTAGATAAGGAGACTTGGTGGTGGAATACGGAAGTGAAGGAGTGTGAACAAAGGAAGAGGTTTGCTAAGAAGAAGTGGGACATAGAGAAAACCAAATAGAGTAAACAGGAGTACAGAAAGACACAGTGTAAGGTGAAGGTTGCAGTGTCAAAGGCCAAACAGAGAGTATATGATGACTTGCAAGCTAGGCTGGATGGTAAGGAGGGAGCAAATGATTTATACAGGTTGGCACAGCAGAGAAATAGAGATGGGAAGGACGTGCAGCAAGTTAGAGTGATTAAGGACAGAGAGGGAAATGTATTGACTGATGACAGAAGTGTGCTGGGAAGATGGAAAGAGTACTTTGAAGAGCTGATGAATGAGGAAAATGAGAGAGAGAGAGAGAAAAAAAAAAAAAAAAGAGTAGAAGAGGTGACTTAAGGATCAGGAAGTAGCAAAGATTCGTTAGGGTGAAGTGAAGAGGGCATTGAAGAGGATGAAGAGTGAAAAGTCAGTTGGCCCTGATGACATACCTGTGGAGGTATGGAAGTGTCTCGGAGAGGTAGCAGTAGATTTTCTGACAAGAACATTCAACAAGGTCCTAGAGAGTGAGAGGATGCCAGAGGAATGGAGGAGAAGTGTGATGGTGCCCATTTTTAAGAACAAGGGAGATGCGCAGAGTTGTGGCAACTACAGAGGGATAAAGTAGATGAGCCATACAATGAAGTTATGGGAAAGAATAGTGGAAGCTAGACTAAGGGCAGAGGTCAGCATTTGTGAACAACAGTTTGGTTTCATGCCAAGAAAGAGCACCACAGATGCAGTGTTTGCTTTGAGGATGTTAATAGAGAAATACAGAGAAGGTCAGAAGGAGCTGCATTGTGCCTTTGTGGATCTGGAGAAAGCATATGACAGGGTGCCGAGTGAGGAAGTGTGGTATTGTATGAGGAAGTCTGGAGTCGCAGAGAAGTATGTTAGAGTGGTGCAGGACATGTATGAGAGATGTAAGACAGTGGTGAGGTGTGTTGTCAGCGTGACAGAAGAATTCAAGGTGGAGGTGGGACTGCTCCGAGACCATTCTTGTTTGCTGTGGTGATGGACAGGTTGACAGACGAGGTTAGCCAAGATTCCCCATGGACTATGTTTGCAGATGACATTGTGATCTGTTGTAAGAGCTGAGAACAAGTGGAGAAAAACCTAGAGAGGTGGAGGTATGCCCTGGAAAGGAGAGGAATGAAGGTTAGCCTCAATAAGACAGAATACATGTGTGAATGAGAAGGACCCAAGAGGAACGGTGAGGTTACAGGGAGCAGAGATAAAGAAGGTGGACGGTTTCAAGTACTTAGGCTAAACAATCCAGAGCAATGGAGAGTGTGGAAAAGAGGTGAAGAAGCGTGTGCAGGCAGATTGGAATGGTTAGAAAAAAGTGTCCGGTGTGATGTGTGACAGGAAGAATGAAATAATGAAAGGAAAAGTGTACAAGACTGTGATGATGCCAGCGATGTTGTATGGAAAAGACAGGAGGCAGAGCTGGAGGTAGCAGAGATGAAAATGTTGAGGTTCTCTTTGGGAGTAACGAAGATGGATAGGATCAGGAATGAGTACATCAGAGGGACAGCACATGTTAGAGGTATCGGAGAAAAAGTCACAGAGGTAGATTGAGATGGTTTGGGCATGTACAAAGAAGGGATAGTGAATATATTGGTAGTAGGATGCTGAGGTTGAAACTACCAGGCAGAAGGCCTAGAGGAAGACCAAAAAAAGATTTATGGATGTGGTGAAGGAGGACATGAAGGTCGTTGGCATAAGAGAAGATGCAGAGGACAGGGTGAGATGGAGCCAGATGATTTGCTGTGGTGACCCCTGAAGGGAACCGCCGAAAGGAAAAGACGACTTCTGTCACCCTTTTCTTTCTTGAGCAAGGCCAACCTTTGCTCGCTACCAAGGTTGTGCTTATGGTTAGCAATGGTGCGAATTATGTTAGACAACCTCGGATTTTTGCTCAGTCACAAATGAGTTAAGTCGGATTCCTTTTCACACAAAAATACTTCCACATACAGTACTTCATTACGTAATTTAATGTCATACTGATGTTATGTAATACCTCCACTAGAGAGCAGTTCAAAAGATACAACCTTTGCTTGGAGAGAGCTTTCCTTTCGGCTTTTCCCCTTTATCAGGGGTTGTCACAGCGAATGTTTCGCACGTTTGATTTGGGATAGGTTTTTTTACGTTGGATGCCCTTCCTGACACAACCCTTGAGCAGAGGGTCATAATAACATCCTTTAAGTAATAGACAACAGATAATTCTTTTGCTCCACTTGCTCATAGACTTATTCTAGGCACAAACAAAGCTGCCTCATACTTTCCACCATCCCATGAACCATGTTCAAAAAAAAAAAAAAAAATCACCCACCAGATGTTTGTCCATGTGCCTGGGAAATAATATCATGTAGATGTTTATAATATTTTAGAAACTTATAATACCGCTCTTTAAAAAGTTTTAGCATGGTCATAATTTCTTAGTCATAATGCTCTCAAGCTATTCGCTACAGAGCCTCCATGGTTGGTGGTGGTACTGCACGGTTGTGTCAGCATACACAAGAAAACTTACAAATATGGACAAAATAAATGCAAATTGCAAAGAGAATATCGTAAGATCTGTATCATTCTTCAACTTGGAGAAAAAAAAAAGAGCCTTTAGCCAACTAAAGCACCACAGTAAAGATTAATCCAGCTCATTAAACAAATTCCAAAAAAGGAATGAGATAGGGCAGATAAGTGCTTTCTGGTGTAATTTTCCCATTGAGGTTTTTTCCTTTAAATCCAGAATAGGAGGATTTAGGATGCTTTGGGACCCGTTTCCTGACAAATTTATGTTTGGGTACAATTTAGCAACTTCTATCAACACCTAATAGAGAAACTAGCTCATCTTTCAACTCTATAATCATCTCATATTAGCCTTTGACACTTTTTCTCCTGTAACTGTAATGCAGCCAGTAGTGTGAGAAAGGTGTTACGTTAATAAAAACAAATAATCATTTATAATTATGACTGTAGACGACGCGTCAGCACAATCACGGGGAGGGATGGCGCCAGAGGGATAAAAGTGCTGCGCTCCTTGACCCATTGTTGTTCAATGGAGCATCCCAAATGAGTGAGGACTAGCACACATCAGGGTCCAGCAATAATAACAATTGTTTCTTAATCTATGTTGTAGTTGCGGCTGCTGGTTAACGGCCTGCAAGACACAACAAACAGACAGACACACCAGACTTAATAGAGTCTCTGGATAGTTGCTGAAAATACTTGTTTCAAGTGGAATTGGAAAAATCATGGCAGAAAACCTAAATTTGTGTGATATGGGGATTCATTTAAAATCTCCAGACCACTTAAACTTACTGCACTCCACTGACTGAATTCATTACATCTTAATTATACAACTATTTTGACTCTTTTTAGATTAAAAAAAATATATATGTGAGGTAAATCAGAAAACTCTGGGAAGGCAGGGAGCTGCAATTAAGACCCAGGCTCTCTTCCGCAAGTGCAAAGGCACAGGGTTAAACACCTGACCCTTAGTATTCGGGTTCAGCCATCCATCCGACAGAGACAGAGATTGGTGGCGGTGGCGGTGGGAACGACTGAGAAAAAGAAGAAAAATGAATTCCCCTCACATTCTCCTCCTTATTTCATCTGCTCTATTGTTACTTTACCCCCCAAATCCGTGCAGTGATGCACTCAGGGCCCGGCGGGAGGTCTTTGTATGCAAGTCTCTGCTGATTTGGTTCCTCTATTCATAGTCAGAGGCGCTGCATTTCTCCATACACACCCCTCGGTGAGACGCTGAAGCCTGGCTCACAGATGCAGGGGAACCTGGGAACTTGTTTTTAATATGTGTCTATAGTGTGGGTAATGGGGGGGGGGGGTGTTCAACAATAATGGGGAATCGTCACCCTACTGTCTATACTGACCTACTGTCTGTACACCTGCTTGGGTAATACTCCACCAATAGTCCTGATCAAGACTTGACTGAACGACAGAGTTGTAATTAATAGCAATAATTCTTATAACTTGATCAATAAACTGATCCGGCATGGCAGGTCATGTGGTCCAAGTTTGTCCTGAGGTGTACATTTCTTTCTTCATTTGTAACACTGAACAACAGGACGATGTTCAAAAACTGTGTAATACGAGTCCAGTAACATTTCAGAACATTTATATATATATATATATATATATATATATATATATATATATATATATTTTAAAAATGAAGAAATCGAGCTGTGCGGTTCCAGGATGACCGTCAGTCCAGAGTAAGGAAAGAGGATATGATCTATACATTTTGAATCACAATATTTTCTAATATTTTCAAAATGACAATATTTATCATGATAAATATTACACCACGCAATGTTCAGATACAAAAAAACTCCATGTAACCTTCAAAGTATTCAGACCCCGGGACTCATGGTAACACGGTATCTCGTGCAACAGTTTACAGATTTTTTTCCATTGATGTGTTTCCATAGGTAAAAACACTGCACATAAAAACACTTCACTTCTAGAGGAACGCTGACATCGCCAATCAGTTACTACAATCGTGATAATCAGTTGGCTGATGATCTAAATAGTATTATAATTTATCCAACTGAAGTGAAGAGCCACCTGTCTGGGACCCCCCCCCCAAACCCCACAAACCAACCTAACAAACCAGAAAAGTCCCGCCTGTGCACAGATAGTCCCTGGTACTTCACACCGATTATGTACTGACTGCAAGTTGAAGGCATTCTGGAACAACTTTCAACTCCTCGAAATGTTGACCAAGTTGTGCCAACCGGTGTTAAGTTGTTCGGGAACAAATCAAATTCCAAGAGTATGTGTTGACCTGGGTGGACCTTATTCCACAATTTAAAAAAGCTGCAGATCAGGATGATCATATTGTACAGGATTAGATGAATAAACCAGTTTCCATGAAACAAACAATATAGCAACTAAACAGTGGTTTGATCATCAGCGGGTCCTGAAGCTGGCAAGACACAAAAGTATCGCATCTAAATATTAAGGGGGGGGTTTCCAAACCGATCAGTCATGATGTCATACCTGTCAACCCGAGGCCGTTGGCGATCTTACAAATGGCTACTTATGCCCTTACAAAATAGCAACTAATCTTACGCGTCTTATTATCGCGTGCAATATGAAACAAAAATTAAACTCTATTTTTAATATAATATGAATTTATTGGTAATGTTGTAACATATAACCTGGTGCAATCAAATAAAACAGTAATATCTTCAGCTGCATGATTAAGAAAATTTAACAGTGATCTTTATTATAACTATATGTAGCACTTTTGGCACTTTCGATCATTTCTTTTGATGGCTTCACTTCATGGCACTTGAGCTCGCAATTAAGTTTGACTTGAATGATGGCGGAAGTGAGAGTGCGGTCACGTGGTCGGAAAGAGCAGACGATAGCAGACGATAAGGGCAGGGCGCGATTCTCGCGAGAAAACGGCTACAGACCAATTCGGCGTATCGTCTCTTTACCGAAACGGTGACACAAAAAACGGAGTTAAAAAAAAAAAGCCGAAATGATCGAAAAACGTACAGATTTCGGACGTACGGCGTACACATTTAAAAATCAGTGCTCACTTGTACAAATTACGCCATAACCGTACAACTTGACAGGTATGTGATGTTACTCATGTTGGAAAAATATTATATAGACTTGCACGTTGTACCAGATGCATATTTGGGTGTGTGTGTGTGTTGCAGTAACTGTGGCCCACTTCGCCTTCACACCACTCTGACAGTTTGATCCAAATCAATTCTGAAGGCTGAGGTCACTCCAATGTAAATAACATCCTGAGCTGAGCTGAGCTATAGAAGCAGTGGGAATTATTATTTTTTTTATTTTAAAAGGCCGCTCTTTAACAATAGGGGTTCGTCTGGACGCTGCAGCACATGCTAATTCATTTTTGAGTAAAACTTGTGTGAATTTGAATTTGAAAGGAAACAAGAGAAAAGTGGAATGGGTGGGTTTTTTTGGGGGGGGTGGGGGGGCACTCAACAAAAGCGGCCTCTTGGGTGAAGGAGAAGTAGTATGGACTGCAGACTGTACAATCTGCATATTAAGACAGCAAGTTTGATTTGTAGCGACTTTCTCACAGTTTTGCCGCATTTGTACCCACATGAGCTCATCTTGAATAAATGTTATTTCGTCGTCTGACTCATTAAATCGCCTCCTTCCTTCCCAGTGACTAAAGCTGGCTTGCAACCAACAGCTTTCTCATGCTTCCCATCAAAGACCATATTCTTCTCTCAAACAAGATTGTGCATGTTCTTGCCTCATCGCTCTGATGCCTGACCAACATCTGATGGCAAATAGTGGCAAAGAAGGAAATGCAGGTGTGTCGAGATCAGGGAGTGATGGAAAGTATCAAAGCCAAAAGAAAAATCAGGTGCATTTGTGCCAATTACACGTCCCAAGAAAGGTGCAAAAATTTGGTAAAAAGACGACAATCAAAGTGGAAGAAAGAAGCAAAATGAGAGTTGAACATTTAAAAAAAAAAAACAAGGAAAAGAAAATCCTTCATACAACTCATCCATACAACTACTGTACGGCTCAACCTAATACTGCCATTCAATACACATTGGTATATTGGGAAATTTAAACGAAGGTTTTAACGCAAGACAATCATAGAACTATTATAAGAAAATCCTCCGTCCCTGCGCACATTAGAAGACGTATATTGAACCCCAGAAGTGTATAGAATTCGCATGTCTATCGTGACTCAGCTGTAGACTGTCTGAAGGCAGATCAAGGAAATAAACCGGACATCAAGAACTCTGGGACAAAACTTTGAATATGTTTGAAATGCCTAGACAAGAGTCTATGATGGTAGGTTCCATAAGGTTCATAAGACATGCCTAGTGTTACAGGAGTTTGTCCAGTTTTTTGTTTTATGGGTTGTGATGTAGATAACACGGGCGCAGGATCACTGATCCTAAGGTTGGGGGTTCGAGTCCCCACAGGGTTGTCACCGTCTCTCCAGTGCAGCTAACTGGGTTATCAAAGGCGGGCCATGTCTCTCACTGTCTGTGGTGAGAGGCATATAAAAGAACCATTGCTGACTTTCGTAAAGAGTAGGCTGCAAAGCCGTCAGCGTGTTTCTGTCCCTTGCTAAAAGAGTTGTGTCAGGAAGGGTATCCAACGTAAAAACCCATGCCAAATCAAATGTGCGAATCAGATGATTCGCTGTGGCGACTCTCGAGAACAGGAAAAAGACTAAAAGAAAAGAAGAAGAGTTGTGATGTAGATAACAGGGGCTGTACATATACAGCACTTTTAAAGTTCTGGAACCTGAAAGTGAGTCCCCAGCAAACTTGCCTCATCAATTTCATCAAATATGTTCACGTCATCAGCCTCTTTTTTTCATGGGTTCAAAAACAAACAAAAAAACAAACAAAAATGGCCATGCTTCTGAAATTTAATGGAATAGTTTTGCTTCCAGCTGGAACAACCTACTAACATGAATGATTCTTTCCAAAAAGAAATGTCTCTAAATAATTCTTCACCACATTAATGATTACACTCATTTTTACTCCGTTTATATCATCTATTCATCATACAAGCAGTGTTGGCTCTAGAACGGGTTCATGTGGCAAAGCCACATTCAATTGCAAACTGACGCACCTCATTTTCCCTGCTTGTGCCTTTGGCCGCAATTGAAATGGTATTTTTTTTTTTAATTGTCGTGTTTGAAACTAATTAAAACCGGATCAGAAACAAACTTCAAAGGAACGAACTTAAAAATAGATCAATAATGGAACTCTGTACATCCTGATTGAAGAGTGACTACGTTTTGTAAGCCCCACTCTGACTGGTCAGTATTGTCCTTGTGACCCAATGAGGTTTGTTGATAGAATTTGTGCTTGTTTCCAGTTATAACGGAGTCTGAATTTTATTTACATGTGCAACAATAAGCTAAATTTTCCAATTTTTTCCAACACAGAGATCCAAAACGCATTCAGACAATGAATTAGATACTGAAGAGGTTGAAACCACTGAAAAGGAAACCAGTGATAAGATTACAAAGAAATGCCAACAAGAATGGCTCAATAAATTTCCCTGGTTTCGATATGACTGAACAAAAATGTTTTGCGACATATGCAAAGAGAACGGAGGAGACAACTCGTTCACAAAAGGAACAAATCGGTACCAATCCACAGCGCACACACGCGCGCACACACACACACACACAGGTAATAAATGGCATCATATTCCAAAAAAATCTAATTTTTCATAAATGTTTGATAGAATTAAAATATGCTCTTATAAATGAAGGCCAAAGGATATAAAAATGAAACACATATTTGGCTTTATGTAATAATTAAATTCACGCTGCAAAATTTCTTTACATTCATTGTTATTAAATAGCTTTTTGGTTTTTTTAATCATTTCTTACATTTCACTGAACTACAACAAATGTAAAATGTATCTATAGCACTGATAATTTGATTGCAGTGTTTGAAGCAGTGAAAATTATTTAGCAATTCTAAAAGCTAAATAATTGTCACTATTTTACTATCTTAGGCTTGTCTATCATTATTTACATCATTAATTCTAGCAAATGAGAACTTGAATCCAAATTTGATTTTCCACAGAGCTGATAAGTCAGAAAAGGAGTTTATTGAATCCTCAGCTGAAACTGCACCAAGGGGTGGATGCCAGGATTGAAGCCTCACCCTTCATAAGCTTGCTGTTGGACGAATCCATAAAAATTGACAGTGTTTTGACAATTTTATTTGTGATATTGTCTGAATAAGTTTTCCCAAGTTTAATTATTTACTTGTTGATTTATTAAAGAATTTTCCATTTGAATATTTGTGTTTTGTTCACTGAAAATGTCTTATCAACTTCAACCCATAGTTTATAATATTTTGGATAAAATAAGGCCCTTTGGCCCACTTAGAAAAGAAAATCCTAGATTTATCCCTGTACAAGTTTCATTGGAAGTTGTTACAAAGATAAAGGTTTGTTACAGAATACAGACGAACACATTCTGACCAATCAGATTTGAGAATGTAGTTCAAGAAAATTGCACATCAGCGAGACAAAGCAAAAAGTACAACATCAGGCAGCACACGCACAGAGACAGGGAGAGAGAGAAAATGAACCACATGATGCTGGTAATTCTGGGTTTGTCACGCTAACCATGGCTCTCGCCGCTTTGCTTCACTTCAGCTGAGTAATTAAAGGGATTACACGAACTTCCACTCTCTCAACATTCACATAATGCCCGTCGCACACAACTGTTCGCATGAAAGAACCAGCAAATGAAATTTATTCCCCATCTCTATCCTTCTCACTTACGCACACTCTTCTCCTCTCTAGATGTGCAGCACAGTCCTGATCATTATCGACTGATTCATCAATCACTTAGCATACAGTCTCTGCTACTCAAATGAGGTCTGTATGATAAAGGTCATCAGAGGTACCGGATTTACATGACAGGGCTTTACCGACCACATAACAGCATCACATTGGTGTCATACTCGGCACTGTGAAGTCTACGAGTTTATCTTCACAAGTATGGAATGTGTTTCATTCAAATAAATAAATAAATAAATATATAAATAAAACTCATAATTAATCTGAATAGATTATCACAAATCCCCCCTCCCACAAAAAACTCCACACAGACCTCTAATTATAACCACAACATTGCAGCTTGACTCTTGTGATTTTTCGAATGTTGGCGTGCTTCAAGCTGGAGGCCTTCAAACACATCCTGTCCTTATCTTCTTTACAACTTCTGCAGAACTCCATAAATTACTCATCTGTCACTAAAATAAGCAATCATGGATCAGGCAAAAAAAGATAACAGTGTCTGTTGGAGTCATTGCGCACAGTAGCATTAACCCCTGAACAAACTCGTGTTCCTACAGCGAGTTCCTCCATCATGTTCTCTTGCCTCACTGCAACACCAATCTGATCACAAAATATGATGTGGATAAGAACCTCAACGGTTGCTTAATCCTGAATTTTTGGAAGAGCCCCTCAGCCAGAACGGAGTTTACCATGAACCAGGATGGCCTTGCCTCGATTAGTAGGTACCAGCTGCACTTCCTTGCCACGGTAATAGAGCTAACGTGCCAAGATTATAGCGTCGACTTCAAAGCCAGTAGGAATGAAATAAGAAGCATGGCCTTAGGATATGCATTTGAACTTCAATAATCAGATTCAGTGTTCAAAGTGTGCAAGAGGGAGAATATGCATGGTGGAATACCTCTATGTGCACACATACATACATGAATGTGCTAGAGTGGGAATTAAACTGGTTCAAAGCCATCCAAATTAACATCCAACAAGATTAAAAAAAAATTTAAATAGGGAATGATTATGTATATAATAGCAAGATGCATTATAGAAATTCTTTATAGCACCTAGCAAACAGAAGCCTGGATTCTCTCCACTCTAACTCCAAAAGATGCACGTCATAAATAATTTGTTAAACAGAATTCCAGAAAGCCTTTCTTGAACATCTTATGCCCCTCCCCCACCGAAAAAACCATGGTCCGATGTGATTTGTTATTCCATTACAGACTGCAGAAATCATTTCAGATTGCCAACAACCAATTCCAACGGCCAAAGTTAAAGTCATCAGTGGCATGACGCCAATCAGCAGCATTGCTTCCTCCAGACTTCACACATGTCCAAGAGCTGAAAACACCTGGCATGTAACATGCGGCTTGATTTCCTAACAGGCTTTCCTAAAGTAACCACACCAAGGACAGCGAGTACCCTCTGAATCAATCTTGGCAGGGGTCCTTCAACTCAAACGTCCTGTAAAATTCTACTCCTTTGCCTCACCAACACCAGAGTCAAGACCGGATCATACACTATGATAAGAAAAGCTGAAACATATTTTGAAGTACAGTGATCCCTCACGACTTCGCGATTCAATTCATGCGGCTTCAGTGCATCGCATTTTTTTTTTAAATATTCACCAAATTAAAGAATAAGGAAATTAAGGAAGAATAGGGGAAAAAGTTAAGGAAAATGCCACAAAAACAAGGCCAATTATGCAAACCCCCCCCAAACACACAAAAAACAACCTGAAACTAACATTTTTATGTGAGGTGAGCATCTGAGTGTGTGCACACGCATCTATGTGTGTGTGCACATCTGTATGCGCGTATTTATATTTTATTTACATCTTCTGCATTATTTTTTCAATGTTTAATTCTTATTACAAGCATTTATAGCATTAAATATGTATTTATTGATATTCTATGCACATTGATATCCATAACAATGCATTACAGTAACCTGGGTGGTGCAAAAGTCAAAGATTTTAACAATCAATAATTGATCAGTGGATGGACGATGAGGTTGTGTTTTATTCCTCTTACACTGCTAAAATTTCCTAATGATTACAAGTTTGCTCTTTTAAAGCATGTTTAGGTCTTATCTTGTGGAATATCAGTCAATGTACATAAATGCATTTCAAACACACATTTTTGACATTCATGATACCAAAACACCTTGACAGCAAGAATGTATGCAAACAAGGCAGCAAGGAAAAACTCCCTGAGACAACCAATCCATCCTTTACATTGTAACCACCCAATGGAAATTAATTGTTTCATTTTTAAACTAATAATTTATCCATTTAGCATAAATCAGCATAATGACTTATTAGTACACAAAATGAATATAACAAATAAAATACAATTATTTTACAGATTCATTTCCAAGTTATAAGCTTAACATATTACTATAAAGTCATATCTTACAAAGAGATTAAAAAAAGATATTTTCAGCAAAAATTTCTTTCTCCAAAGTAAGCCATGCAAAAATTGGTCTACAATACTGTTTTATATATAGTAACTTCCTTTATAAAAGCAGTAATTACAAGATGCAACCCCAAAGAGTTGTACTGTGGAGTATTGGCTCCAAACATATTTTAAGACAAGATGAAAATTTAAAACGTAAAATTATTGTGTCAATACAAAACTAAAAAAAAATGAAACTGAACTGTATGTTTGTAGTGTTAGGCAGTTGTACAGCTTTTTGTCAGCGAAACATAATTCAGTTACCATACATTTTTTTTTTGTTGACATAACTTCAAGTAAACTAGTTTACCAACAGTGAGGATTAGTTTGTATAATTATTTATCCCGAAGAAAAAAATTGTAGGAAGTTTACCCACATAAAAACACTCACATTATACATACAAGCTACATAACAATAAGCATAAAAATACAGTTTTATGTCAAAACATCATCCAGATACATGTGAAAGTTATTTTAGAAAGTTTTCCCAGGAAATACAAGAAATAAACAGGTGAGTGTACCCAGAACCCTCAACCAGTCAACACACCCAACAGAGAGAGAAATAAAGGGAAACGTTCAGGGTGAAAACTAAGTGAATAGAACTCTCAACTTATGGTTTCAAGCTAAATTAGCCAATTAAATTATTCATTCACTTTCTGAACCGCTAATCCTAATTAGGGTCGCGGGGAGGCTGGCGCCCATCTCAGCTGACTCTGGACGAGGGGAGAGTACACCCTGTACAACTCTCCAGGCCATCGCAGGGCAAAAAACGCGGCTTTGGGGCTTCTCGTGCCAATGACGTTAAAATCAATAACACTCAGTTCATGTGCCATGACTATTGTTTTGGTTTTATTTAATGCATATCGTCGTCTGAAATGTCCTAAACCTGAAAGCTGAAATGAAAAGCAGGTTTTTTAAGTAAATACTGTAATAATGATCTAATTCCTGAATTTTTTTTGATAATTATTAATGCTATAAAAACACAGCTGAAATCATATGAAGTTATTCAGTTTAAAAAGGGTTTGGATCTCGAGCTCTTGGGAGAATAACGGTTAAAAAATACAAATAAAAATAGCTGTTTATGGGACCACAGTGTAAAGGGGAATAAACCGAAAGACAAGTAATAAAAAAGCTTTTTGTGTGGAAATAGAAGGGAAGTTATTTATAAAGAGACTAAATAAAACGTACCTTTTGTCAGAAAATCGTTAGCGAAACTCAGGCTAGTGTTTAGCTCGCAGCTAACTTTTTCCTTTCTTTCGAACATACGAGCCCCACACGGGACAGAGTTCAACCCAGAGTCCACACACAAGACAGAAACCATCTCTGAACATAAACCGAGTGTATTTCACAGGAAATAAATACGATAAACAGCATTTAAACTTTATAAACAGTACAGGAGGAGTCCCCTCGGTATTCAGTCTCAGGTGAATCGCATCACCGGGGCGCGCGTGAGGTTCGAACTGCACCGAAAGGCACGTGTGCATAAGCCTCGTCATACTAATTATTTCAGGAAAGTAGTTCGTGCTTTGAGGAATAAAACCGTTCAAATAGCAGGAAACATTAAAAAAAAAGAGGAGTTTCCATCGTCTGAGTGGTGTGCACGGCTTCGAGTCCCAGAATCCCGCGTTTTACAGATAAGAGAATACAAGGAAAAGTTCCTGAAGCAAAACTTCTTCATTCAGAAGCCCCAAATCAAGTAGAGAGCGCCCAGTCCTACATTTACACATCCATTCACCCACCACAAGTCCATCCAAAAGATCCACAATCTACCGAAGAAACCTGTGGTGTTTATTTCATAAAACTGACACAAAATTATCTACACGTCTGACACCCCTGCTGTTCAGATGTTATGAAGAACACCAGCATTTACATTTTATCCATAAACTATTTAATGCTTTTAAAAGTGCTGAACGTTAATGATAAATATATTTCTTTCTTTTTTTTTTTAAACCCCGATTTATATTCTCCAGCGTCATGATCTTCTTCACAGCTGGAAGCCCGGGATCTGATGCACCATTGTTTTGCATGGATTTCTAAAAATTTCCCCCCCAAATGAAACTTAAAACTCTGAAAGCGAACGTCTTCAAGCTTTTCTCATCCATCCGTTTGGTTTTCTATACATCCTGGAGTCTCCTTACCTGAAACAAGAAGGTACTCCAGCTCGCCTCCATTGCCACACTTTAAAAAAAATATCTGCTGGAAAACCTACAAGAAATGTACAACAAAGCAGCTCAACATGGCAGCTGCTACAACTTCCTGTAACCCCAGGGCGGAACCATTTCACAGAGTTACGGGGGGGGTGGGAGCTTGGGGTTACCACACCATCAAACTTGTGCTTGAGAAGGAAAGAGGTAAACTTGGTTTTATTGGACAGAATTTTAAACTTCTGCTATGTCTACGTTGTTAAATATTTTATTCAAGTTTACTTTGAAGAAACACGAACTTTACATTCTTTACGCCACCCCTTTCATGACAGTGGGGTAATACTTTCGGGGGGGGGGGGGGGGGGGGGTAGGAGGTGATCCATTACACAGAGCTGGACTGATATGAATGTTTTGGTTGAAATGAAATGTATTATTTATTTATTTATAAGGCCGTCTTATAGCAAGGAGGTCCTGGGTTCTCTCAGTGCTTGCGTGGGTTTTCTCTGGGTAGTCCGGTTTAATCCCAATGACATGCACATTGGGATGTTTCAAATTGCCCCAAGGTTTAAGTGTGAATGGTTGTGTGCGCGCGGGGGAGTATGTTGACCCTGTGTTTTATGGCGAGCTGTTCAGGGTGTTACCGTAGTCTACTTTTGCTTCGTGTCGGCTGAGATACTGTTGTTGCCTCCGCACAACGCTAGTAGAAAGATTTAGTGGTCTAGGAAATGAGTGAGTTTGCATACTGTATTCCGACAGTATCTCAGAATCAGACAGGCTTGAAAAGGGAGGGGTCAGGGAGTGAAATGTTAGTTGGCTGCAATCTGGAACTTCACCACTAGATGTCGCCAGATACCACTAAATCTTACACAAAGCTCCTTTAAAGGCACTTATTTCCACACTACGAACAAACCAGGCATGAGTTGGATATTCGGTTATCACAGTTCAATACCCTTGGAATACTCCACTTTTAAGGTGCTATTTTACTAATTAATCCCTTGTTTTGTCCTAAAACATAGCCTGGGCATCACACTCTTGGAGCAATTTGTTATAGGCCAGGGGCCGGTTGTTCAAAACACGGTTATTTTAACCACCGGTTAACCCCTAATGTTAGCGAACCACCGTTAAATCTGCGTTGTTCAAAGCATGGTTCGTCACGTCGTTAGTTAAAGTTGCCGTCAAAGTTAACCGTGTGGTTAACGTTACTGGTTAGCATAAGGGGTCATTCAACATTTTCCTAAGTGTACAAAACGTACGCGGGGGGGGGGGTGGTAAGGTGTCTGTGTACGCTTTTTAATACTACAAAAATGTCGATCAAAAATAATACATGCGCTCGTGAATATATATATATATATATATATATATATATATATATATATAAAATTATTATTATTTATTTATTTTTTTTGTGCGTGTACGTTTGAAACTCTTAATGCGTGATTCGCCAACCACCTGCGGTGTTGCATATCTGCAAAGTCTGCAATGATTACGACCCAACCCGGTATCAGCTGCTGAAACATCAGAAGGCAGCTGATCAAGGGCGTAGGCACGTGCACCCCCCCAGCAGGAGTTGCGTTCCGCTGGACAAGAAATTATGTGTATTCACAATCTTATAAATAAACTTAATGACTGTTATTGAAGAGAAAGTCGGAGATAAGTTTCACATGACTGGAGTCAGGAAGTAAACCGGAAGTTAACGTGTAACGGGCACTGCGCATGTGCACGCCCGAGCTGACCAATCAACAAACGCAATATTATCAGTAAGCGATAATAGCTGAACACTGTCGATCAAACAAAGTGCGAGTGTGAGAATAAAGCAGTTTGTTCGTCCCGCCTCCGGTTCCTGCACGTGTTCGAACACAAGCATTGACGCACAGAGAATGAATGGATAAAATAATCATAAGCCATCCAGCCTAATGCTCAGTTCTTTTATAAAATACATTTTAATCACACAAAAATATAATAAATAAAAATAAAATGTATAAAAAAAATAGTATGTCTTTGTGCTGTAAATATGTATTAATATTTGTTTGTGCCTTTGAATAGATAAATAACTTTTAGCTCAATTTGTAAATGTACGTATTTAGTACATGTACTTGAAAATATACTGTAGTTTGAAATATATTTGAGAATGTTTTTGGTTGAACTATAATATTAATAATGTTTATAAGAATCTATCCTCAATTTGTGGCGGCGATTGTCAGTCGGCCAAGAAATAAAGTCGTCACGCCTTCTCACCAAGGAATTACTATTTTTATTCTGGATGCTTGTATAGCGCATACTCGATACACGCGTATGCTCTATGCGCTCGTCACCGGTTATTGCATTGTTCTATACTTTTTTATACTGAGCGCCAAGCAGAAAGCATCAACTCCCACATTTTAACGTCTTATGGTATGACGCGGCCGGATTCGAACTCCGACCTCCCGGAGGATAAAGCGGACGCTCTACCTTCTTCTTGTCCTTTCGGCTTTTCCCTTCAGGGGTCGCCACTGCGAATCATCTGCCTCCATCTCACCCTATCTTCTGCATCTTTTTCTCTTACACCAACTGCCTTCATGTCCTCCTTCACCAACTGAGCTAAATCCCCCGTTTAAAGCATCTGTAGCATCTCTCACTATTCTCGATAACGTATTTTTTGTCCAAGCCCACAGTGTCCCCAACCACCTGTAGAAGCTCCCACCGGCATAAAAGTGAAGGGCCACCAACACTTGACAGTTCGACAGTCAGTCAATATGAGGGTTTGCGCGTGACGTCACGGGGTCACATGGCTTTTGTTTACACGCCATATTGGACGGCACGATCAGGACGGCGCTCGCTCATTCAACATTGCGAAACATTTTAAAATTAGTAACAGTGGTTCAACATGACCCAACTGGATGTTGTTTGTCGGTCACTAACTTCCCCGGAGTGATACAAAATAAGCTGTGCAAATACAGTGGACAGAGGACTAAAGCCTGCACTGTCATTTTATCGTTTTCAATCTGACCCGGACAGAAAAGCCAAGTGGATCGCAGCAGAAAGACTGGAATCCTACAGAATACAGTAGAATATGCAGCGAACACTTTCTATCAGGTAAATATACATTATTATATGGGGCTATTGTCTGCTGGCTGTTTATAATTGGCCATTATCATTATATGGTGGCTACTGTGATTGAGGTAGCATCCGGTAAAAATAAAATTGATGCTATAAAAATAAAATAAAATAAATTAAAAAAAAATATATATATATAGATATATATACACACACTTTATAGGCTTATATATGAATAAAATATGTGAATTTATACAATCATTATAAGCAGTGATAATTGTAATGTATTATTTGATAAGTGCTTGTTTGTGTTGCTCTATTTGGGGATAGTACACGCACTAAGCTTCCATTGATTTGTAAGCTTTAAACTCTGCCAGTAAATGGGGACAGGCCGTGGACAAGATATGTACAAAGATCCAAGTAGGCAAAAGCAGGAAAGGAAGAATAGTCGCATTCTAACACATTCCTAAACATTGACTGCGGCACTAGATATGGATCGGCAATCCCCAGCCGCTTTATTTTCCTCAAATACCCCGCCCTCTGGTCACCTGTCAGATGATTGACAACGTCTGACAATATTATAGTCTCATTGCTTTTGCCTTCGACACTCTCGCATACTGTATGTTGCTTTCGCTGTCATTATCGGTCGTTGTTGAAGCCATGCTGAGTGAATCGTGTGTGTGTGTGTGTGTGTTCCGGATCACGCTTGCCGTCCAAGATGGCGCGTGAAGGTATCGGGGTCACGTGACTACAAAACCTCAGTTCGTCGGACGCTAACACGATAACGACAGCGTTAAATTTAACCGTGTTTTGAACAACCGGCCCCAGGAGTGTCAAACTCGTGCCATAAAGGGCCATGTGACTGCAGGGTTGTTTTTTTTGTTTGTTTTAACCAAGCAGCAGCAGCAGCACACCTCACTGGCTCATTTAGAACTGATCTGAGTGTTCAGGCAGTTGATTGGTAAGTCTCTGTACAGAGCACACAGATTGACCAATCAACTGCCTGAACACTCGAATCAGTTGTTTCACTGAGCAAAGTCAGGTGTGCTGCTGCTGCTGCTTGGCTGAAACAAAAACCCTGCAGCCACATGGCCCTTTGTGGCATGAGTTTGATACCCCTGTTGTAGACAGTCCACCGACATGTTTTAAGATGTTGGAGGAAAACAGAGAGTGCTCAGAAATCATACAGGCATAACGTACACAATGCTGCACAGACAGCACAACAACCTTCAGTGTCAAATCCAGATCTCACTGTGCTTGGTTTAGTTTCCCCTCAACAGTCATTCCGCGAAGTGACTGTAACAAATTGCCCCTCGGTGTGAATGGATATGTGTGTTGAGATTGTGATGGTCTTGAAAGCTGGTGAATTGCTTAATTCTACTCTGGTTTCAGGGAGGCTGGAGCCAATCTCAACCGAAAGGGGGCAAAGGCGGTGTACTGTACACCCTGAACAGCTTGCCAAACCACCTCATGGTCAACATTAACAACCATACACACTCACACCATGGGGCAATCTGGAACAGCCAGTTAACCTGATGAGCATGTGGAACTGTGTGGAACATGTGGAGAACTGTGGAAACTGGAGTACTGGATGAAACCTTGGTCAGTACAAGGGGGAACAATGGAAGTGCAGTAGAAAAGACTGAGTTATTTCTCAAATGCTGGAGGATGAAGCCTTAGTCCCATATATATATATACACACACACACTAGTCCTTCTCAAAAAATTAGCATATTGTGATAAAGTTCATTATTTTCTGTAATGTACTGATAAAAATTAAACTTTCATATATTTTAGATTCATTGCACACCAACTGAAATATTTCAGGTCTTTTATTGTTGTAATACTGATGATTTTGGCATACAGCTCATGAAAACCCAACATTCCTATCTCAAAAAATTAGCATATCATGTTCAGGTAGTCTAAACGAGCTATTAACCTAATCATCTGAATCAACCAATTAACTCTAAACACCTGCAAAAGATTCCTGAGGCTTTTAAAAACTCCCAGCCTGGTTCAGTACTCAAACCCGCAAGCAAGAGGGTAAGACACAGAAAGAAATCTGAGCGAATAAGCTGTTCCCAGAGTGCTGTATCAAGGCACCTCAGTGGGACGTCTGTGGGAAGGAAAAAAATGTGGCAAACGCTGCACAACCAGAAGAGATGTCTGGACCCAGAGGAAGATTGTGGAGAAGGGCTGATTCCAGACCTTGGGGGACCTGTGGAAGCAGTGGACTGGGCTACAGGTGCTGCATTCCCCAGGTCAAGCTGCTTTCGAACCAGAAACAGCGGCAGAAGTGCCTGACCTGGGCTGCAGAGAAGCAGCACTGGACTGTTGCTCAGTGGTCCAAAGTACTTTTTTGGGATGAAAGCAAATTTTGCATGTCATTCGGAAATCAAGGTGCCAGAGTCTGGAGGAAGACTGGGGAGAAGGAAATGGCAAAATGCCTGAAGTCCAGTGTCAAGTACCCACAGTCAGTGATGGTCCGGGGAGCCATGTCAACTACTGGTGTTGGTCCACTGGGTTTTATCAAGGGCAGGGTCAATGCAGCGAGCTATCAGGAGATTTTGGAGCACTTCATGCTTCCATCTGCTGAAAAGCTTTATGGAGAGGAAGATTTCATTTTTCAGCACGACCTGGCACCTGCTCACAGTGCCAAAACCACTGCTAAATGGTTTACTGACCAAGGTATTACTGTGTTCAATTGGCCTGCCAACTCTCTTGACCTGAACCCCATAGAGAATCTGTGGGATATTGTGAAGAGAAAGTTGAGAGACACCAGACCCAACACTGTGGATGAACTTAAGCATAACATGACATGCAAAATTTGCTTCATCTGAACAAAGTACTTTGGACCACTGAGCAACAGTCCAGTGCTGCTTCTCTGTAGCCCAGGTCAGGGGCTTCTGCCGCGGTTTCTGGTTCAAAAGTATCTTGACCTGGGGAATGCGGCACCTGTAGCCCAGTCCACTGCTTCCACAGGTCCCCCAAGGTCTGGAATCGGCCCTTCTCCACATTCTTCCTCAGGGTCCGGTCACCTCTTCTGGTTGTGCAGCGTTTTCTGCCACACTTTTTCCTTCCCACAGACGTCCCACTGAGGTGCCTTGATACAGCACTCTGGGAACAGCCTATTCGCTCAGAGATTTCTTTCTGTGTCTTACCCTCTTGCTTGAGGGTGTCAATGATGGCCTTCTGGACAGCAGTCAGGTCGGCAGTCTTACCCATGATTGTGGTTTTGAGTAATGAACCAGGCTGGGAGTTTTTAAAAGCCTCAGGAATCTTTTGCAGGTGTTTAGAGTTAATTGGTTGATTCAGATGATTAGGTTAATAGCTCGTTTAGACTACCTGAACATGATATGCTAATTTTTTGAGATAGGAATTTTGGGTTTTCATGAGCTGTATGCCAAAATCATCAGTATTACAACAATAAAAGACCTGAAATATTTCAGTTGGTGTGCAATCAATCTAAAATATATGAAAGTTTAATTTTTATCAATATATGACAGAAAATAATGAACTTTATCACAATATGCTAATTTTTTGAGAAGGACTGGTATATGAATAAAATGCTCACATTAGTTTATTATACCAGGAATCTTTTTAGTTCTAGTGTAATAATGCAAAAATGTTTTCATAATGAAATTGTTTCATGGGTGATAAATAATGTGCATACCAAATTCATATATTCAGTCTTACAAGTACGGTACAGTCTATAAATAAGGGCTCTTCGTTATAATCGACAAAGGCACTTCGTGGCTGTAGGATTTCTTTCCAATCAAGCTGCAGCTTCAACTGATTCACTTATTTTTCCAATCAGCTCTCACATGTGCTTCTAATTAACATGTCAGGAAAACCTGCAGACTTACTGACCCTTTGCAGCACGCGTAAGATCAAATGCAATATAGAAATGATAAAACCTAGTGCACTTTATCCTGCACACTCTATGTTATATCAGTAGAGGGCGCAGTACACATACTAACGATGGACATAAGCTGTGTATTGTACAATGTTAATACAGTACAATAACCCTACTTGTGTCCAATACTTTAAAAGCATTGAAAATGTTTTTCTGTGATCTCTGCACTACTTGATGGCAACTTAAAGTTCATGTTTATATACATTTTCTATATAAAAAAAAAGCATTAACAGAATGGTATTTAAATGTACAGGAATTAACAGAATGGTATTTAAAGAGGGTGGTAATTCATGCTGTATAATAAATTGTTAGAGTCTGAATCAAAAAAAAAACATATGTCATATACAATGATAAGTCATTTATAAAGTTTCATACATGCTTAGGTAACTATAGAAGACCTTTTGGATGCATGTGGAAGAAATAAAGTCTTTTCTCCTAAATATTATTATACAACAAATTCCATATACAGTATATTATATGGACTTTTACCATGGGTGACATGGTGGCTTAGTGGCTGCCTCACAGCAAGAAGGGCGTGGGTCCAGCTCAGGTGTTTCTGTGTGGAGTTTGCATGTTCTCCCCGTGCTTGCATGAGTTTCCTTCAGGTGTGATGGTTTCCCCAGCACAGTCCAAAATCATGCACAGTAGGTTAATTGGCTGTTCCAAATTACCCCTAGTTGTGAGTATGAGTATGAATGGTTGTGTGAGTGTTGGCCCTCTGATGGCCTTGCGGAACTGTCCAGGGTGTACCCCACCCTCGCCCGGAGTCGGCTGAGACGGGTGCCAGCCTATCTGTGACCTTAATCAGGATTAAGTGGTTCAAAAAATGAATGAACGAATAGACTTTTACTTTTGAACTTGAGTGACCTTGAGGTTGACCTTAAATTTATAACTTTAAAAATGAGTCCCAATAGACATGTCATAAGCATAGAGCACTATTAGGAAACCAAACCATATATGGACTGAAATCAGACTTCTTTTGTTGTCTCTCAAGGGTAACAAAAGAAGTCTCATTTCAGTCCATATCGTTTGGTTTCCTAATAGTGCTCTATACTTATGACATGTCTATTGGGACTAATTTTTTAAAGTTATAAATTATAAAGGTTGAATAAAGGTATAAATTATAAAGTTGTTAAGGTCGAAGTCAAGGTCACAGGATTTTAAGTGTTTATAACAAACGGTTGCCAATATATATGTTGTTCAGAAGTCAGCTAATAGGAAATCTTTATGTTCTGTTTCTTTCAAGGACCAGTTTACAACAAATAATAGAAAATAGTGCTTAACTTTCAGAAAAGCTTCCAAGCTTGAACCATTGTAGGACGCTGTAAATTTACACATAACCTAAAAAGAACCATCAAAAAACCTGGAAGAATGAGTAGAGAGAAGATAGCATATCTACAAGGGAGCTTTTATACTCACTCACTCACTCACTTACTCAGCAAACAACTTAATCCTATTGGGCGTGTTGCTGACTCTCGGCCAAGGCAGCTCGTCAGACCATCGTGGGACCAGCACAGCACAGCTAAAGCTTCACACTCACACCCACACCGAGGGGCAATTTAAAAGAACCAACTCAACTCATTCATTCATTCATTTTCTGTAACCGCTTAATCCTAATTCGAGTCACGGGAAGGCTGGTGCCCATGCCAGCCAACTCGGGCGAGAGCAGAGTATACCCTGGACGACCCGTCAGACTGTAATAGGGCAGAAACACGCTGATGGCTATGCAGCTACTCTTGTCGAATGTCAGCAATGGTTCTTTTACATGCCTCACACCATAGACAGTGAGAGACATGGCCGGCCTTCGATAACCCAGTTATCTGCATTGGGGGGACAGTGACAACCCGTTGAGAGTGGGGCTTGAACCCCCAACCTTAGGATCAGTGATCCAGCACCTTCATCACCAGGGCCACCACTGCCCACCAACTGAGCTTTGGGAGGAAACCAGAGTCCTTGAAGTAAACCAATGTAAGAGAACATGCAAAACTACACACAGAAACGCCCGAGCCGAGGCCAGGACTCAATCCCAGGACCTTCTTACTGTCAGGTGGATGCGCTAACTACTACGAAGAGGTTATGTATTTAAGGGAACTTTTGAATGAATTCATAGATGTTTTTATCTGAATAAAATGGTATTTATTTGGGCAGCACAATGGCGTAGTGGTTAGCATGTCTGCCTCACAGCAAAAGGCCTGGGTTCCATTCCCAGCTTGGGTGTTTCTGTGTGGAGTTTCCATGTTCTCCCTGTGCTTGTATGAGCTTCCTCCCACAGTCCAAACACATGCACATGGCTGTTCCAATTCACCCCTAGGTGTGAATGTGAATGGTTATATGAGTGTCGGTCCCTTGGTGAGGTGTCCAGGGTGTACCCTGCCCTAGTCTAGAGTTGGATGAGATGGGTGCCAAGCTTTGCATGACCTTAATTAGGATTAAGCAGCTTAGAGAATGAATAAATGGTACTCATTTTATTATATTAATGTATACGCTCCCAGTGCAGCTAACTGGGTTATCAAAAGCCGGCCATGTCTCTCCCTGCCTGTGGAGAGAGGCTGTAAAAAAAACATTGCTGACTTTTCTCAAGAGTAGCTGCATATCAGTCAGCGTGTTTGTACCCTGCGATGGCCTGGCGAGCTGTCCGGAGTGTACTCTGCCCTCACCCAAAGTCAGCCAAGATAGATGCCAGATTCTCTGTGACCATAATTACAGTAGTATTTAAGTGGTTCAGAATATTAATGATGGATAAATAAAAATTACATGACAGAGGATCTGGTTTATGCATCCCATAATATTTAAGCTTATTGATGTTTATCTGGCTTTTGAGAAAGTAGAAGCTATATATGTGTGTGTGTGTGTATATATATATATGTGTGTGTGTGTGTGCGTGTGTGTGTGTGTGTGTATATATATATATATATGTATATATATATGTGTGTGTGTGTATATATATATATATATATGTATATGTGTATATATATATATATATATATATATATATGTATATATATGTATATATATATATATATATATATATATGTATATATATATATATATATGTATGTATGTATGTATGTATATATATGTATGTATGTATGTATATATATGTGTGTATGTATATATATATATATATATATATATATATATATATATATATATATATATATAACAAATGAAAGTGTATTCACTAGGTATGAACTGGATAAATTGAGGAAAAGGGGGCGTGGCCATATGAGTGGCTCAGGGTGGCATCCTCTTCTGTATTATGTGCCAATCATTTTCCATCAAGGAGAAAATAAACCAGCCAGCAGGGGCCGAGCACTCAGTGCGGTGTGTTCCTGCTGCGAGGTGGAGAACCTGTGAAGCAAATTCAGAGCGCGCGCGCACGCGCGCACACACACACACACGGGTCCACGCGGGCACGCGCACTCTGTCCTATTGCTACCGGCTCAGTTTCAGAACGGTGAGTTGTTCCATCCTTATAAACCTTTCGTGTTTGTCTTCTCAGAGCTGCTGTGTTGTGTTTGTCAGGTGCTGGTCCTGCTCTGTGGATATATTGCTATGCGCGTGCTTTTGTACTGTCAGGCATTTCATTTATTTTTGAAACTTAATAAAAGCATATAAAACAGTACGGAATTAAATCTTACCCTGCATGTATTTATTTTGTTTTGTTGTAATAAAACATCACTGTAGCATTATTTAACATTTTGCACTGAACTTTCGTTAACCCCAGACACTTTTAACTACTTCCGGAAGTGCAACTCCTCACCTTCATGCTGGATTTCTTATTTATTCGCGCGCGCGTGCGTGCGTGTGTGGCGTGTACGCGTGTACATTGTTTTTAATTGATATTTTGGGTCCTTTCTTTAAAATTGTAAGAATTTTTTTTTAGAAGTCCAAAGGTGGCATTCGAGCTGTCCAGGGTGTACTCTCCCCTCGCCCAGAATCGGCTGGGATGGGCGCTAGCCTCCCCGCGACTCTAATTAATTAACATTTCAGAAAAATGAATGAATGAATAATTTGAATTTTAAATTAAAAACCCCAACTATAAATTCGTACTTGTCGGCTTCCTGTCATTGAAGGTAAGCACCAACCAATGGGACTGTGCAACGTCACATAGTGGGCGGAGTTACCATCTTCTCATTGCTTACCTGGACATTTGGCGGAACAGGTTAATATTTATGATCTCTGATGTTTACAACTGAATTGCTTTGACTTGAGCTTCATTTTCATCTCTGTTCTTCCACTTTTTTCTCCCCCCCCCAACACCTAAATACCAATGAATGATCCAGCTCCCCTGGATGTTTCTCCAAAGATGGACATCGTATTATATTAAATGTGATTGAAATCCAGCTTTGTAATTTTCTCGAAGAACAGCAGTGTTATTTGGTGGCACTTGAATTAAATAAAAAATGTTTAACCTGATGAGAAAAGACAAGGAAAAGGATGGAACAAGGAAGGATAAAAAAGAGAAGAAGGAGAAAAAAGAGAGAATGTCCCAAGCTGAGCTGAAGAGCCTGGAGGAAGTTGGTCTTCGACGCGGATTCTTCCACCTACAGCGTGGTGGTTCCAAAAGAGATTCCAAGGCCAAGTTGGAGATTTCTGACCCTATTCCAATACAAGTGGTCAACAACCCAGAACTCACATTGACGAATTTGACTTCTAACAACAGAAGCAGCGGTGTGCTCCTGAGCACCTCCAACTCCAGTGACAACATTAAAGAAGATGCCATGGAAGACCTTCAGAGGTCCTACTTCAGAGATCAAGCTTCCAGACCTGGGTCCCTGACAAAGCAGGACTCCCCAGTGTTGAAGCTTATAAAACGCTTATCCTTTTCTCAGAAGAACAAAGAGGACAGCCCCTCAGAAGGTTCGGTTATATCTCGACCAAACTCGGCTACTCCTTCTCCACAGATCGAGCCTAAGGTTTCTCATCATGTGCCCCGATACATCTCCCACCGACGTGCCCCACTTCGGCAAGTCCAGATACCCTTATTAGTAGATAGACTGTTTCCAGCAGACTTGCATTTACCTGCTCTCATCCCTCCTGGTGTCCCTGAACCCAGAGAGCTGGAACTCCAGCGGCGCAAAACAGGCGATTTTGGCTTCTCTCTGAGGCGCACCACCATGCTCGACCAAAAACCTGATGGCTCTGTTTACCGGCGTGTCGTCCACTTTGCCGAGCCGGGTGCAGGTAACAAGGATGTTACTCTTGGCCTGGTTCCAGGGGACCGTCTGGTGGAGATCAATGGGTTGAACGTGGAAAATAAGAACAGGGATGAAATTGTGGAAATGATTCGGCATTCTGGAGAGACTGTCTGTCTGAAAGTGCAGCCCATTGTGGAGCTGAGTGAGCTTAGTCGCTGTTGGTTAAGAAACAGCGCAGGAGTACGTGGTGAGACCTATAAGGTAAGAAAACATCAATTTTTGCTCTAACGCAATGGCAGCTGCTGTGTTGTTGTTCTTTTATTATTCAATGGTTTGTTATTTTATGACGTTGCTTCTTTGCTTCTTAGCCAACCTGACATTTGATCATGATCTGCATCCTTCTGACATATCATTTGCCAAAGTTGTAAGACTATAAAGTCATTCTATCACCTTGTTCCTGGCAGAACGGCTCATTCTATTCTAGTGTTTTGAATGCAAAAGAAGTACAGAGCCAGGAATCATGTTGCAGTCTAACATTCAGTTTTTTGTCCCCTATAGCGATGTTCCTTCAAAGGGATGTGTATGCGGGTTGTGTGTAAGTGTTTGAACACGATCTCATGAAGCAGTCAGAGATGGACGATAGTTTGAGCAATCCTGTGAGGGGAAGATTTTATGAGAGGAGACCTAGTTACTCAAGTGGTGTTCATGATGCACATGGTGTTGGAGATGCACATGAGGAAATTAACCCTTTCCTTTTCTCTCTCTGATTTCTATGAATTTCCATGCCTCACAACAAACGCTTATTTGTGATGCAAATAAGAAGGGATGAGGCGTTTGGTACCTGGGCCTACAGTGTGGACTCAACAGACTTGACCCACCTCTTAATACAGTACCACTACTATCACATCACAATTATACAAACCATCAATAATATACAAAAACACAATATAACAAGGCGTGGCTTTGCAGAGCGAGAGAGCGAGAGATGCATTTCACACATTGAGGGTGAATACCTGGTCTGAAAGTATCGAACAAACCCTTTCCTGGGTCAAGCTAGCTGGATTCAGGGTTGGCCGACCTTTCTTTACGATGTCTAGCTTTTCAGAATAAGTGAGCCTTGAAAATGGATTTTTAAGAATGTCTGACACCAAGTTGATTTCTCCTCCTTTTTCAGCCACTGTGAGCAGAAAAAATTCTAACTCAAAGGTATTGTGTGCAGATTGCTGCCGACTGTTCTGCTGATTGGACTTCGGTTTTCCAACAGTTTTGTTCTGACCAACCAATCAGAGGATGTAAAAATGCTAACGTTATGGTTGGCCAGCTAGCTGGCCCTGTGAGACGAATTTGAAATCTGATTGGTTAAAAAAAACAAAACAGCCCCATTGCTCATATAGTTTAAGTGACACTGCTGATTCTGAAGGCTCTGGGCAAATTAGCTTGATATGGCAGCACATAGAAGCTGAAATCTGATTGGACCAAAAAAAAATAAATACATGCACTGGAAGCGGTGCAGCCAAGAGACATGCTATGAAATGGAGAGAATAGACTGTTCAGAATACAATTTAATGGAACAAATAAGTTAATCAAAGTTGTAAATGTAGGTCAATGCTTCTGATAGTGTGTAGACCAGAGGAAGTCTTGCTGGCCCTGAAGGTCCACCACTGCTGTAAACGTCTCTATTTGAAATTATGTTATTACAGTAATCAGTAGTTTAAGTTTTCATTGGGCATATGTGAATCATCTGTAGACTACACTTGAGATTTTTCTTTTTTTTTTTCTTCACCTCCTTACCCCCCCTGTACACTTTGGCACTCTTTTACATTGCATTCTGGTCCAGAGAGAAGGGTGACCCAGTTCAAATATCTGGGCTGTTCTGTTCAGTTTGCCTCTGCATACCAAGCTGTAAGTCCTCCACGCAGGCAGACCCTGGTTTATAGTCCTAAAAACACTATATTGGAGGAAAGGCAATGTAAAATTAGATTGAAAGTGAAGTTGACCTTAGGTTCATTCATTGATTGATTTTTCTAAGCTGCTTAATGCCAGTTAGGGTCGAAGGAGGCTGGTGCCCATCTCGGCCGACATCCTGGACAGTTTGCCACACCATCACTGGACCAACACTTACAAATAGGGGCGATTTAAAGCACCCAATTAGCCTACTGTACCTGTTTTTGGACTGTGGAGGAAACCAGGCTACATGGAGGAAACCCACACAAACACAGGGAGAACATGAAACCACACAGAATCACCCAGGCTGGGAATTGAACCCAGGACCTTCTTACTCTGAGGCGGAGGTACTAAACACCATGCTGCCCTGACCTCATAATTGAGGAAGTAAAATTCAAGACCTTTATCTAGCACGAGATATGAAAATACCTTGATGTTAAATTACGTCACGACTGTGTCCTATGCTGAGTCATGCATGTTTGCACTCATTTGCCTTTATCAAGTTTAGCTAGTTTAGCCGATTGCAATTAATTTATCACTGTTGTTAAGGTATTGTTAAAATCTACGTCCACCAAATTGCCCATAATATGCTGTCACCTGACCTTCACACCTATCCATATGGGCTTGTTTCGCATCCCATGACAACTGATGGGCATTGATATTAAGCTTCTCTATCTTGTTTTTATAACTTTGCTCTTGTAGGAAAGTCTTGTAGGGATTTGTGATCATTCATCCATAAGCTCGCCAGTGACGTTTGGTAATCAATTAAAGTTTAGTTTGTATGAAAAATGTTCAGTGGGGTTGAAGTTAGGAGTCTGTGCAAGCCACTTGGTCGGTAGGTAAAGTCTGTTCAGTTTTTACACTTGAGCCTCGTGGCTCATCAGGGCAGTGCTTATCCCCGGTTTCTGTAGCGTGAAGCGACCAGGAGTTCAACTCCTCCTGGATGGGACGCTAGTCCGTCGCAGGTTACCTTCCCAGTATATTTTTACTGGTACCCATTTGTATACTGCAGGGGGGAACAGAGGCACACTTGTGGTTGAGACCTTGCCCAGGGGTCTTAGCACAGTGAGGGTCTCAGTGGGATTCGAACTCACAACCTCCCGATCATGAGCGCAGCATCCTAACCACTATGCCACCGGCCCCAAGCCACTTGGGTGTACTGTATTTTGTTGGGTGTGTCCAGTTGAGCTCATCCACACGCATTTGCTTTGATATACTGTATTGATCCCTCAAGGGAAATTGCCTCTGCATTGAACCTATCAAATCCCATCCAACAAGCACTGAACAGTGGGCTGCCACACTGTGCATGCGTGCGCGCGCCTCACCCGGAGAGCAGTTGAGGGTTAGGTGCCTTGCACAAGGGCACTTCAGCCATGAATGTGTAGAAAGAGAAAGTGTGGCTCACTCCCCCACCATCACACATCTTTCCTACTGGTTTGTGAATCAAACCAGTGGCTTTATGGTCTCAAAGCCGCTTATCTAACCAACTAGCATAACCAGTTAGGCTATGGCTACCCCTAAAAGGTACATAGTGGAGTTTGTCCACTTAGTTTTGTCTATTTGGTTCCTTCCATTCAGTCCTGTCCAGTTGAGTCAGTTCAGTTAATTTTTTCAAGTTGAGTTCTTCCTTGCCAAAGGATCGAGAAGAACATTACACACCTACACTGATAACCCAAACCAATATGACCACTGAAAGGTGAAGTGAATAACAATGACTCTCTCATTACAGTGTCACCTGCCATGGAATGGGATGTATGTCGGCTAAAAGTTAACCGCTAGTTCTTAAAGTTACTGTGTTTGAATCAGGAAAAATGAGGATCTTGGTGACATTGACAAGCTCAGCATTGTGACAGCTAAAAAACTGAATCTATTCATCTCCAAAACAGCAGGCCTTGCGAGTTGCTCCTGGTATACAGTGCTAAGTAACTACCAAAGACTTATAAACAAGGAGAACCAATGAGCTCGTGTGAGTGTCATGGGTGCCCAAGGCTCATTCATCTTCATGGAGAGTGAAGGCTAGTACATCTGGTCTCATCCCGCAGAACAGCCAATGTAGCTAATGATAGAAAGGAGTCAGAACACAGTACACTGCAGTTTGCTGTGTATGGAACTGCAGACCAGTATGTTGGTGTTTCATGTTATGGCTGATTAGTGTTTTTTTTTTTTTTTTCCCTAAAAATCTACGCCATGGTGGAAATGTAGCCGGGTTTGATTCAACATGCTGTAAATCTTAATACATCCTGTGTACTTGAGAATGAAGAATGTAGGCCCTCTCAAAAATAATAGTGAGTAATCTAATAGATTAAGGAGGGTATATATATATATATTATGTAGGTGAAAAGTTAACAATCGCTCCAAGCAGATGGAATGTGCATGCCAGGTGTGTATTTGTAGTTTTCAGTTCCTTGTGTCGGCTGAACATTTGTCTTCATACGTCGTATGGAATGCAGCAGGAGAAGTCGATGTAGACAGATTGCGCAATGAATGCAGCACGAGCTTAAGATCTGATGGTAGTACTGGGGAGCGTCACTTGGTTTTATGGCTCCATGTTGGTGTGCTTCAATAGTACTGAGAAGTTTCACGGAAATAATACTGCAAAAAGTAGTTTGGTGACATGCTGGAGGTCATCAGTGATCTGGGTGTGGCTGTTGTATGCTAAATATCTAAGAGTCTATTTTCAACATCAGATGCTGAGATATTGTCACCTAATAAGGTTTATCAATAACAAAAAAATTCTCTCTCATTCCTTTCAAGTTAAATGCGGGATCGTTATGAGATCCCCCCCTTTCAAGCTTGCATTTATTATTACATATACAGTATAACAGCCTGGGGTGGCACTGTGGCGTAGTCGTTGCATCAAATCAAGAAGAACCTGGGTTTGAATCCCAGCCTCTGGTGTTTCTGTGTGGAACGGGCATGTGATCCCCGTGCTTGTTGGGGTTTCCTCTGGGTACTCCGGTTTCTCCCCTCAGTCCAAAGATATGAACATTAGGCACATTTAGTTATGCTTATTTGTTTAATATTTTTTTTGACATGTTCTCTTCTAAAAATGGAATTAGAGTTCCACACAAATGACACCTGACCTACGTTATCTGAAGTTTTATCAGAAGAACTGGAAGTATATTTTTTTTTTGTCATATTATTTGAGCATTTCATAATAATAGTAATAATAATTTTAATAAATAAAAGGTCAGAAAGACTTCCATGTTTGGAATTTATATTCAGAATATTTTCTTCTCTCTTCTGTTACCTGGCAAGTTCCCCCATTTGTACGACCGCTACAGTATAGTGACCCTGAGGAAAGCACTCGGTACCTATCATCTTTCACATGCCTGTGCTCATGATTAGCCAGTGTTGCTTTAATTGACGGAATACACAGTATGTCCTTCCCATTCTGAAAGCACATCCAATTTTGCAGTCTTAGTCATGGCATGTCTGGTATTCCAACTCGTCACATACTGATGATACAGCCTGTCTGCTGAACCAATCAGCCTTGAATTTAGAATTTTTTTATTTTTTTTACTTTGGAGCCAATAGGGTTAAATTCGCTACCAAATATCTGTTTTACCTTACACTGTCAGTTCATATAATGAAAGCTCACTTTCGTATCGCTTATTCACGTGTTCTACATCCCACTTGTTTAAAATAACAGTGAGAGATTTCCTTTCGGCTTTTTCCCTTTATCAGGAGTTGCCACAGCAAATGATTTGCATGTTTGATTTGGCATAGGTTTTTACGTCGGATGCCCTTCCTGATGCAACCCTTTAGCAAGGGACAGAAACACGCTGACGGCTTTGCAGCTCCTCTTTATGAAAGTCAACAATGGATCTTTTACATGACTCTCACCACAGACAGTGAGCGACATAGCCCGCCTTTGATAACACAGTTAGCTACACTGGGGGGGACAGTGACAACCCTGTGGGGACTTGAACCCCCAACCTTAGGATCCGCGATCCAGCACCTTATACCACGAGACCACCACTGCCCCTTGTTTAAAATAACCGTAACAATGATAAAACTGAATGACGGAAGGAATGATCTTGTGCATGTGGGATAACTTGGCAGCACTATGTCCACTCTCATTGAAATGGCAAATGTTTACAAATATCATGGCGTCTGGTGCTCATGGGGTCATTGATGCTCATGCACAGCAGAAAGCAAATGGTTTCAGTGATGCATTGTAGCCGATTCCAACTTTGAGAGAGCACTGCATTTCATCTTTATTAAATACACCTAAGAAGTCAGTGTGTACCTTTTTAAAGGGCATGTACATTGGACAAGCTTTCCAACAGTGGTATCTTGGTATTGTTGGAATGTGATCTCCAAAGTCCTGATCATACTGAGCCCTAATGTTGGAATTTTAATGTTCAGATTTTTCCCAGGTACAAGATACTGCGCAATCCTTCAAGTACTTATGTGTACACAATCAAAAGAACTATATAAATAAAAACTGTTGATGATGATGCTCTTCGATGCAGCATGCTATTGTCCAGCTCTTGTTTTGTTTCTCCTCAATCGAGTGCACTAATTTTTGCTTTTCAGAAGTACAGCTAAAAACTCGGGCCATGTTTAGCTTGTGGCCTTTCCCAGTTTAGTAGTTTAGACAGTGCTTCTTCCCAGCGGTGTGTTTTTAGAGTCGAGAGGGTTGTGATCTGAGGAATTGAGAGACAGACATGCTCTTGTGGGCTTGGTCGAGAGTAGATGTGGGCTCAAACAGGAGGTTAGATGGTCTAACTCATCTGACCGCAGCCTGAAATTGAGTTGCAGTCAAGATATGGAACAGTGTTTGAAGCAGCTCACGGGCTGTTGTAAGAGAGAGCAACATCTAGCTGGCCTTGTAACTGTCCCAGATTCCACCACTACATTCATCTCAAAGTGAGAAAATTTTAGCTTTTGGGATTGACCTAGAACCAGCAGGACTATAAATACATTGGGAGAATTGTTAATCTAGATCATGTATCGTAGCAGATGGGGTCTAGTTGGCGAGATGCTAATAAAGTGTCATTGTCCTTTTTTTAAAATATAAATGTGTATGCAAACTGGTTCAGAACATGAGGTCTGAGAGGAGAGGAAATGGACCTGTTTAACAAAAGTGTCATATTAACTCGAAGCAAAACTGGCTGCTTATGAATTCCTAAACGTCACCAAACGAGACGTGCAGGTTTTCAGGTTTCCTCCTATACGAAAGTGTTCAGTGAGAACGCTGGCACACTTTGACTCCATTCATGCTTTGTGCACAGGTCTGATTCCAGTTCTTCATCGCTACACCCAGCTTAGCCTTGCAAAACGGAGTGGCAATCTCTGAGACAGCTGAATACTGTACCACCGAATCAGACGACAATAATCATAAATATCACGTCTGTTTGTGTGTGTGTTTTTTGTTTTTTTTTTGTTTTTCCCCAGGACCTGTCTATCATCTTGAAACCCTTCTACAGAACTCGGATTTTTATATTTATGTAGTTTTATTAGAATATCAGTAATTTGTATTACAAATGGTACTGTACAAATATAACTCGGATGCGAATATCAATTCTACAGTTTTTTTTTTTTCAACAGGAGATCAGATTATTAGTGTAATGTGCTCACCATTTTCTCTCTCTCTCTCTCTCTCTCTCTCTCTATATATATATATATATATATATATATATATATATATATGTGTAAGTGTGTGTGTATACACATATGTGTGTGTATATATATATATAAAATATGTATGTATACAGACGCTCCCCGACTTGCATTCATCCGTTTTACGTTTTTTCGATTTTACGCTTTTTTTTTTTTTTTTTTTTTTTTTAAAAAGGCAAATTTTGAGTTTAGACATACCTACGGAGTACGCTGACGTAATGACGCAATTACACTGCATTCATTGTTTACAAAATACAGACTATGTGCATGTGTATGTATGTGTGTGTATATGTATGTATGTGTATATATATATATATATATATATATATATATCTGTTATATAGCATGTTACCCTTGTGTTAAGACGTCGTCACTGTGATCTTTGTGTTTACACTGTTTTGCGGACTTTTGTAACCCTAAGCAAATCTGGTTGGTCAGAAGTGTAAGCCAACTAGCATGGGTGCAAGTCTTATACACAGAGATGAATTAACTATCTGCTCAGATCGGCACAATCTTTATATTTATTATCTTTTAGCAGAATCCTAAGAGTGTATACTTATTTTTATATTAATATTCATTAGGATTTGTACTTGTTCTTTGTATGCATCTCTTGAATAAAGTTTACTTACTGACACAAAAGAAAGAACGCTCCGCTTTGCGGGGAGACTGCATCAGTGCAGGCTGTGTTCTAAACGAGTTCAACGGCACCGTTGTGCACTTGAAAGACCGGAAGTCTGTATAACCCACAGCAAGTACACTACTTTCGGTATTGAGCACCTCACATATTGTAAGCGTTGATTGACTGTTTTAAGCTTCATGTAAAGTGACTCGGTATAAATAAGTACCTTGTCTGTCTGTCTTCCTTTCGGCTTTTTCCCTTTCACTCGGGAGTCGCCACAGCGAACCATCTGATTCGCACGTTTTTTTGATTTTGGCAGAGGTTTTTACGTCGGATGCCCTTCCTGTCACAACCCTTTTAGCAAGGGACAGAAACACGCTGACGACTTTGCAGCCTACTCTTTACGAAAGTCAGCAATGGTTCTTTTACATGCCTCTCACCATAGACAGCCTTTGATAACCCAGTTAGCCGCACTGGGGGGTATAAATAAGTAACTTATTTAAAATTAATGTTGATAGTATTTGATATTATTTTACAATATTATGTTTGTAATAATTGATTTAAGGGTGTTTTTATGAGATACGGTAATGGTATTTATGGATGTATAGTACAGTATGAGCGTCATATGTCTCGCGTCATACGTCACTGTAACAACTTACATTCGGCACTCCAGAACCAAATAAAAACGTAAGTCGGGGAGCGTATGTGTATGTGTGTGTATATATGTATGTGTATATATATATATATATATATATATATATATATATATATATATTTACTTACACACACACACTTGTCCTTCTCAAAAAACTAGCATATTGTAATAAAGTTCATTATTTTCTGTAATGTACTGATAAAAATTAAACTTTCATATATTTTATATTCATTGCACACCAACCGAAATATTTCAGGTCTTTTATTGTTTTTATACTGATGATTTTGACATACAGCTCATGAAAACCCAAAATTCCTATCTCAAAAAATTAGCATATCATGAAAAGGTACATCTGAATCAACCAATTAACTCTAAACACCTGCAAAAGATTCCTGAGGCTTTTAAAAACTCCCAGACTGGTTCATTACTCAAAACCGCAATCATGGGTAAGACTGCCGACCTGACTGCTGTCCAGAAGGCCATCATTGACACCTTCAAGCAAGAGGGTAAGACACAGAAAGAAATCTCTGAGCGAATAAGCTGTTCCCAGAGTGCTGTATCAAGCCACCTCAGTGGGATGGCTGTGGGAAGGAAAAAGTGTGGCAGAAAACGCTGCACAACAAGAAGAGGTGACCGGACCCTGAGGAAGATTGTGGAGAAGGGCTGATTCCAGACCTTGGGGGATCTGGGGAAGCAATGGACTGGGCTACAGGTGCCTCATTTCCCAGGTTAAGCCAAGTGAACCAGAAACGGTGGCAGAAACCCCTGACCTGGGCTACAGAGAAGCAGCACTGGACTGTTGCTCAGTGGTCCAAAGTACTTTTTTCGTATGAAAGCAAATTTTGCATGTCATTCAGAAATCAAGGTGCCAGAGTCTGGAGGAAGACTGGGGAGAAGGAAATGGCAAAATGCCTGAAGTCCAGTGTCAAGTACCCACAGTCAATGATGGTCTGGGGTGCCATGTCAGCTACTGGTGTTGGTCCACTGTGTTTTATCAAGGGCAGGGTCAATGCAGCTAGCTATCAGGAGATTTTGGAGCACTTCATGCTTCCATCTGCTGAAAAGCTTTATGGAGATGATTTCATTTTTCAGCATGACCTGGCACCTGCTCACAGTGCCAAAACCACTGCTAAATGGATTACTGACCATGGTATTACTGTGCTCAATTGGCCTGCCAACTCTCCTGACCTGAACCCCAGAGAGAATCTGTGGGATATTGTGAAGAGAAAGTTGAGAGACACCAGACCCAACACTGTGGATGAACTTAAGGCCGCTATCGAAGCATCCTGGGCCTCCGTAACACCTCAGCAGTCCCACAGGCTGATTGCCTCCATGCCACACCGCATTGAAGCAGTCATTTCTGCAAAAGGAGTCCCAACCAAGTATTGAGTGCATAACTGAACATAATTATTTGAAGGTTGATTTTTTTTTTTGTATTAAAAACACTTTTTTTATTGGTCGGATGAAATATGCTAATTTTTTTAGATAGGGATTTTGGGTTTTTCTTTACTTTTTTGCCAAAATTATCAATATTAAAACAATAAAAGGCTTGAAGTACTTCAGTTGTGTGTAATGAATTTAAAATACAGTGATACCTCTGCTCACGAACATAATTGGTTCCCAGAAAGTGTGTGTGAGGCGAAAAGTTCGTCTTCCGAACATTTATTTCCCATAAGAAACCATTAAAATGAGAATAATCCGTTCCCAGGTCCCCATAAAACATAATTTTCTACTAAATAAGCCTTAAAACTACACAAAAATATACCTTATTTTATGTATAATAAATGTCTATTGTATTGTAATTAAAGAAATAAACTGTACTGTATAATAAAGTCGTTTTATTTACCTTTGTGATGGTAGTTGATGGCTTGATGGAATGGAGTGGGAGGAGGAGGGAGGGCGGGACTTACTGTTTGGAAGGAGAGTTTGGAAACGCCTACTGTTTGGAAACACGTATCGTCACACACGCACCCTTAATAGCTTCCTTGTTCTTAAGGATGGTGGTAGACTTAGCGTACTGGTACTGGGACGCTGAGTCACACAAACGCACACCTCGTTCGTGTTTTTCAATGATCTCCGCCTGTGGTGGGGTCTTTTTCGGTCCCATAATAGCAAAAGTACACTCAATATGGTCCAAAATGTCTAGCAAACACAAACCACTTCTGCATTCAAAGAAAGGGGGTGACGAACTGTGACGCCGTGAGCGTGCGTCAGCTTCTCGTGGCCGCCACCGTGGCGCTGTTCGACCGCGCGGTTTGGTTCGTCCGCCGAAAAGTAGTTCGTCAGCCGAGACTATATTTTCGCGAATTTAAAGTTCTTGAGGCGAAAAGTTCGTGAGCTTAAGCGTTCGTCAGGAGCGGTTTGACTGTATATGGAAGTCTAATGTTTATCAGTACATTACAGAAAATAATGAACTTTATCACAATATACTAATTTTTTGAGAAGGACTAGTATATAGTATTCTTCTTCTTTTACTTTCGGCTGCTCCCTTCAGGGGTCGCCACAGCAAATCATCCGCCTCCACCTCACCCTGTCCTCCGCATCTTCTTTTCTGACTCCAACGACCTTCATGTCTTCCTTCTTCGACGTCTTCGACCAACAGTAGTCCAATTTCCATCAGCACCCTGTTGATTGACAGCACTGATGGCGGTCGTTGTTAACCCGGGCCTCGACCGATCCGGTATGGAGGTAATACTTTTGATTTGCATCATCAATAATTGGCATTGGTTTTACGTCGGATGCCCTTCCTGACACAACCCTCTGCATTTCTCCGGGCTTGGGACCGGCATGAGGGGGAGAGACACTGGTTAGTGCCCCCCCCACCTCATGGCTGCATTGACTAGTATATAGTATATAGTATGTATATGTTTTTATATATATATATATATATATATATGTGTGTGTGTATGTATATATATGTATGTATGTATGTGTATAGCGGGGATCACCAAAGTGGTGCCCATGGGCACCAGGTAGCCTGCAAGGACAATATAAGTTGCCCGCAGACCTGTTCACTGTTATTCTTAGGACGGACCCACGGCGTCATAGCACCACTCTCCATTAAGCTGCATCTATTTTTTTAAATATATTTTTAAATCAAATCAATATCTTCACATCGATGAATATCATTAATTATTCATAATCACATACAATTAAAGGTAAATTGAGCAAATTTGTAATTTCTGACGTGTGTATTGACCTGGTATCCCTTCACATTAATTGGTACACAAGAAGTAGCTCTGTGTAATCAGGGTCTGCTGGGAACGTTTGGCGGAGTCCCCTGTCCGAGAGGCCTTTAACTCCCACCTCCGGCAGAGCTCCAACCACGTCCCTGAGGAGGCGGGGGAAATGGAATCCGAATGGGCCATGTTTCGTGCCTCCATTGCTGAGGTGGCAGCCCATAGCTGTGGCCGTAAGGTCGTCGGTGCTTGTCGTGGTGGTAATCCTCGAACCCTGCGGTGAAGGGGGCCGTCTAGCTGAAGAAGGAGGCCTATCGGGGTTTATTAGCCTGTGGGACTCCCGAGGCAGCAAACAGGTACCGGCAGGCCAAACGTGCTGCAGCCGAGGCTGTCGCAGATTCAAAATCTCAGGCGTGGGAGGGGTTTGGTGAGGGCCTGGAGAGTGATTATCGGTTGGCCTCAACAAGGTTCTGGACCGCCATCCGACGCCTTAGGGGGGGGGGGGGAGCAGTTCTTCACAAACACTATTTACAGTGGAGGTGGGGAGCTGTTTACCTCGACTGGGGATGTCGTCAAGAGGAACAATGTGGTTTTCGTCCTAGCCGGAGCACTCTTCACCAACTCTATACGCTTCACACGATTCCGGAGGGAGCATGGGAGTTTGCCCAATCTGTCCACATGTGCTTTGTGGATTTGGAGAAGGCTTTCGACCGTGTCCCTCGAACAATCTTGTGGGGCGTGCTCTGAGAGTATGGCATTCCCGACCCGTTGCTACAAGCCATTCGGTTGCTGTATCACCGGAGCCCGAGTTTGGTCCATATTGGCAATAACAGGTCGAATTTTTTTCCGGTGGGAGTTGGAGTCTGCCAAGGCTGTCCTTTGTCACCGATTCTGTTCATAATTTTTATGGACAGAATTTCTAGGCGCAGTCGAGGCGTTGGGGTTCTGGTTCGGTGGCCATCGGATCTCGTCTCTGCTTTTTACGGATGATGTTGTCCTTTTTGGCTTCATTAAGTCGGGACATCCAGCTCTCATTGGAGCGATTCACAGCCAAGTGTGAAGCAGCCGGGATGAGGATCAGTACCTCCAAGTCTGAGGGCAAGGTTCTCAGTCGGACAAGGGTGGAATGCACCCTCCGGGTCAGGAATGAGGTCCTGCCCCAAGTGGAGGAGTTTAAGTATCTTGGGGTCTTGTTCACGAGTGAGGGATGGATGGAGTGAGAGATCAACAGACCGATCGCTGCAGCCTCTGCTGTTAAGCGGAGCCTGTACCAGTCTGTCGTGGTGAAGAAGGAGCTGAGCTGCAAGGCCAAGCTCTCAATTTAACAGTCAATCTACGTTCCAACCCTCACCTATGGTCACGAGCTTTGGGTAATGACCGAAAGAGCAAGATCGCGTCCACAAGCGGCTGAAGTGAGCTTCCTTCGTTGGGTGGTGGAGAGCTCGGAGTAGATCCGCTGCTCCTCTGCATTGAGAGGGGCCAGTTGAGGTGGTTCAGGCATCTGGTCAGAATGCCTCCCGGATGCCTCCCTGGTGTGGTATTTCGGGCATGTCCAACCGGGAAGAGATCCCGGGGTCAACCTAGAACACACTGGCGGGACTGTCTCTCGGCTTGTCTGGGACCTCCTCGATGTCCCCCCCCCGGGCAAGTTGGAGGAAGTGGCCGGGGAGAGGGACCTCTTTGCTTAGGTTGCTGCCCCCGCGACCCGACCCTGGACTTGGCTGATGATGATGATGATGATGAAGTAGCTCTCAGTTTCAAAAAGGTTGGTGACCCCTGGTATATAGTGTGTGTGTGTGTGTGTGTGTATATATGTGTGTGTGTGTGTGTGTGTGTGTGTGTGTGTATGTATGTCTGTCTTCCTTTCGGCTTTTTCTCTTTTACTCGGGAGTCGCCACAGCGAATCATTTGATTCGCACGTTTGATTTTGGCAGAGGTTTTTACGTCTGATGCCCTTCCTGTCACAACCATTTTAGCAAGGGACAGAAACACGCTGACGACTTTGCAGCTACTCTTTACGAATGTCAGCAATGGTTCTTTTACATGCCTCTCACCATAGACAGTGAGAGACATGGCCCGCCTTTGATAACCCAGTTAGCCGCACTGGGGGATATATATATATATATATGTCTGTAATGTATGTATGTATGTATGTATTTATATATATATATATATATATATATATTTATTTATATTTTAAATGTGTGTGTATGTGGTACCTTGATTAACGAGTGTCTTTAAAAACTTAATAGCTTCAACTCCACCAAAAATCTGACCTAACCAAAGAGCAAATTTTTGATTTACGAGCTCTGCTGGGGAAATGGCTTTTCTGTGCCGTATTCATATTAGCCTCTTAATCTTCCGCTTGTATTCCTCTGCGTTCCAAGAACGCCTTGTGCAGTGCTTCTCAATTATTTTCTATGACGCCTCCTATAGGAAGAAAAAAAAAATCATTTCACGCACCCCCCCCCCCCGATAATTATTCCCATAGGAAATAACAGAAAACCAATTAATTCGTTTCAACCCCCTCCCAAACTCATAACCTGCCACAAACACTATATTTTACTTAATATATTAAAGCTAAACATGTTAAAACAATAAATATTTCATAATACATGTACATTCACATCAATAATAATAAATAATAATAAACCAATAATAAATAATAAGTGAACTAACCCTTCCGATCAACGACTGCGCAGAGGTGTCACGTGGGCAGGTATGAGGTGGAATTTTGTGCATCTGCACACGACAAATGCCAGCAAGGAAAGTGTAATTGTGCATCCTCTACAGAAGGTGACAGTGGCGCTCTCACTGTGTTCCCTACACCATAGGGAACACGGTGAGAATGCCACTTCCACCTACTGTAGAGGATGTGCGATTACACTTCATCGTAGTACGGTATGGCAAAAAAGCATGCTCCACAGGGTCACATGCCCCCCCCTCTCATCTCACTCCCCACTATTTGAGAAGCACTGACTTTGTGGGAGCTCACCACGAGCCTTTCTTCTATTCTGTTTTATTACCAGACGTCATAATATTATTTAACATATCATTCCGTGTAATTTTGGGTATTTTTAAATTCCGTTCACTTGCTTTCTTGAATCCTGTCTCCGTGTAATCATTGTCCGCTGGCAGTGCCTTCATTAATTACATTTTGATTCGATTATATAACAGCTTATTTTGGCGGCACACCAACTGCCTGTCTGCCTAACTAGAAGACCACCATCCAGTCAGATCGGGTCCAAGTCACCCCAGTTTCTTTCTGTCTCTCCTCACATCACTTTCACTCCATCTTCCGCTTTTACAAATTTTCACTCATCTTTCTGCCATGGCACTGTTACTGACTGTCAATGTGCCAGTAGTGAATGCACAAAGGAAAACAAAATTCAGCCTTGTTTAGTGTTTGATGGCTTTTCCTTTTAGCCATAGAAGAAGGAAGTGAGGCCAGGCATCATTCAGTTCATGACAGAGGCGATGATGGACATGACTCTCCTGTGGATGAAAGAAGAAGAGATTTGGGTCAAAGCTCATGATTAGCATTCTGATGACATTCTGTGGCTCTTTTTTCCTCCTTATGAAAGAAATATTTGAATATAAATCGAACATATACATCCGCCTAACAGCAAGAAGGTCGTGGGCTTGGTGAAAGCGTTTTTGTGTGCATGCTTGCCCTGTGTTTGCATTCGTTTTCTCCAGCTAATCAGGTTACCTCATATGGTCATATGGCGTGCGTGAGAGCGAGAAAAAGACAGCGAGAGAGGTGTGTGTGTGTTAATAAAAAATGTTTAATAATGGTTCAATTAAGAAATATGTTAATAAAATGTTTAAATGGTTTAATAAATAATTTTATTTTACTTTTAACACATATTTCATACAAAATTGGTGTACTTTTTGTCATTTTTAAAGGGTTTATGGGGTTTATCCAGTCCAAAGACTGGAGACTTGAACGAATTCGATGTTTAACATGTAAGATGCGACCCCTACTTACGAAATCCCCGAAATACGAAAAGGGGTCTGGAATGGATTAATTTCGTAAGTTGGGGGCCGACTGTATTTGGGTAGCCTGATGGAAAAGGTCTTAGACCAGGCTACAAAATTTTTCAAGCCCTGAGAGGTGAGAAATGCTTCTTTTTTTCTTTATTCTGTGATGCATCAGTTTCAACTGAATCTCAACTTTATGCTCAATGGTTTCAGTTCCCTTTAAAAACAATAAACGCACACCTAAAATGTTGACTTGTATCCCTGTCAAAAAACCCCCATTGAACTGCGCTATAAATAAATATCTAACATCTGTTAAAATGAGTGTTTCAGATTAGTTCCAGTGCGAAACCAACTAGACTTCACATAATTACAATTAGACTAATCACATCAGAGGAATGCTCGCTAATTATGATTAATTTCTGAATTCCAACATCATATAAATATAGTGGTGAGCACATCTGTTTCACAGAAAGAAGGTCCTGGGTTCGAGTTCCGGATTTGGCATTGGCATTTCTGTGTGGAGTTTGCATATTCTTCTTGTGCTTGCCTGGATTACGTCAGGGCACCAGGTCTCCTCCTACAGTCCAAAGACCTACACATCAGGCTAAGTGGCTGTTCCAGATTGTCTCCAGGTAGAGTATGAATGATTGTGCCCCGCAATAGTCCGATAAGCTGTACAAGGTATACTACGTCTTCGCTTTAAGTTAGATGAGAGAGGTTCCAGTCTCCCCGCCCCTCAATACTATATTGGACTTGACTAGTTTGTGATCTCAGGATTATAAAACATTATTCGGAGTGGATAACGTTTGACCGGATGGTTTTGGTCATTGATGCTGAAATTTAATAAAATGCCGTCCCAAAGTATCTGAAGAAAGGATGGGGCTGTGTGGCTCCATGACGTTTGCATTAGAAGTTCAGCCATTCAGAGAAGAATTTTTCCACTGTACGGTTCAGTCAGTGCGTTTATGCTACAAAATGTCCAAAATTTTGTATGGACAAAATGTAAATGCAAACATGCGAGTACACGTTGGTAATGTGGCAGGATAACTGAACAGTCAATGATATTCATGCGTATCTATTTCCCTGTAGGGTTTCATCCTGATTTGCATTTCTGATGTTCATCATGTTATTTTTGCATTTTTCAGTCTTATTTGTGTAAACACCCATGTTTAGACTATTCTAACCTAATTTAATCGAGGGATCTGTGTGTGTGTGTGTGTGTGTGTGTGTGTGTGTGTGTCATGAAGGATTAAGGTGCTCCAAAGCATCAAGATTGTCTCTATTGTGTTTTTTGGAAAAACACACCTTTTTCCTGGGGTCATATGAAACTCTGGATGCACAAGAACGCACCATGAGAACAAGCCTAAACTTGCTCAGTCTATCTCTCTACGAGGCATGCTTGCTACATCCAGAGACAGTTTGTGAGTAATCTTGGGAGAAGCACACCTGTATAGTGTTAGTGTAGTATGCGGGTACTGAAAAAAGTTCTTGCTTGGGTCAAATTTTTCAGGAAATGCTCGGAATTTCCCTGTACTCCATATATTTCCACCCCATAATTCCATCCACTGAAGCAAGAATCTCCGGCTTGTTTTCACATCAGTCAGAAGCATTTGTCTCAGGAGGTTAACCCCAAACACACACCTGTTCTGCTTCATCAGCACCTCGACTCACGTTGACAGTAATGGAAACCAAAACTGGACACAAAGCAGGGTTCAGTCTTTTATGTGATATCTTCAAGTACTCATGGCACCATTTTCATAGTTTGATTCAACAAAATTATGATTCAAACTGCAGTCCAAACATCTGTGTTGAGAAGAAATAGTCAATTTTTTTAACTCGTATCGGGTCATTCTCATCTTGGAGTGATTAGGGAAGAAGAAGGAAGTGATGTCATTGAGCGAAGACTCTCTCTGCGTTGTTTTCCTGGAAGCAGCTAATTCGTACTGCGTCACGAGTTACTGCAACAGCATGCATGCGAAAGGTGTTAGTTGTGTTCGTTCATGCTTCCAAAGGATGCGAAATTAAAGTGCTATGATGAATAAATAGGTGGAATTATTCTCCTGTTGTTCTGACACCAATGATGAGGATGAAACAGATGATGATTACCCGGCATTAGAGTTTACTGGATTAAGCAGCAGTGCTAAAAATAAAACCTGGCTTTATAAAGAAGCATGGCCCATGCTGGATTACTGATGGGCGGGGCATGGTCAGACAAATGGGAGCTTCTGATTTTGTGTTAGTGACCTGATAGTAGTCCGGTTTGTGTTTGTTTTGGCTGGGGCAGAGTTCACGTCCTCTGTTTTCCAAATTCTGTGCAGTTAAGGTGTGGAGTTTGATTTTCTGTTATTAGCATTTAGATCAGTGTTCAATGATTTCAGTAGGCCAAGCAAGGTTTACATTTTCGTCTTGTTTTTATAGAACCATTGACTTCATTCTGTAAGACGAAAAGAAATTAACAAGGGCCAGATAATTCTTTGTTATTTTGAACCCTTTTGCCTGATGTAGATGAATTTGGGATAAATCAGAAAATTCCACTTTTATTCCAGACTTCCCCATTCAGGTATTTTTTATCTAAAATTTTATTCAACAAGATCAGCAAACACTTAACTGGCATACAATCAGGAAGCCATGAGCGACACGTGAATTATGCTCATTGCCAAATCTGGTTGTTTAGGTAACCATCTCACATTCTACGGACTTCCCAAGAGTGAATGCATGATATCTGGCAGGGCCACTTCAAGAATAGATATATTTATTTAAGGGGTATTTAAATATTAATAAACAAATAGAATTATTATAATAATATTAATTATCATCATCGTATGACAAGTATATCCTCTGGCGACCTTATTTTCCTTATATCAATTGGATATTGTGTGTTATTTTGCCATATTTTATGAAGACGTTGACCAAGTCAGCAGCATTGTGGTGCAGGGGCCAGCACGTCTTTTTGGTCTTATATGCCAATCAATGGAATCGTTTTGTTCTGATTGGTAGTTGCTTAAAGCGTGTCAACCTGAAAGTTCTAGTGAGTCTCATACTGTACTTGCCCACTTCATCTTGTTTCACTGAATTTACAAGATCGCTTGTTGCTCATCACTTCCGAATTCATGTTTATTTTGATTTGGTTTCTTGGGGACAGTCAGCTCCCAAAATTCCAACCTGGAATACATTGGAAAATATATATATTTTTAAACATATAAAATAAATTCCCAGTCAGAAATGGTTTTGTCAATCGCAGCTGTGTTAACTTCTCCCTTCACCCATAACATGGCACCAATATTCGATTATCCCTGATTGTCTTTATTGGGATTCTATGACCTTTCAGTACCAGATTGAATGGTCTGTGACTATAATTATTAAAATTGTTTTTCAAGCTTGTGCTTTTCCAAGCTTGGTCTGCATTTCAGTGTGTTCCTACTCTGTTTTGTTGCCTTAAAGACATGAATGATGGTTGACTTGTTTCTCAACATTGTTGCAAAACACAGATGAGTGAAAGTCACAGTAGGCTATTTCCTGTCATGTTTGCCACCAAGCCTCATTCTTCAGTCTCGTCACAGTTTCGTGCCGGGCCATATTTTCTCATCAAGCACGTGTCAAAAGACAGGCCTTGGCCCAGCCGCCGTGCCATCTGTCAGCATGGCACCTTCTCCTGTAGAGCATGTGCTGTGCGTCCTATCTGCCAGGCTGCTCCCAGCTTTATATTTTGGCATTGAATGGAAGGGGATCTCACAAATCCAAAAAGAGAGATGAATTCTAATGAACTGAGACTAATGTAGGTTAATGTCTAACCCTGGCACAGTTCACTTGGCACCTCAAGCAGTTTATTGTATCTGCTCCACCTGTCTGACTTATTTGTTTTGCCTACATACTGTATATCATTTAACGATTTGCCGTCCCAGTGTGGCTGAAAATCTTTACAGCAGGCATTGTGCAGGTGAGACATTTGTCTGTATCTGCAAATATACAGAATCTATCCAGTAATACATTTTGCTCTATTGCTGCTGCAGAAACCCAGCGTTTATTAATTAAATGCCTTGTGCTCATGCACATTACTGATCATGCTACAGGTCACATGTCTGATATTACTTGGAGTCTGCAAAGGGAATGAAAGAATGTGATGTGTTTAAACTTGGCTTCGCTGTCTCTAGAGCTCAAGCTACTGTTTCTTATTACAGTTATCAATGAAACTTGGTCCTGGGTGGATGATTGAGATGTAGGAGTTGGATTAATGAGAGAGATGGATATTGGATGGTGATTAGATGCTGGATGAAAATATGAGGTAAATGGTTAATTATAAGATGATAGGATGGGATGGATGATGAGATGTAGGATGGAAGAGTTAGATAGATTGATAGATGGATGAACAGATGGAACAACTGAAGCATGGATGAATAGATGAAATGGATAATGGGATGGACAGATAGTGAGATGGGATGATGATTGACAAGAGAAGATGGAAGATATGATGGAATGTTTGAAATGAAGGAGTTGGGTAGATGGATGATAGATGAAAAGATGGGATGAATGATGAGGAGGTATGAATGAGTAGTAAGGAGGAATGGATTAATGGTGGTATGATTAATGATAAGATTTGATAGATGAGGTGCATGAGATGAGTTGGATGGATTGATGGATGATATGATGATGGATGGATGAATAGGTATATGATTTAATGGACTGGATAGGTGGATGAGCTTTATGAAAGATTTTATCCAGCGATGTTACAGATGGCGACTGAAAGGTATAGATTGTATTGGAGGGAATAAAAAAAAAAGAGGATGAAGTTGTCTGTGGATATTAGTGCAGATGAAGGTATACATGGGACAAATGAATTGACAGAATAGACACGAAGGATACATGGATGATGTGCACGATAGAGTGAGGGATGAATAGATGGAGGCATGAGAGTAGGGCGAGATGGATGATGCTAATTAATGTGATGAGACAGGGGAAGTCAGAGCTTCATGTTCTCATTTCTTTGGCAGTGAATTATTGACAAGTCAAGTGTTGTTCGATAGCCACACCCCCTTCCAATCCATTACAGTTAATCAGAATTAGCAGTCTTTTCAAACAGTATTGTATTGTACAGCCTTTTATATGTAAATTAACCATGAAGTCATGAAGACTCACTTTAGTTTCACACATTTTACTGTGATAAAACTAAAAATGTTAATTTTTCAGTCTTGTGGATAATTCAGTGAGCTGGATCCCCCTAGTGGTCATATTATGTAATCATTCCCAATGTGAGTGCTGTGTACTGTACAATGCTTTAGCTCATACTCTCCATTTTCTCCTATTGTAAATCTATATTTTTTTTAAGTTTCATAGATTTTAGGGAAAGAAAAAAAAAAACAGGTTTCCTCTGATTACTCTGGTTCCTCCCAGAGTCCAAAGACATGCAAAGTAGGCTACTTGGCAGTTTGAAAGTTCCCCAAGGTGTTTTGTAAGCTGTTTAGGGTGTACCTGCTCAGAGTCTGCCAGAATAGGCTCCAGCCTTCCAGTGACCCTGTCAATTAAGTAGTTTGGAAAATGAATGACAGCCATAAAGAGAAGCTGGTTTGCTGCGTGTTCGTAGCTAAAATCATGCAAGTGCTACAGGAATACCTTGTTTCATTTTTGGTTCCATATCATTTAACATGACTCTAAATCAGCGCTTCTCAAATTATGATGCCGGGGGGGCGCGCAATGTGATGCCAGGGGGGAGCCCGTATGACCTTGGGAACATGCTTTTTTGGAATAGTGTACGAGAATTAAATGTAATTGCACCTCTACTCCATTAGTTGGCAGTGACGCTCTCATTGTGGCGCTATGGTATAGTGGTTTTTAGCATGAGCAAACGAAATGAAGTGTGGTAAACAACACGGAAAAATTTCTGACTGGAACGAAGAGAAATGTGGCGAGAGACGGAGATATTAAGACATAAATAAGTTGAATGAGCTTAAATAAGGATGTTTTTTTATTTCAGTCACATTGGTGCACTTTAAATCTTTTCTATTACAGATTAAAAAACAATGTTAATAAAGTGCTTCTTTATTGTAAGTTGAACTATATATATATATATATATATATATATATATATATATATATATACCCCTCCTCGAATCACCACCTTATCGTGGTGGAGGGGTTTGCGTGACCTAATGATCCTAGGAGCTATGTTGTCGGGGGCAAATGCCCCTGGTAGGGTCACCCAAGGCAAACAGGTCCGGGGTGAAGGTCCAGACAAAGTGCGATTCAAAACAGACCCCTAAGACATGAGAAAACAACAGAGGAATCAGTCTCCCTTGCCCGGACGCTGGTCACCGGGTTCCCTCCTGGAGCCAGGCCCAGGAGGGGCTCAAGGCGGCGCCTGGTGGTCGGGCTTATGCCCATGGAGCCTGGCCGGGCCCAGCCCGAAAAGGAGACATGGGTCCGCCCTCCCATGGACCCACCACCCGTGGGAGGAGTTTTAGGGTCGGGTGCAGTGTGAGTTGGGTGGCAGCCGAAGGCATGGGTTCTGTCGGACTGATCCTCGGCTGCTTACTCTGACCTTCGGGACATGGAATGTCACCTCTCTGGCGGGAAAGGAGCCCGATTTGGTGCGTGAGGTGGAGAGATACCGACTAGATATAGTCGGGCTCACCTCAACGCATAGCTTGGGCTCTGGAACCATCCATCTCGAAAGAGGCTGGACCTTCTTCTATTCTGGAGTTGCTCATGGGGAGAGGCGGCGAGCCGGTGTGGGTATTCTTGTTGCCCCCCGTCTCGGTGCCCAAATGTTGGGGTTCTCCCCGGTTGACGAAAGGGTAGCTTCCCTCCGTCTTCGGGTGGGGGGACGGGGCCTGACTGTTATTTGTGCTTATGCACCAAATGACAGTTCAGAGTACCCACCCTTTTTGGAGTCTTTGGGGGGGGTGTTGGAGAACGCTCCCTCGGGAGACTCGCTCGTTGTCTTGGGAGACTTCAATGCCCATGTGGGCAACGATAGTGTGACCTGGAAGGGTGTGATCGGTAGGTACGGCCTCTCCAGTCTGAATCCGAATGGTGTGTCGTTGTTGGACTTCTGTGCTCATCATAGTTTGTCTATCACGAACACCATGTTCGAACATAAGGGTGTCCATAAGTGCACTTGGCACCAGGACACCCTAGGTCGCAGTTCGATGATTGACTTTGTAGTCGTGTCATCGGACTTGCGACCATATGTTCTGGACACTCCGGTGAAGAGAGGGGCTGAGCTGTCTACCCATCACTACCTGGTGGTGAGTTGGCTTCGTGGTGTGGGAGGTTGCCTTCCAGACCTGGCAGGCCCAAGCGTGTATTCAGGGGCTGCTGGGAACGGTTGGCGGAGCCCCCTGTCCGAGAGGCCTTTACCTCCCACCTCCGGCAGAGCTACAACCACGTTCCGGAGGAGGCGGGGGACATGGAATCTGAATGGGCCATGTTTCGTGCCTCCATTGCTGAGGCGGCAGCCCATAGCTGTGGCCGTAAGGTCGTCGGTGCTTGTCGTGGCGGTATTCCCCGAACCCGGTGGTGGACACCTGCGGTGAAGGGGGCCGTCCAGCTGAAGAAGGAGGCCTATCGGGTTTTATTAGCCTGTGGGGCTCCTGAGGCAGCAAACGGTACCGGCAGGCCAAGCGTGCTGCAGCCGAGGCTGTCGCAGATGCAAAATCTCGGGCGTGGGAGGAGTTCGGTGAGGGCCTGGAGAGTGATTATCGGTTGGCCTCAAAAAGGTTCTGGGCCACCATCCGACGCCTCAGGAGGGGGAAGCAGTTCTTCACAAACACTGTTTACGGTGGAGGTGGGGAGCTGCTTACCTTGACTGGGGATGTTGTTGAGAGGTGGAGGGAATACTTTGAGGACCTTCTCAATCCCACCAACACGCCCTCCGTGGAAGAGGAAGACCCTGGGGGTTCGAGTGAGGGTCCGCCCATCACTGGAGTGGAGGTCACTGAGGTTGTCAAAAGCTCCTCGGTGGTCGAGCTCCAGGATTGGACGAGATCCGCCCGGAATATCTCAGGACTCTGGATGTTGTAGGACTGTCTTGGTTGACACGTCTCTGCAACATCGCGTGGTCATCGGGGCTGTACCTCTGGATTGGCAAACTGGGGTGGTGGTCCCAATTTTTAAGAAGGGGACCGGAGGGTGTGTTCCAATTATCGGGGAATTACACTCCTCAGCCTACCTGGTAAAGTCTATGCAGGGGTACTAGAGAGGAGGATCCGACCGATAGTCGAACCTCGGATTCAGGAGGAACAATGTGGTTTTCGTCCTGGCCGCAGCACTCTTGACCAACTCTATACGCTCCACAGGATTCTGGAGGGGGCATGGGAGTTTGCCCAATCTGTCCACATGTGCTTTGTGGATTTGGAGAAGGCTTTCGACCGTGTCCCTCGAAAGATCTTGTGGGGCGTGCTCCGAGAGTACGGCGTTCCGGATCCGTTGCTACGAGCTATTCGGTCGCTGTATCACCGGAGCCAGAGTTTGGTCCGTATTGGTAACAGCAGCTCGGATTCGTTTCCGGTGGGAGTTGGAGTCCGCCAAGGCTGTCCTTTGTCACCGATTCTGTTCATAATTTTTATGGACAGAATTTCTAGGCGCAGTCGAGGCGATGAGGGGTTCTGGTTCGGTGGCCATCGGATATCATCTCTGCTTTTTGCGGATGATGTTGTCCTTTGGCTTCATCAAGTCGGGCCCTCCAGCTCTCATTGGAGCGATTCGCAGCTGAGTGCGAAGCAGCCGGGATGAAGATCAGTACCTCCAAGTCCGAGGCCATGGTTCTCAGTCGGACAATGGTGGAATGCACCCTCTGGGTCGGGATGAGGTCCTGCCCCAAGTGGAGGAGTTTAAGTATCTTGGGGTCTTGTTTACGAGTGAGGGAAGGATGGAGCGAGAGATCGACAGACGGATCGCTGCAGCCTCTGCTGTTAAGCGGTGCCTGTACCGGTCCGTCGTGGTGAAAAAGGAGCTGAGCCGCAAGGCGAAGCTCTCAATTTACCAGTCGATCTACGTTCCAACCCTCACCTATGGTCACGAGCTTTGGGTAATGACCGAAAGAACAAGATCACGGATACAAGCGGCTGAAATGAGCTTCCTTCGCCGGGTGGCGGGTTCTCCCTTAGAGATAGGGTGAGAAGCTCCGCCATCCGGGAGAGCTCGGAGTAGATCCGCTGCTCCTCCGCATTGAGAGGGGCCAGTTGAGGTGGCTCGGGCATCTGGTTAGAATGCCCCCTGGACGCCTCCCTGGTGTGGTGTTTCGGGGATGTCCAACCTGGAAGAGACCCTGGGGTCGACCTAGAACACGCTGGAGGGACTATGTCTCTCGGCTTGTCTGGGACCGCCTCGGTGTCCCCCCGGGAGAGTTGGAGGAAGTGGCTCGGGAGAGGGATGTCTGGACCTCTTTGCTAAGGTTGCTGCCCCCGCGACCCGACCCCGGACTAAGCGGAAGAAGATGAGATGAGATATATATATATATATATATATATATATATATATATTTTTTTTTTTTAATGTTAAGAAAGATACAATGTTATGCAGAGGTGTACTACTAACAATTTTATAGACAAATGGTACTATTTATAGTCAGTGGGGGGCGTATTTTTTCTTCCTAGAGGGGGCGCCACAGAAAATAAATGAGGAGCACTGCTCTAAATCAATGACGTGCAGTGAGGTTGACAGCTGGTGAAGCGCTGACTCTTTCAAGGTCATATTTACTCTGCCCCTTGCTTAGGGTTGTGTCAGGAAGGGCATCGATGTAAAAACCTACGCCAAATCAAACATGTGATGATTCACTGTGGCGACCCCTGAGAAAAATGGAACAACCGAAAGGAAAAAAAGACTTGCAAATACAAATTAAAAGGTACCTGTACCCAAAATTTACAGCATTCAAAAAATATCCACTATACTTTATTATTAACTTTTAAACATCGCATGATGTCGGTAGTTTATTTATAAGTCCACATTTCCTTTTCTTTGATATGACATTCCTTGCTCACGAAGGTTGAGCGCGTGGACATGTTGGCTTCTTTTCACCGGGGTCAAAGGTCATTGTGACCTAACATCGTTGACAGTCGTATAGCCAATTGCAGAATGTCAGTATATTTTCCTCAAGCAATTCATGTTGTTTACAACAATAGCACTCCTGATCGTTTTTTTGACGCACGCATTTTCCACAAGAGCACCAAATATTTGCTGGTTGTTTGCTACGATTTTCCCGTGTAAGAGCTTCTGCCGACTCTCCAATATCGTCCTCCGAGTCGTCACTTTCCTGGTCCGATTTCACTAAATTTGGATAGTCTTTCTTCAGTGGTTCATATAAATAACCTTCTAATCCTTCTATGAAATTGTCTTCGTCCATGATTTGAAAAAAAAAAAAAACTACTATAATGGGTGTTTTTTCCAAGTTTCTGTGAGCTTGTGTTGTATATGTCAGGTATATAGCCTTGTGTTTACATTGCAATCTTGCAGTTCCAGTCGAGGCTTTGTCAACTATATGACGTCGCGGCAAATGGACCGTTTTAAAACTCTTGTGCTCTGAAGCTTGACGTTAGTGAAGCCCTTAAATCGCTTAAAGCTGGTTTGTGAGAGAATATAATAAACGCATTATAGGTGTATTGTCACTAGCTATACACAATACATCAAATTAGGTATATGAGCGCTTTCACTACAGGTACCCTTTAACTGAAGTTTGAGAGTATATTATTCATCATTTGATTGACAACAGACAATGTGTTGTGTTTTATATCTTATATCAACATTCTTTACACAAACATGTGATGCGTATTTGATTTGAGGTTAAAATTGGTTCAACTGTGTTGGTCTTCCTTTAGTTATTACCTATTGTTTTGATTGAAAGTCCAGATTTGCGAATATTCTCAGCTGAGAAATGTAGCCTTCCATTTTGATAAGGGGTTTTGTAAAGGCAGGGCCAACTCTTCTGATTTTACCGGAAGTCTCCCATTTCCGTGATTCCGGTCTTGTATAAAAATCTTCCATGTTGTCTGTTACCAATTCTTTTTTTTTTTTTTTTAATTGTCTGCATTTTAGTTTGGGGAATAATGGAGTCACTTCCATTCTTGCAAACAATACACATAAAGCATTCCATTGCTCAAAAATCGATCAAATAATAATAAATCTGACCATTCTGTTTCTGAAACAGACTATGCAGAAACATCTAATCGCACTAAAGGTAAGAAAATGAGGCATGTTCAAATATTCAAGCCATCGTATAGTGCTAGATGGAAGTGCATCAAACCTTCATCCCCTGGATGGTGGTGCAATGCACCTTGTGAGAGGGTATTGAGCATGGTCAGCCAGAACAAGACCCCCAGGCAGGGCATCCCTTGCAACCAAAACTCTTAAAAGCTTATCTGAAGGGTAGGATGGCAGCAAGAGGCTGCCCATATTTTCAGAATCAATACTCAAAATATTTGTGAACCGAGGCCAAATCTGCTACATATAACAGCTTAAACATACCTGCATAAATAATTTTATGGCGTTAGAGAGACATGTTTCAACTTTGGATTTGTACAATGTACCTGATAGAACAGTTCTCTTTCTTCTGATAGAGATTTTTCAGCTTGTAATTTAAAGTAACCTTTATTAGAGTAGTATTTCATAATTTGATTTTAATATTAAGCAGTGTTCATGTGTTTGAAACAGACAATAATGTGTTTTGTCACGGTTTGAATATGTAATGTATCAGCCTTGAAAGTATTGGACTTTTCAGTGATGGCTGAAGTTACACTGCTGACTTTGATTTTTGGAGCATTGTTGGAAATTATCAGAACTTCGTCCATTTTTGACTTTCAAGTGTTTTCACTGTAGTTACAGTGTTGCCGTGTTGGTTTGAAACGGTGTTGGGAAGTATCAGTATTAGTATATTTTTTTAGTGCCCTTTGTGAAATACAGGGATCCCTCGCTACTTCGCGCTTCAATTCATGCAGCTTCAGTGCATTGTGTGTTTTTTTTTTTTTTAATATTCATCTAATTAAAAAATAAGGAAATTAAGGAAGAATAGGGGAAAAAGTTAAGGAAAATGCTGCAAAATAAGGCCAATTATTTCAAACAAACCCCAAACAAAAAACAACCCAAAACCCCCCATCAAAACTACATGCATTTTTATGTGAGATGCGCATCTGAGTGTGTGCACGCGCACACAGATGCGCGTGCACACATTCAGATGCTCACCTCACATAAAAATGTGTGTATTTATATTTTTATATCTTGTGCACTATTTTTGAATGTTTGTTATTATAAGCATTTATAGCCTTGAATATGTATTTATTGATATTATATACACATATACATGTACGTATACGTCAGTCAGGGGTGTTGATCCTACTTCGCGGAATTCGACAGTCGCGGGGGGGGGGGGGGGGGGGGGGGGGGGATCCTGGTCCCAATTAACCGCAGAAAGTGAGGGATCCCTGTGTACTACAATTTTTTGTGAGTAATTTTAGAAATTTTGGCTTCATGTATTATACTGCAGTTACCAGTATTATGTGGAGGTCTCATAAGTTATCCGTATTATTGTTGTTTGACAATCGTCTCTTTATTTCATATTTATTACATGCATATTTCACAAAGTTTAATAAAAACATGCTTTATTGGAAACAGTAATGTGGTGTTTTTCACAAGTTTGTGTGTTTAAAAAATCTTCCAGTATTTGCATAGAATCTACTGGTTTTGGAGATTGAATCTTCCAGTTCCTAACTTTATGGGGTTGGCAGCCCTGTAAAGGAAATATAAAAAACAAACGAAGAAAATTGTAGGTCGAGCTAAAATCTGTGGGCTCAAAATCGCCCTCTGCCATGAGTCAGGGGTACTGTCTGTCTCGGCTAGTAACTTTGATTAATCTGCAGTTTAAACACGTTACAGAAATATATTCTATACATTAACAGATTATGAAAAGGTAGAGCATATTATCTGAGTGTTTGAAAATATTTAATCTACGATATATGTCGACGAACAGCGACACACTATTTGCATCGCATACCAGCACAGTCTGTGAGGGATTCCTCCACCCACTGTGCTGCACAGCAAAGCGCTGCCACATCGTACAGCTCTTCCCTGGTTTTGAACAGGATATATGGAAGCTCTGCTATTCTTTATTGAAAAAAAAATTAATATTGGATCGAATGGTAAAACGGTTTGTAATACATACCAGCTGACAATTATTAATATTTATTATATTTTATGATTAACTTTTTTCTTTTCAAGATTTCCAGGGGAGGCTTTGCCTCCCTTGAATACACGTCACTGCTCTGAATAGAGTCGCAAAAATATACCCTTTTGACAGGTTGCTGTAGCTTATACAGAAGGATATCTTTCCAAAAGAAGCGGTTATAGAATAATAATACAATTTGGATTTGGAACAGATCACTTCATTGTGCTGTTTCTGATTTTTATTATTTTTTTTTTATATTTATTTATTTTTTTAATAACAGGACATCCTTGAGTTTTTTTTATTGCTTAATGATGATGCGATGTTTGTCTGAGACAAGATTAGCAGAAAGATTTATGGGTGGGGTTTTATGATTTGGGTGGATGATGGTGGGGGCACCGTGTTTGGATGCTATTTTTAGCTCTGTCAGTTGGCTGTGGCAGCTGTTCCCGCTTCCCTTCGTGTGCTTGACATTACTTCTCAACTCACTCCACACACGGACCTCCACTCAATACACATCGACCGGCTCAGCTCTACATGATGGCAGGGATACAACTGGATGGTATCTGTGAGTGATTGAGATGGTATCACCGGCCTCATGGAGTGCGCGCGCGCGTGTGTGTGTGTGTGTGTGTGTGTGTGTGTGTGTGTGTGTGTGTGTGTGTGTGTGTGTGTGTGTGTGTGTGTGTGTGTGTGTGTGTGTGTGTGTTTGAGAAAGAGTTGATATCAGTGTTAAGACTCCACTGGCTTTACTGAGGCCTTTTTTCTATTTATAGTGCTGTTTCAGGCCCGGGTTTGAAGGCTGAAGGGAGTCTGCAGTGACTCAGTGGAAGTCGAAGCATGTGGCAGTAACTAGTTCTCGTAAATACAGTTTTACACATGTTATTGTCTTTACAAACTGAAAAAAATTGATAATTATATTAGTGTGAAACAACAATGAAGTGATCTTCACCAGGGCTTGGTAATATATCGATAAATTCAGTTTATTTGTATCGTGATTTTACAGTTGACGTTGTCACGAAGCAGCTTTACACTGTAAAAGTTGGAGTTTACAAAGTATAAAATAATTTCAACATTTTCTACACATCCCTAATGAGCAAGCCTGTGGCGATGGTGGCAAAGAAAAAACTCCCTCGGTTGATGTGGGGAAGAAACCTTGAGAGGAACCAGGCCCAAAAGGGAAACCCATCCTCATCTGGGTAAAACCATAAAAATACAATCCATATACGAGAAACATCATTACAGTACAAAATGTAGTATGGTTGGTTATACAATAACTTTAAGTCCTTAATAATTGTGAGAAAAGAGTCCATATAACCGGCAGTGAAACGTCATCCTCACAGTCTGAGTCCACATCAAAATTCGTATTGATCTTCATCAGCAGGAGTGAGAAGAGAGACATAATAGTGTAATGAAAATAAAAGAATTTATTGTTTCTGAGTGAAGGTACTAAAAGAGAGAGAACCAGAAGGAAGGCAGACATGAGGGCACCCTGTGACGTTGGGCAACCAACTGAAACACCATCTAAACTTATTGCATAATTAGAAACCTTATTTCTAGCTGTTTAACAGGAGAACGTTTGTAAGCATCCAGTACCTAATGTCCTTTGCTCAACTTCATTACGTTGATGTTTCTCATGTGGCTTTGCTGAAATATGTAACTTTATCATCAGCATAGCAATGAAAGCTAATACCATGATCATGAATTATATTACTCAAAGGGAGCACGTACAGAGAGAAAAGCAACTGGCCTAGGACAGAACCTTGTGGAACACCAAACTTAACATTAGAAAGTACTGAGAAATCACCATTTACATCTTCACATTGATAACTGACAGTTAAATAAGATTTAAACCAGGAGAGGGTTGTTCCCTTAACTCCAACAGCATTTTCTAATCTGTCAGGGAGAATCATCTGATCAATAGTGTTAAAGGTGGCACTAAGGTCAAGTAACACAAGTAGGTCAGACACCACCAGTAGATCATTTACCACCTTAAAGAGTGCTGTTTCTGTGCTATGATGAGGTCTAAATCCTGACTGATACATTTCATGAATCTTATTCCTGCAAAGATATGAACATAACTGCTGCGTTACAGCTTTTTATAAGATCTTGGAGCTAAAAGGGAGATTTGTTATTGGTCTATAGTTGGACAGACATTTTGAGGAGGAAATTGATGCTTAGTTCTGTCTTTTGAATGGTGCTAAAACACTAATTGTGGATCTGATCGTGGTGTGTTATTATTTACTGTTTTAGTTATTGACGTATCTTTAAATTTAGGGATTTTTTTTTGTCTAATATTTTCAATTTTAACATCACTGTTATCAAGTGATGTTATATAGTGAAGTCATCACTGTTATAAATTGATTGTTTACACATTTTACTCATGGTCTTAGTCCATATAAGTATAACTTTGCAACAATAGTAAATAAGTATTTTGGATTATTTTTTCCATTTTTTGTTAGATTTGAAAAATATACTGCTCTAGGAGCACAAAGACCTTTTCTGTAATTAAGGAGACTCTCTTTTCATTCTACTTGGAATACCAGTAATTTCGATTGACGCTATTTTCGTTCTAGTTTGCGGGTTGTCTGTTTTAGTGTGCTTATTTCATCATTATACCGGGGGGCTAATTTTCTCCCTCTGATTGATTGGGTTTTTTTTTTTTTTTTAAGCGGAGCAACATTTATCTCGCGTAAATGTGACTCGAAGCACTTGAGTGCTGTTTCAAGTTCTGTGAGGTCTGTTGGTGATCCAATCACAGTTGATAATTCTTGAAGATTGTTATTATATTATCTTATAAATCTTATAATATAAAAATTATTATATAAATAATTGTATCTTGATATATCGTCAGATAATATTGTGAAATAAACATTCTACCTACAATGTTATAATTTTCCCGTACAAATCAGGCTTTATCACTCTTTCACAGGTACGTACAAGAACATGTGGCCATCCTGTTTTTAGAAGTCTGTACATGTACAAAAGTTGTGCACGTGCTGTCATGTTTTTTTTTTTTGTCCAGGCCAAACAAAAGTCTCACACTTGTATATTTTGCTGGACTAACCATCTTTATCCTCTTTCATTGCTTAAAACCATGTTTGTCATCAGCCTAAACAATGAGGTCCAGACCTCTGTCTCCCCAGCCACTTCGTACATCTCTTCCAAGAGGACACCGAGGGATTCCCAGACCAGCTGAGAGACATAGTCTCTCCAGCGTGTTCTGAATCAACCCCGGTGTCTCTTTCTGATTAGACATGCCTGAGACATCACACCAGGGTGGCATTCAGGAGGCATTCTAACCAGATGCACAGCTACCATGTTTATATTCATGCCAAATAACAATTAGCTGGCATGAAAAAAGCACCATGAATTAAAAATCATATCAATAATGTTAATACAAAGATCCCTCATTCAACATTTTCAAAATTTTCCTAAGCGTATAAAACGTATGGCCAGGGGGAGGGGGTAAGATGTCTGTGTACGCTTTTTAATATAAAAATGTCAATCAACAATAAAAGATGCGCTCGTGAATTTTTATTTTTTTTAATTTTTTGTGCATGCACGTTTGAAACTCAATTCGTGATTCGCCAGCCACCTAAGAGCAGTAGACGTGCAGCAACAACATCATTTGATTCGCTCTGCTTGACATAACACCGGTGTTAAAGCTTAAAGCTTTTAAAGTTTAAGGCTACGCAAGGGCATAGGCTGGTGGGTGCACAGGGTGCACGTGCACCCCTCCACAGCAGTAGTTGAGTTCCGCTGGACAAGAAATTATGTGTATGTACAATCTTATAAATAAACTTATGACTGTTATTGAAGAGAAAGTCGGAGATAAGTTCCCCATGACTAGAGTCAGGAAGTAAACCGGAAGTTAACATGTAATGAGCACTGCCCATGTGCAAGCCTGACCTGACCAATCAACAAACCTATTATCAGTCAGCAATAATAGCTGTCAATCAAACAAAGTGCGAGTGTGAGAATAAAGCACAGTTTCTTAGTCCCGCCTCCGGTTCCTGCACATGTGTTAGAACACAAACATTGACGCACAGAGAATGAATGACTAAAATAATCATAAGCCATCCAGCCTGGATCTGCAGCCTAATGGTCAGTACTTTTATAAAATTAATAGTATGTTTTGTGCTGTAAATATGTATTAATATTTGTTTGTGCCTTTGAATAGATAAATTTCTTTAGTTCAATTTGTAAATGTATTGAGCACATGTACTTGCAGATGTAGTTTGAAATATATTTGAGAATGTTTTTGGTTGAACTATAATATTTGTTTCATCTTCTGAGAGTAATAGATGTTGTTGGCGTGAGATTCCATGTTGTTTATATAATATGCTGTGATATGCATGCACTATATTTCATGTGGTACTTTGTACTAACCCAGGTCACGGTAACTTTGTGTAGGCGGGCACTTAGCAATGGTGGCTTTCGGGTCGATAACTTGTACAACAAGCACATAAAACAAAACTGCTGTGTGTGCAATGGTTTATTTATGAATACTACCCAACCCGGTATCAGCTGCTGAAACATCAGAAGGCAGCTGATCACAAACTGAAGTGTGGTCGTCCAAAAGCCAATGACCAATAAAAAATGCAGACATTTTGAATTATATTTTAATATAAAATAATATTATTAAAAACAATGTCATTTTTATTATTAAAACCAAATGTCTTAATATTAATATTAAAGCAGGTGTCATTAAAAAGAATTCTTTAAAAGTATATATTTTTATTGATTTCATTATTATTTGACTGGTGTATAAAAGAGGTATTGATCAAGGAAATACATTGATTTATTTTATAAAAGAGGTTTGACCATTGTTTTATTTAATATCTTATTAAAAAATCCTGCCGAGAGATCATCAACACTTATTTGTACACTTTCGGAGGGGGGAGGGGGTAAAAAAAAAAAGAGTACGCTCTGTACGCTTGGGAAAATGTTGAAAATGTTGAACCTCCCCTAACTTGTCCTGTTTGTATATAAAGTAATTGTATATCAGTTAATGATCATATAAAAGGTCAGTGTTGGGTTAATTAGATGCTGTAAACTTTTAATATAAACTTAGTTACACTCTAATATTTTCTTATCAATCCCCCCTGGCCTTGATTATAACATGCAATTGCCATGGAATTGCTGCTTCAGACGGTCAGATTGAGATCCAGTAACACTGTGTGCTAATGAAATGAAGTCAGCTGAGGACCTGAATGAGCACGTTATCCTACTGATGGAATTACTATACTTTGAGCTGTCAGTGAAAAATGATCTTCGATGAAAAATATTGTGATGCTGCACAGGTTAAAACCTTACCATGGCAATTACACGCTGTAATCAAGAAGAAAGGAAGTCCAACAAAATATTTGAGTGCACATTTTTTTTTTTTTTTTGGGCTTGGTGATGTATGTATACTTTAAGAAACAAAACACCATGTTTACATATGAATACAATTAAATGTTCCTTCAATTTTGTAAACCTCATGTTCTTTCTGGCTGCACCCTGATTCAGGTGTAAGCTTCTTATTGACTTGACTTCAGGCTATGTGAACTCCTGCATGTCTACACACTAACCATGCAGTTCAAACTCTGTTTGAACAATTCACGAGCTGCACTTCTGAGAAACTCATTCTGTCTCTCCTCCATTTCCCCAGCTGATCATTTCATCCCTCGCTCTGTAGCCCACTGGGCCAGCTGTCCAGCTGTTTCACTGTGAGGATCTGCCAGCTGTGAAACACCTGCCCTGTCAAGCGCATCGTCTCGTCTTCTTTCTGTTCTTTCTTTCTCTCTTTCTTTCGTTTTCTCTCCCTATCTCTTTTTTTCTTTCTTTCTTTCTTTCTCACTCTCACATCTCCTTCTGTCCTCTCTTTGTCTCGCTCGGCCCATGACCACAGTGCTGCTTCCATGGCTTTCTCTTCACGCTTTTCATTTTGGGCGAAAAAGGGAAGTGGAGTTTTATCTTGTTGCTCTTTTCTTGCTGCATGTTTACTGCATGTCTTTCTTGGAGTGAAAGTGTTGCTTCAGATTTTAATTTGTATTTTAATGTGTCGAGTGGTGTTGTTGATGATGATGATGATGATGATGATAATGAGGGAGAGGTGTTCAACCCTCAGTTTGGGGTTTATTCTGTTGATCAAATCTGAAGCGTAATTTTTTTTGTTCCCAATCTTTTTCATGTGTGATCGAAATCCCACATCCAGTATGGTTTGATAACGTGCCCATTAAACTTTAAATTATACACCGACTGCTAGAATGGAAAGTACAGACGCTACCCAACTTATGAACCAGATACGAACAAATTCATTTCACGAACGGCCATTCGGAACTTGAGTCGTTACAGGGTGTTCTTTAGAGGAGAACGTATGTTTAAAGCTTGTATAAGTAACCTATACACGTTTGTACTGTATACAACCTCTCTCTCTCTCTCTCTCTCTCTCTCTCTGTGTGCATAATCATCTTATTTCATTCTATTGAATTTATCATTTATTGGTACAATGTGCAAATCTAAATGCACCATAAATTATCAAGTTAGCAAACTTGTATATTCTCTCTCACGCTCTCTCTCTCTGTGTATAGTGTTGCTCTAATAAACAACGGAGTGGGCAGAGGAGAGTGATGCACTACACAGAGTAGTGATGCACTACACATAGGCGCATAGAATAATAGGCACACAGAATAGGGTCTCGATACAAAATCTAACTTACAGCCACTCTGTTCTCTGATTGCGCAAACACTTTCGACCTCCAGACAGGCCTGTTCGTATGTCCGGATGTTCGTAAAACGAATGTTCGTAAGTAGGGTAGCGTCTGTATATAACTCAAATATCTGTCATGATTCAGCCTCAGTATGGGCCTGACCTTTCCACCATTTCTCCAGGTTAAAGATGAAAACACACCAGGCTCCAAAAACTCAAATGTAAGTTCTGAAAGTGGACTTGTTCCTTTGTTTTGACTTCTTCATTGGAAAAGTGAGAAGAACCAAATCTAGAGCACGTGTTCCCAAACTTGTAATATCAAAGGACTTTTTTTATTAACAGTTATTCATGAAAGGGAAAGTGCATATCGCTGAGGGTTCACTCAGTGACATCTACTGACTCAGAGTCGCATAATTGTTTTAGTAAATGCTATATACACTGTTTTAATATACTATATACACTGTATACGTTTAAGTATATACACTACACAACAACATAATGAAACACAAAGTAAAAGCACATTTTTATAGTTTATTTGTGCATATTTTAGCCATAACTGAGACAGGTCAAGTATGAGCTGTGCATTGAGTCAAGATGAATGTTATGTAGCGAACAGTGTTTATTTAATTTCTTCAGTTAGTGATTACTACACACAACACCATGCTTTGGTAAGGAGTGTTAGTATACAGACGCTCCCCGACTTACGTTTTTAATTGGTTCCGGACAGCCAAACACAAGTTGAAGTGAACATAAGTTGTTACAGTGACGTGTGACGTATGACGCTCATACTGTACTATACATCAATAAATACCATTACCGTATCTCATAAAACACCCCTAAATCAATTATTATAAACATAACATTGTAAAAATAATATAAAACATATCAAATAATATGAACATTAATTTCAAATAAGTCACTTATTTATACCGAGTTACTTTACATGAAGCTTAAAACAGCCAATCAACGCTTACAATATGTGAGCCACTCAATACCGAAAGTAGTGTACTTGCAAAAGTAGTGTACTTGCAGTAAGTAAACTTTATTCAAGGGATGCATACAGAGAACAAGTGCAAATCCCAATGAATATTAATATAAAAATAAGTATACACTCTTAGGATTCTGCTAAAAGATAATAAATATCTGTAATTGTTCTGTAATTTGTGCGTTTGGGTTTTCATTCATATTACAACTCTCTTTGCTTAACTGAGTATGCATGGTAGATTGTGCCGATCGACACTCAGTCTGTAGTTTGTAAACAATGAATACAGCATCATTGCGTCATTACGTCAGCGTACTATGTAGCTACGTCTAAACTCAAAATTTTACTTTTTTGTTTTTTTGAAAAAAACAACAACATAAAATTGAAAAACGGATGAACATAAGTTGGGGAGCGTCTGTATAGTACACACAAACATATTTTGATGGTTTATTTTTCATTTTAAATTGTGAAAGTATAATACCAATGCTCTACTCTTAAGTGACCTTGAAAAATAAGTGTCCGTAGTTTTCATTCAAGTTTATCATTATTAGTGTTTTAATGCTGAAATTAGATTGTCATCCCGGTGTAGTATATTCTAACAAAATGTTTGTTACATATTTATTTTCAGAACTGTAAGGCTGTCATTAGAGAAAAAGTGAATATTTATTTCTTTCCACTCCCAAAAAATAATTTATAGGGAAATTGTCATTATGTATTTAAACCAGTGCTTCTCAAATAGTGGTGCACGGGTATGATGTAGGGCGCGGTATCATGTGGGGGGGGTTGCGCACACGGTGTGATGCTGGGGGAGCCCGTATGACCCTGGGGAACAAGCTTTTCTGGAATGGTGTACGGGAATTAAGTGTAATTGCACCTCCACTCCAGTAGTTGGCAGTGGTGCTCTCATTGTCGCGCTGTGGTGTAGCGTTTTTTTGCACGAGCAAACGATATGAAGTGCCATCAACAACCCCTCAAGAAACAATGTGGAAAAAATTCTGACAGGAACGAAGAGAAAGGTGGAGCGAGACGGAGATATTAAGACATAAATAAGTTGAACGAGTTTAAATGGGGATGTTTTTTTTTTTTTTAATTTCAGGCACATTGGTGCAATTTAAATCTTTTCTGTCACATATTAAAAGTCAATGTTAATGAAGTTTTTCTTTATTGCAAGTTGAACCATACAGTATTTCTTGTTTTGTTTTTAATGTTAATAAAGATACGATTGTTATGCAGAGGTGTACTAATAATTTTGTAGACAAATAATACTACTTATAGTTGCTGGCGGGGCAGTGGGGTGGGGGGTGAAATGTTTTTTTTCTTCCTAGAGGGGCGCCGCAAAAAATATTTGAGAATCACTGATTTAAACCGATAAAAGACCTCATAGATCACGATGATCATAGTCTCCTGGGATTCCCCAACCTCACCATTCAAGAGATCACAGGTTTCAGATGGTAGAACATTCAATCAGACTAAATTAATGCACACTAACCCCGTTGCTAAAATCTGATGTGCATTTTTTTAGCTGATTGCTGTATGTTAGAGCCAAAGACTTCATGAAGGTAGATCTCCAGGAACATAGTTTATGGCCATTAGTATATTTAAACAATCCCTTTTAGCCACCATGCCTTCTTAACAAACAAACAAACAAACAAAAAGTTGGCTCAGGGTTATTTTGTGTTATGACATTGTACAACATTGTAATGAGTGCAGCAGGAATATTCCTGTTATTTGGCGGAATGTAGCAGGAAGCTCAGCTCTCACTTATTTTGCCTGCTTTTCTGCTTTTCTCTTTCTGTGAAGGAAGTGCAAAGGAATGCATTGATGGAAAATATAATACAGGAATGGAAGGAAAATATTGAGGCTTTATTCTCAATTGCACAAGATTATGAAAAGTGGTTACTATCTGTGATGACTAGGTAAAGAATGCTTTTGAAATCAGTGCATGAATGCATCCTAGGGACCTGCTTCAAATCAGTTTTTAAGCAAGTGGAGCCATATTAACAGTAATGTATTGACTGGTTTTGTACACTTTGAAAGGAATTGCTGTAATGCAGAATGCCGTCTTATCCCTTTAAACCCAACTCGGAGATGCTGCCTCATCTGTGAACTGTGGCTGTAGATTATTCTCCTTAGAGCATCAGTGCACGTGATCCTGTGTGTTGGGGAGCAGGGTCTGCTGACAGACACATCCATCCCTCCACTTTTCACCAATAGTGGCTGCTGCACAGTTAGTGGGTGGGACCTTTGTATAAACAGAAGCTAATGGAGAGAGGGAGGAGACAAATAAAAGCAGGACAGTTGTATAGATGGGAATAGTTGAAGGCAGAGGATGGATCAGAACAAATAGGAGGGGTGCATGGAGCATGTGAGCTGGTGTGTGTAAGTTCTTTTGTGTCAGGCATGGAGCCTGTTCGACATGTTCCTGCCTTCAGACGAGTGATGCATTCTGCTCCAAACTGGAAGAGGACCAGCATTATCACCTTCAGGATTGATATGAAGGTCTGTCTCTGCCCAGGGCGAAACAAGCCATAGATTTTTTTCACATCTCTCACTGTTGGGATGGCTATTCTTGCTAATGTGATGCTAGGTTTAATGCATTGCAGGTGGATTTCAGATGTTTGCATCACATGTGCTGGCCATGGTCCAGTTTCTTTCAAGGTGGACAGTAGACAGTCAGTTCTTATGGCTTGTAGCCAGTGTTGCATTGCAGTGCCCTCAGTAATGCTTATAGAATTACTACTTTTACTGTTGTGGATGTGTGAGATGAGGAATCTGGACTCACTCCGAAAAGGGTTGAAGCTGTTTGTAAGAAGCTGGATTAATAATGTGAGGGACTGATCAAATCAGGATCTATGATGTAAGCGTGGAAAGCCACTCAAAGTGGACGTATACAATAAGTTTCTTAGCCGGAAGTGTTAGTTTCTTTCCTGGGTTTGTCTGGAAGCAATATTATGTACAGCACAGTGTGTAAAGTACTGTACACTGAATGCATGAAACCATTAAATGGCTGCCTAAAATCTCTGATCTTCATCACAGCTTGTATACTTACTGAACAATCCATTTGGTCAATCCTGAGTGGACATCCAAGGCCCTGTTTACACCAGAATCGTTTTTTGAACCAATGTGAATTGATTTCCCGGTCCACACCAAGCTCAGTACCAGTTTAAAATGCCCGGGTTCTACCGAGTTCTGCTGAACCTCTGAGTGAATTAAGTTGCGATGTTATTATTTTGAAGATCATAACTCTAAACCGGCTTTGCGGTCAGGAGTCCATGGGAGCTAATTGGCCGAGCTCTCATGGTGGGGCGGGCTAGCGGAGGCATACAGTCATGTCCTTGTAACTGTCACAGTGATCATTTGGGCAGACCGTTATTTCCCTCAAGGTTTACTAGGCTGAGCTTGAGTATGTTTGTGTAGCATTTCGTGAAGATGAAGGTTGGGAACATCATGCGCTTGCTGTCATTCCTCCCTGGTCATTTGTTAGAAAATAATTGATGGGTTAGGAATTGGCTACGAAAAAAACAACCCTCACCTCAAAAATAGTTGTGCTGAGACCTGTTACTGAGGTGGTTTTGGCAATACAGAAAGCATGTATACATGAGGCATGGTGAAGGCCATGCTAAACTATGCGGTTATAAGTTCACTTGGGCCAGAGTTTCGGATTTTAGCAGCTTGAATGCTCCAGTTTTAAAGTTTATTCGAGAACAGATTCAGTGGTTTCACATGTGGAAGAAAACAAGCCCTATACCGATCTCTATAGAAGTGATCCGAATCTCAATAGATGTACTCACAGTCCAAGATACTTTCAAAATGTAATGCTTAATATTGTCCTTTTTATGTCCATCAGGACAATACTTCCCAATAATGTATTTTAATTTAATTAATTTTTTTTCCAGTTTCATACCACCTCGAATTTCATATATATATATATATATATATATATATATATATATATATATATATATATATATATATATATAATACAGTAGTACCTCACTTTACGAAATTAATCCGTTCCAGCGCCTTTTTCGTAAACTGCATTTTACATGTAAAACGCGTGATTCGTTCCAAGGCTCCCAATACTACTCCATAAACCCTTTTAAAAATTATAAAAGTACACCAATTTTGTATGAAGTATGCATGAAATATGTGTTAAAAGTAAAAAAAATATTCACCTTTTTGAAATCTCTCGAACCACCCATGCGACGCTGTAAAGTCCAGTGGTTGCTGGTCTGAAGAACCCCCACCCTCCTTCACGAGGTCCTTAAATATGGCGATTGCTTTTTCCGAAATAATAGCCTCCGTCACTGTATCTCCGCTTTTCAAGCCTCCTTCTGCTTCAACATTGTCCCTATTGTAGAGGGGTTTCGGTCATACTCCTTTGCCATTTCACTCAACCAAATCCCACTTTCATATTTTTTTAATCATCTCCTGTTTTACTTTTATTGATAACGGAGCCCGCTTCTTCTTTTCAGTCTCACCAGGAATCACTTTCTTGGGGCTCACACACACACACATACACACACACACACACACACACACACACGTGTGATTCCCGGTGAAAGTGATTCCCGGTGTGAGTGAAAAGAAGAAGCGGGCTCGTGGCGTGCGGTTGAGTGATATCGCAAAGGAATATGGCCAAACCCGTCTCCCATCGGTACGATATTGAAGCAGAAGGAGGCCTTAAAAGGTATACTTTTATAATTTTTAAAGGGTTTAGGGGTAGTATTGGGGCCTTTAAATGAATCAGGCCTTTTACATGTAAAATGCGGCTCAACTTCAAAAAACTTCAAAAGATCAGGTTGAAAAACCACTTCTGGAACAGATTAATTTCGTAAGGTGAGGTACCACTGTATGTGTATGTATATGTGTGTGTGTGTGTGTGTGTAAAATGTATATTTGTGTGTGCAGTCAGACAGTGAGTGCAGCATGAATGCTGAGTCTCAGTCTGTGGTGGATGGAGGTGGTGGAGGAGCTAGTCGTGATGCTTCAGCCACTTGCATTGTGTCAGAGCCTCATGCTGAGCCAAGAAGCAGTAGCAATATCATTGGTTCAAACCCAGCATGCAGGGTGGTGAGTAGGGTTAAACAGGAACCTCCACCTACCCTTGTGCCCAACACGCCTGTCTGTACTGCCACCTCAGTCCCCAAATCCAATAAACCCCCAACTGCAGCTTCTCATGAGGATGACATCTCTATAGGGCTCACCAGTCTTATGGGACGTGGAAGGACCAAAGATCGCAGAGCTCGGTCAAGAGCTGGAAAGGAGAGTAAAGAGAGCAATGGAAGTCCAAAGCCAATGGAGGAGACAAAACAGGAAGCTTCTGATACCACTTCATCTCCTTGTCCTGCCCTTGTTGTGACTAAATCTGACACCACTCATGCTGCAATCTGTGGTCCCACCCCTAAACCAGATCCTGTCAAATCATCCACTGAGTCCATCCCAAAAGCTAAACCAGACCCTTTAGCTCCACCTCCTGGTTTCATTCCAAGCCCTAAACCCAACCCACTTGTCCCACAGCTTCAAAAGCCAGATCCCCTAGCACCACCTGTTGGGTTTGTTCCTGCCCCAAAGCGAGACCCTTTTGCCCCAGTGGCAGGGTTTATCCCCAGAGCCAAAGTGGATTCTTTGGCACCCCCTGCAGGTTTTATTCCTGCTCAACGACCTACTGCGGTTCGGAAACCTGAGGTAGAGAAAGCATGTAGTGGTGTGAAGCACTAACACAGCTCACCTGATTGATTGCGGCATTAACCCAATGGCACGGCCTCGAACCCAATGGTCCGATTAAAGCACATTGTTGATTTTGGTGAGCTCGTGAGTGTTTCTGAAATGTTTTGGAGGTTCTCTGCTTTCAAATCTTATTAATCCATTGGCAATCCATTTTATAACCTAACAAACATTTTAATGTGTTGAATTTATTATTAACGATGTCCCCGACAATTACATTATTCTGTCATTTTGTCGATATTCTTGTTATGCTTCCCCCATGTTTCGTTGGATATAAGTATTTTCGGTGCTAGTCATGCATTAGCTCTGCAACTTGTGCAAAGTTGGTATATAATGGATCACTCGATAATTGATCACTTATTTGAATAGAACTGATCACTCTCCCAGTCACTCACTCATTTGCTGAACTGCTTAATTATACTAAGGTTGCAGGGAAGCTGGAGGTTATCTCAGTTGACTATAGGTGAAAGTGAGATAGACTCTGAACAGCTCACCAGACCATCACAGGGCAACAAACACACACAACTGGTCACACTCAAGCTCACATCTAAGGTCAATGTGGAACAGCAAGTTAGTGTAGTGTGCATGCCTTTGGATCGTGAGAGAAAACCAGAGTACCCTGATGAAACCCATGCAGGCACAGTGGAACATGGAAACTCCACACAGAAACACCCCAAGCCTGGAAATTTAAGCCAGGACCCTCTTGAGCTTGATATGCTAAACACCATACCACCATGTTGCTGAATAATGATCAAATAATGTACATTGATGGAACTGGTTCTGTGATGTGAGCTTTGGGAATCGGTGCAGGTTCAGCACCATGCATGGTTGCATGACTTTTCCACTTCTTTCACAAACTTGTCTGTGTGTGTTGGTGTATACACACATGTTCACGTTTCCTCATGCACACTTTGTGTGTATCATATTGTGTGTCACTCTGAAGGTAAAGGGAGCATCTCGGTCTCCTGCACCAGCTGGAAAGATTATCTCTGGGGATACTGCTGTTGGCCAACAGGTTTGCGTCCTTGTGTGTGTGTGTGTGTGTGTGTGTGTGTGTGTGTGTGTGTGTGTGCGCGCGCGCGCGCGCGTGTGCAAGCGAGAGAGGGACTGGGGTGACTTGGACTCAATCTGACTGGATGGTGGAACAGTGATCACATGATTGCTGATTATGGAAGAAAGTACACTTAACATTAAGTTCTTATTGTTTGGAGATGCTGTTGCTTTACTCACTACCTACTTTAAATCCTTACACTGTAGTGTATCTGTCATCTTTCTTCTCGTTTGCTTTCCTGATTGCTCTTTTCTACAGAAACCTCCACTGGCTCCCACTGAAGAGAATCATAAACGACTGGATGAGGTCCTCACTGTGGACAAACCCGTAACCATCTCTTTCCTATCTCTCTATCCTGTTTTCTTTCTCTCCCTAGTTGCCTGTATGTTTCCTGGCTTCGCTTCCAGGGCAACAGGTGGTCTGTCTCTGCCACCCCCCCCACCCACCCATCCCTGTCTGGGCATCCCAGAACTCACTTTCCATTTAGATACAGAGATGATCGAACTTATTCCACTTGGGTCAGATCAGATGCTAAAATTACTCAGCAGTAGATTAGTGTTCTGGGAATTGTTAATTGGGTTTTCATTTTACAATGAAAGGATAAGTGGAGGATGGGTCAGTGGTGGACACAGAGCCATCTGTGTGCTATTCAGACCAAATACTGTGAAAAGAAGGACATCTATCCAAAGAAAAAGGGGCGAGTTCAGTGTGAAGCCAAACTTCTTAAATTCTAACATTTATTAATAATTTAGCTCAGTGCTTCTCAAATAGTGGGGCTGCCGGGGGAGCGCGTATGACCCTGGGGAACAAGCTTTTCTGGAATAGTGTACGAGAATTAAGTGTAATTGCACCTCCACTCCAGTAGTTGGCAGTGGCGCTCTCATTGCTGCACTACGGTATACTGTAGCGGTTTTTCACACAGCAAACGATATGAAGTGCAGTAAACAACCTCTGAAGAAACAACGTGGAAAAATTTCTGTCAGGAACGAAGAGAAAGGTGGAGAGAGACGGAGATATTAAGACAAAAATAAGTTGACTGAGTTTAAATAAGGATTAATTTTTTATTTTTTTAAATTTCAGGCACATTGGTGCACTTTAAATCTTTTCTATTACAGATTAAAAACAATGTTAATGAAGTTTTTCTTTATTGTAAGTTTAAACTATCTATGTTTTTTGTTTTTAATGTTAATAAAGATACAACGTTATGCAGAGGTGTATTAATCACAATTTTATAGACAAATAATACTATTTATAGTTGCTTGCGGGTGGTGGGAGGGCTTGAAATGTTTTTTTTCTTCCTAGAGGGGGTGCCCAGAAAATAATTGTGAAGCACTGATTTCTGCTAATTTATACTTTAAAAGTTACAGATTTTACCTTTCTAAGTCTTTGCAGAAATGTGGTAGGGCGTGAAACCTTTTTTATTCCAACAGATCAGGAAGTATTGCATTATAATATGTTCTTTTCGCATTATGTTTAGAAATGTAAACATTCATTCATTTTCTGAGCTGCTTTATCCTAATTAGGGTTATGGGAGGCTGGCGACCATCTATGCGTAAGTGGAGGGTACACCATGTACACCCTGAGTATGGATGGCTTGTTTGGTTTCCTCCTCCTATTTATGGTCTTTGTGCTCCCTGTTTGCCTACTCTGCTTTGATTGGTCACTATTTTTGAAATGGCTGATCATTCCTCTAAGCGAGACAGACCAAAATGGATGGAGATTCCGCTGTGTATTGTGGAAAGGGGTCCCTTGGACAATGTTATCAGAAGGCACAGGATACCCAGTGGGCCATAAAAAAAAAAAAATTCAGTGGTAACCTATGGGCTAATTTTGGAATTTGACACTCTGGCATTGTCTCTTCTCTCTCAGGCAGGTCTGCTGTTTCCCCCACAGTGAAGATCAATTTTCAGTATTTCCCTCCTTTGCCAGATGCTCTGTACTCCTTTTAATTATATTTCCATGCTTTTTTTTTTTTTTTTTTGGTTTGGTTTGAAGTGCCCCATTGCAATTTTAACCAAAAACAGCTTCTTGTTTTGTATCTCAGGCTGTGATTCCATTTGTGTTTGATTTTCCTCACTCATGATCCTGTCTTGACCCAGGTGAAGGTGGAGAAGGATCCAGTGGTTGTTTTGCAAGCAGCTCACAATGCTGCTTTACCGACAAAGGTCTGGTTCTAACATGGTTTGATGACACACCTGCTGTGTGCTGCAGTAGTTATTACAGAGTGTAGCATGCTACCGCATATTATAGCGTGTACAGTATACTGTTGTGCCAATGGAATACTGGGGTGTGTGTGTGGTTGTGTTTGCTCTGCAACTTGTTAAGACCTGATTGATCTCTCTAGCTTTTCCTCAGCATGTGTTTGATATGTAATTTTTAGTGATACTCTGTTACTCAGATCCAAAAAAAATCATACTGAAGTTTTTAAGATGTGCAGAAAAAAGGAACTAGAGTGTGAAACTGTTTGTTTCACTTCACACTTTGTCAGTCGTGCATCCACTCTTCTTTTTTTGTATACACGTGAGTGGTTGCATCACCCGTCGTCCTTCCTGCTATGTTAAAGTTCAGGGGACGTGACTGGTGCTTTGGCCCCTTTCCTACAGTACTGTATTGCGGTGTGGTAGAAAGCGGTGTTCATGGTGAGTGAAAGGTTTTGTGTGCCAGCGGTGCACAGTTCCGGAGTCTCACTCGCTGACTTGTCTTATCTCCTGCAGGTGAAGACTGAGGAGCAGATAGCTGAAGAAAGAGCCTGGTTCGGCACAGAGAAAGTATGGCTGGTCCACAAAGACGGCTTTTCTTTAGGTAAGGAGAAAGTTAAATATGCCAACGATGTAGATTGGTGTAAATTAATTGATTTGATCATCTCATCTCTCATTTGCCAACTCGCTTAATCCTATTAGGGTCGCAGGGAGGGTGGAGCCTATCTTAGCCGACACGGGGCAAAGGCAGGCTGCACCCTGAACAACATAAGCACAACCATTCATTGTCAACAGCCAATTCGCCGAATATGTAAGCTTTGGACTATGGGAGGAAATCAGTCGTCTTCTTCTTTTCCTTTCGGCTTTTCACTTCAGGGGTCGCCACAGCATGCCATCCGCCTCCATCTCACCCTGTCGTCTGCATCTTCTACTATTACTCCAACTACGTTCATGTCCTCCTTCACCACATTCATAAATCTTCTCTTTGGTCTTCCTCTCGGCCTTCTGCCTGGTAAGTCCAACTTCAGCATCCTACTACCAATATACTCACTATCCCACCTCTGTACATGTCCAAACCATCTCAAGCTAGCCTCTCTGATTTTGTCTCCATAACCTCTTACATGTGCTGTCCCTCTGATGTACTCATTCCTGATCCTATCCATCCTCGTTACTCCCAAAGAGAACCTCAACATTTTCATCTCTGCTACCTCCAGCTCAGCCTCCTGTCTTTTCCCCAGGGCCACTGTTTCTAAACCATACAACATCGCTGGCCTCAGCAACGTCTTGTACACTTTTCCTTTCATTCTTGCCAATAACTTCCCATCACACATCACTCCGGACACTTTTCTCCAAGCATTCCAACCTGCCTGCACACGCTTCTTCACCTCTTTTTCACACTCTCCATTGCTCTGGATTGTTGAGCCTAAGTACTTAAAATCCTCCACTTTCTTTATCTCTGCTCCCTTTAACCTCACCGTTCCTCTTGGGTCCTTCTCATTCACACACATGTATTCTGTCTTACTGAGGCTAACCTTCATGCCTCTCCTTTCCAGGGCATACCACCACCACTCTAGATTTTCTTCCACTTGTTCTCTGCTCTCACTACAGATCACAATTAAACCCTGCTCCTAAGCTTCTAGCCTTGCTACCGTTCCACCTGGTCTCCTGAACACACAGTATGTCCACCTTCCTCCTCTGCATCATGTCAGCCAGCTCTCTACCTTTTTCCTTTCATAGTTCCGACATTCAAAGTCCCTACTCTCAGTCCTAGACTCGTGCTTTTCCTCTTCTCTCTTTGCCTACGAACCCGCCTCCCGTCTCTCCTTCTGCGACCTCTCCTTCTTCGACCAACAGTAGTCCAATTTCCACCAGCACCCTGTTGATTCATAGCACCGATGGCGGTCATTGTTAACCCGGGCCTCGACCGATCCGGTATGAAATTTCTCTTTATGGTTTGCATTTTGTATTCTGGCAAAAGTTTTACACCGGATGCCCTTCCTGTCGCAACCCTCTGCATTTATCCAGGCTTGGGACCGACATGACACTTGTTTGTGCCCCCCCCACCCCCAGCTACATTGTGGGAGGAAACCAGTGTACCTGAAAAATACAGTAATGCCCAAGACCTGAGTAACCCTTACACAAGCGTGCCATCCTGACTTGATGATAAAACAAGAAAATATTTATAACAAGACAAAAAAATAGATATATTATCCATTTACTCATTCATTCACTCATTTGCTGAACTGCTTCATGCTACCGGAGTCGTGGCGAAGCTGGGGCCTATCTCTGCTGACATTGGACTAAGGCTGGATACACCCCGAACTGCTCGGAAACCATTGTAGGGTGACTCACATTCACACCTCGCTGCAATCTCAAATAGCCAGTTAGCCCTACTATGCATTTCTTTTGACTGTTGATGGAAAATAGACTAAACGGAAGAAACCCATGCAAGCAAGATTTGAACATCCATACAGAAATGCGCTAAAACTCGAACCCAGCACCTTGCTGTTGTGAGGCAGCTGTGCTAAACGCTTCACCGACGTACCCTCACATCATTATATATGACAGATGAAAGTGAAGCTCCTTAAATGTCATGAAATGTCATGAGGTTTCAGATTCCTTCTAAAAGTGCTCCAACCCCACCTACTCTCTGCACCTACTTGTAAATGTGACGTGTTTCTGACCTGCGGGTTCTCTCATATCAAGCTTGTGTTCCGTAGCCACTCAGCTGAAGTCCCACGAGGGAAGCGTTTCAGAGGGGAAAGTGAAGATCCGACTGGAACATGATGGAACGATTCTGGAAGTGGATGAGGATGATGTTGAGAAGGTGCAGCACATGTTCTATAATCATTCCTTTTGCTTTTTATGAAATATTGACCTTTGGATGAAAAGATAATCCATCATCCAGTTTTTGTATCTCCAACTTTCTATCTTTCATTTGAACTGCTCAATTCAGGTTTAGTTTTTTAAGCAGTCGTTTTAGTCAATTTAGGCTTTAAGTAACCCTTCCTTCATGTTTCAGGCAAATCCTCCCTCTTCGGACCGTGTGGAGGATCTGTCGTCGCTGCTGTACCTGAACGAGTCCAGCATCATCCACTCGCTGCGACAGCGCTACGGAGGTAACCTCATCCACACGTATGCTGGACCGAACATTGTGGTCATCAACCCCATCAGTGCACCATCCATGTACTCGGAGAAGGTGATGCACATGTTTAAAGGTTGCCGCAGAGAGGACACGGCCCCGCATATCTATGGCATGGCCCAAGCTGCATACCGGAAACTTCTAACCACGCGGCAGGACCAGTCCATCGTACTGCTGGGTAAAACCGGCAGTGGAAAAACCACCAACTGCCAGCATTTGGTGCAGTACCTGGTGACCATTGCTGGCAACAACAACAAGGTGTACTCAGGTGAGGTTTAGTTCAGGTTGGTTACACTTCTTTCAAGATTGGCTGTAATTGGTCAAAGTTTTACCCTTATACTGAATGTGAATATAAAAATTTCTGTAGATGTAAGTGCAAATGTAAAGAATTTATGCTTCTTTCTGGGGTTCTGCTCCAGCCGAGAAGTGGCAGGCAGTCTACACCATCCTTGAGGCATTTGGAAACTGCAGCACATCCATGAACGGGAACGCCAGCCGTTTCTCCCATATCGTCTCTTTGGACTTTGACCAGGCCGGTCAGGTGGCTTCTGCTTCAATCCAGGTACGGATCATAACTTCATTCAACATGGTGGTGACCAGAGATGGTAGTTTATAGATATCTTCTCATT